>OX451738.1:225982260-226561495 GCA_948472305.1 Vicia faba
AGTAAGAAATCAAAGCCAGAAAATCATGAAAACACCTTTAAAATGCAAAAATTCAGAAGTTCAAATCAAGCTTCACGATCCAAATCAAGCCAAATTATACATCAGGTCTAGTACCTGGCCAGCTAACAACATGATTTCAAGTTCAAAATCAAACAAAAACAAGCTATAATCGTGTGGATTCTGATCTGAACATACCTTCACAGTTGGAAAATAAATCCAACCAAATGCCTATAAAACTATGTGAAACCCTTGCTTCTTGCTTCTAATGCTCCAATGAAGTGAGAATGATGATGAATGGAGTTTTGGAATGGAGGGAAACAAAGCTTCAAAACAACAAATTCTTGGAGAGAGAATTAAATTCATATCTGATTTTTTTGTTGCAAATGAGGCTTTGCTCTGAATGAGAGAACTCATAGGCTTATATAGAGTATGAATGATGAGGGTATAAGGATCTTTTATCAAGAAAATATCCGTTGGGGGTGAATTGGTAAAAATCAGAAAAATGACATCTCCTTGCATTTTGTGTTTAGAAGTCATGCTTCTTCCTGCGTTTTGTTGAGCTCATGGTGAGTGGAAAAGAGGTGCAAAGGGAGTCTGAAATGAGCTGGCACATGCATACATATGGAGGGAAATTTGGTTAGAGGTAAAATTTCTATTTTAATAAAAATTAGGAAGAGAGAGATTATTATCCATGTTTAGCTTATTTTGGTAAGATAAAAGTGCATGATTTCGTGCAAAGCATGTGCACTCATGTCCTGGAACAAATAAAAACTGAACTGCAACAAAAACCTGAAAAATGCAAGTTGTAGGTACACATTCATGGTCATCCCACTTGTACTTTAAATATCTCAAAATACACACATGTGTTTTGTAAATTCTTGGGGCCTATGGAGAGCTTGCATGATAAACTTCAGCATGTTGTTAGAACATAGTTTGATTCTACAATCCTTAGTTAGAGTTTTGATGATAACAAATACAAAGAACAAATATGCACCCTAAAAATTATGTTTTATGTATGCAGAAGTTATGACCATATCAGCATCAGAAGATAAGCCATAAGAGCTACACGCTGAAGTAATCAGAACATGCGCTGAAGATTGATGACCAGATCCTGCGCTTAATCAAAGTAAACTCTGATTCTGAACAAGAACATGGTAATCCAAGTCATAAATATTATGAATCGTCATCAGCAAGTAAGGAGATAAGATTCTGAAGCGTTACTGATCATTCAAGAGAGCATCAATTCCAATGGCTTCTTTCAGACAGGATCTTCTCCAAATGGAAAGTGTGTTAATGACATTAAACATACTTTATGATCAACGTCATTCCACTGCCTATATAAAAAAAGTCAGCATTCAAAATCAATAACGATTTTGATATATTACCACTCACGCATATTCAAAGCTGCAAGCAATATCATTTACATTTCCAAGCTATAATCCTGTGTAATTTATCACAGTTGTGATAAACAGTTTTTGTTAGAAAAACAACAACACATATCTTGTATAATTGTATTGAAATAGTGTTCCTTGAGATTAACCAGACCGTGGTTGTACTCAAGAAGACTTTAACAGTTGTTAAAGTAGCTTTTGTAATCTTGTTGAGATTAGTGAATTAAGACCTCGTTGGAGAGAGGTGAAATCACCTTGACGGGTGGACTGGAGTAGTTTGAGATCAAATGAACCAGGATAAAAATACTGTGTCATTGAGCTTTTAATTTCAAGTTTTCAATTCAACCCCCCGTTCTTGTGTTTTTCACATCTTCAATTGGCATCAGAGCACCTGGTTCTGAGCTTAAACACTTAATCGTGTCAGTACTAGATCCAAGCTTCAGAAAAACACTATGGTGGGACCAAGCCAAAACATCAGCAATGACAACCATGAAGACAAGGACAAATTCAGTGGCGAACCTCCAGTCTTTGATGGAGAAAACATTGAATAATGAAAAGAAAAAATTGAGAGTATCTTTCTGGCTCATGATGCTGATCTGTGGGACATGGTGACTGATGGATACACGCACCCAGTGGATGGACGTGGTCATAAGATAGACAGAAAAATTGTGTCTGATCAGCAAAAGCGTGAATTCAGAAACCACCACAAGGCCAGAACAATACTTCTCAGCGCCATCTCATACTCAGAATATGAGAAAATATCAAACAGAGAGACTGCCAAGAACATGTTTTACTCTCTGAGACTGACAAACATTTGAAGACTTTGACATAGGGTTTGATCCATCAGAAACTCTAGGTCTGAATGAACCTCACTCCCTTTCTCATAATCCAAATCTTGAACAAACCCAACCAGAACTTGCCAAAGTTCTGTCCGATATTGATTCATTTGACCAAGACTTTTCAGCTCCCGTACCATAAAATCCAAATTCTCAACACCCTGAAAATCTAAACTCTGATACCACACCAAAAATTCCGCAACCTCACTCTTCACAACAACAAGAAATTCAGAATCCACAATCACCTCAACCTGAAATACAACAACCAGAAGCCCAACCTTCTGAGAATCATTCTTATGATATCCATGAACCAGAACCTCACCATGTTTCAACAAACCAATCTGAAGAACCTCATTCAGATTCTGATACAATCCCAATACCTGGAATCATAGAACCACTTGCTATTCGCATACCTCTCACCATCCAAGACATTCCATAAATTCCTTCATCTCTTGAATCCACACCACCAAACTCCCCTACAAGTCCAATCATCATACCTGACTCTCCCACTCCTTCACCCACTAGTAGTCCAACTGACAACGTAAGACTTGTCATTGATCCAATTGTGCTGGAAAGACTAGCTTCTATCTCTCACAAAACTACCATTCCCAAACCTAAACCAACTGAAACCACATCAGATGTTGGTACAAGTTTGTTTATTTTTGAAACAGGAATACAGGAATGGATAAATTCTTTGAAGTATGCTAGTCAAGAGATGACTAATCCTGCTACTTTTGATTATATGTGGACAAAATTCAGAAACTAGCTTAGTTCTGAAACGCTAAAGCTGAAGAATCAGAGTTATGAACAGGTTCAGCAGAACTTTAGTGCTAAGCTGAAGGCTTTTCAAGACCAAGTTCTGAGCCAACTGCTGAAGAAAGATATTCTCTCTCTAGATAATGCTCCCTGGACAGAGCATCATCCCTTAGATGAAGTTCAACCAGAATCAGAAAGTCTCTCCCTGACTGCTGCTCCAGAAGACATGATCTCAGTAGAAGAAATGGTTCACTCTGAACAAGCTGTAGAATGCTCTGAGAAATGTCCCACTACTGAAGAAACACCAGCACCTTCCTTAGTCATGCAAACTCTGGAAGACTTGAAGAAAGAAAATGCTCTAATCCATGCAAGGTTGGATAAGCAAGAGGACACGAACAAAGAGATTAAAAGAATTTTGGGCAAGCAAGAAGAGTCTAATTCTCAGATCAAGAGCTTGTTGGAAGCTTTGTTCACACTTCTTCATCCTCCTTCTTAGATTTTTTGTTTTAAATCTGTTTATCTGTAACGCTTAATTTTTTACCTTTTCTGTTTTGGAACTTATCATTGCATCATGTTTTCTTTTAATATAATTCAACTATTTTGGCTCTGATTATATTGCCATTTTGATAACTGACAAAAAAGGGGGAGAAAGTAAGATATTTTCAATAATGGTTTACCGAGACAGAAGTCTCAAACATTCTGAATTACTTATCCTTTATCTTCTGAAAAGTTTGAACAGGTACAAACTATGATGCTCAAGGAACAAAAGTACAAATTCTGATGAAAGATGCAGCTAAACTCTGATGCTCAAGGAACAAAAGTACAAATTCTGATGAAAGATACAGCTAAACTCTGATGCTCAAGGAACTTAAGGGAAGTAGTCAACTCAGGGGGAGTTTCTCTTAAACCCTTTGTTCTTTGTTTTTAATTGAAAAATCTAGTTTTTGTCATCATCAAAAAGGGGGAGATTATTAGAACATAGTTTGATTCTACAACCCTTAGTTAGTGTTTTGATGAAAAAAAATACAAAGAATAAATAATAAATACAAAGAACAAATATGCACCCTAAAAATTATGTTTTATGTATGCAGAAGTAATGACCATATCAGCATCAGAAGATAAGCCATAAGAGCTACACACTGAAGTAATCAGAACATACGCTGAAGATTGATGACCAGATCATGTGCTTAATCAAAGTAAAATCTGATTCTGAACAAGAACATGGTAATCCAAGTCATCAATATTCTGAAGCGTCATCAGCAAGTAAGGAGATAAGATTCTGAAGCGTTACTGATCATTCAAGACATCATCAATTCCAACGGCTTCTTTCAGACATGATCTTCTCCAAATGGGAAAGTGTGTTAATGACATTAAACATACTTTATGATCAACGTCATTCCACTGCCTATATAAATAAATTCAGCATTCAAAATCAATAAAGATTTTGATATATTACCACTCACACATATTCAAAGCTGCAAGCAATATCATTTACATTTCCAAGCTATAATCGTGTGTAATTTATCACAGTTGTGATAAACAGTTTTTGTTAGAAAAACAACAACACATATCTTGTATAATTGTATTAAAACAGTGTTCCTTGAGATTAACCGGACTGTGGTTGTACTCAAGAAGACTTTAACAATTGTTAAAGTAGCTTTTGTAATCTTGTTGAGATTAGTGAATTAAGACCTCGTTGGAGAGAGGCGAAATCACCTTGACGGGTGGACTGGAGTAGTTTGAGATCAAACGAACCAGGATAAAAATACTGTGTCATTGAGCTTTTAATTTCAAGTTTTCAATTCAACCCCCCCCCCCTTTCTTGTGTTTTTCACATCTTCACATGGTGCTTTTAACATTTTGATTTGAAGCTTGCATGATAAAGATATTGATGTGCGAAGTTTGGGAAAATCAAGGTCTGGCAAGGGTTTTCGTGCGCGCGTGCATGGCCTGCATGGTGTGCATGTTTGGTCAGGTTGAGCCTTCATCTTTGAAGTACCATAACTCACTCATTTCTTGGATATTTTGAGTGATTCCAAGCTCAAAAGAAAGCCCTCACAATAAGAAACACAATGCTCTTTTTCAATTTTCCGGTTAGGTCTTGAATCAAAAGAAAATAAGCCATGAATACGCCACAACAAGTGTTTGTCAAAAATACGCGCGTAGCAAGCAAGTCTTCCTAGCAAAATTCATGCCTTATGCAGGAAACTTCTAAGCTACTTTTCTCTCAAATGGTTCAAAATTAAGATTTCCACACACATTGACAAAGTTGAAGGATTTTTCACAAGCTTTATGAAAATGTATCACTTGCCTCAATCCAATTAACCAATCTCAAGTTATGATTAACCAAAGTTGTGTACTATGGACACTTAGAAACTTTTCAACATTCAAGTAACCTTATCAGCAAGTAAACTCTAATTTCTACAATTCCTTTGATTTAATGATGAAATTGGTTATGAAATATGAAATAGGGATACTTGAATTGATGGTTTACCAAAAGTCCACTTGGTCAACTCCTAATGTTGTTGACTTTTGGTCAAAATGACCATTTTGCCCCTTTTGATCAATTGAACTGATTCCTATCCAAATTGATGATAAATCTTTTAATCATAGATGAACATTAAAATGTAGTGAAGAAGGGAATCATGTTTGGGTGAAAAAGTCAGAAAAATCCTGATTAAATCCAAAACCCTAGTTTTGCACCTTGTGTTAGGAGATAGTTGATCAAGCTTTAAAACCCTAATTCCATTGGACATCTTGAAAGATCTAATGAAAAAACATGATTTAAATTATAATGAGAAGATGATGCTTCAAAAATTTGGCTCATATAATCCTCAATTACTTCAATTGGATAAAACCCTAATTTTGACTGATGATTCATAGAAATGTGGTTCACTTTAAAATCAAAACAATCTTCAATTTTCTGGTGATCCAATGAGATAGATAAGATGTCTTGAGACATGAGAGAACCTTGTGACTTGAGAAATCCAAGGATTAAGAGAATGAGACCTTCCTTGCACTAATTGTCAATACCCTCAACTTCCAAATCTTGTGGAAGACTTGAGAACCAAAGTACTTTGATCTTATCAGAATGTATAAATGCAATGAAATATGATGTTTATGATGAAACATAAGCATTAAACAAGAGGGTAAATTTTGGGGTGCAACACATGGTAACTATCTATATGACCAGGAGGTATGAATTCCCGAAACAACACGAGTTTACCAACCAAAATAGATTGTAGATCAATTCCCGAAATAGGACGGGGCGACTATTTGCATGACCAAATGATTTCTTTCAGAGACCAAATCTTGAAAAACATCTTCCTTCAGAGACTGAATTTTGACGAGCATTCCCCTTTGGAAGTTTATTCTGAAAAGCATTCCCCCCAGAGACTAAATTCTGGCGAGCATTTTCCTTCTAAAAAACTTTCTTCAGATACAGTCAGGCGTAGACTTATTCTGGTCCTCCAATCAATAATTACTTCAGATGGCATCTTTAAACCCATCTCGGACGACATTCTATCAGCTCTTTGAATAGCATCTTTAAGACCATTCATGAAATATTATCAACCAACAGTGTTACCTCATTGTGATCGGTGGATCTGGAACTGACTGTTTAACGCTGGTTCGCGAAATGTCGCGGAAGCAAGAGTCACCACCGTCTTTTATTTTCTCCAAATGGAAAGGACAAAAGCACAGAAAAATTCCTTAAAGAGATTGCTCTCGGTTCGGGAGGTAAGTTATAGAAAGGGAAGGTGTTAGCACCCTTTCTATCCATGGTTATCCATGGGCTCTTAGATACTTGCTCATTGTGTTTTCAAAATGGTTTGTTTGCTTTTCAACTGTGGGTTTAAAAAGTTTCTTTGAAAATTCCACTTCGACTCTTGTATCAGTCCTCAAGAGTGTTTGAAAAATTGCTTTCGAAAGCTTTTTGAAAAGGTGTCGGTGTGAAAAGTATTTTTGATTTGTTTTTTGAAATTAGAGCAAGTATCTAGAGTCGTCTACCTACCCTAAGGAATTCGTCTGTGTAAATGTCCTTTAAAGTAGTGCCATCCCACCATTGAGAGGTAGGTAGCACCACCGTTGGAGGTGTTCGGGTCAATTCGAAGGTTCGGGACATGGTGATCACCGGAGCAATGGGAAGATACCTTAGAAGCTACCCTCATGCCAGGTTCCCGGATCATGAGGACTTACTAAAACATCCTCTACTCGACGATCACCTTTCGAGGCGAGGCAACAGTGAGGCGTACCCTAGGGGTGGTGTGTGCGATTTGTGTGTTGTTTTCATTTGCATTTACCTTGTCATGTTATTGGTGTTCTACGCTTGTTTTTATTTAAGGCCATTCATTCTTGCATGCTTTGTTTAACAGTTAAAAGTTGCGAGGAAAAGTAAATCTAAAGCTATTACAAATGGCGCGGGTCCACATCGCCAAAATTAAACCGGACCCGATTTGACGGAAAATAAAGAAATTAAAAGAATTGAAAAATGAGAGAAGTAATTACAAGGCTTCGGGAGAGGTACATAATTATTTTAGCGAAATAAAATAAATACGCGAAATTAAACAATTAAATGAAACGAGGGCGTTGGACCCTTTTGCAAAAAATTAAAATTAACGAGGAATTAAAATTAATCAAAATAAGGAAAGAATTTGTTTTTTTTGGGTTTTTAATATTTTTAAGATTTAACAGAAAAAAAAGAAAGAATTAATTAAAATTTAAATGAGATGCAAACCCTAATTCTAATTATTTTTAATTTATTAAGAAGACGTTTAAAATTTAACCTAAATTAAACCTAAATTTTTTATTTACAATTTTAATTATGAAAATAAATAAAATAAATAACATTATTGTGAAAAAAGAAAAATTAAAAGGAATAAAACAATTATTAAACCTATTTCTACATTTTTTTTGTATTTTTGTTATTAAAAGAATTAACATTAAAACCCTAATTTAAATTAATTTATTTACAAGCAATTTGTTTATAAAAATAATTAAAATAAAGTATTTATTATATTTTTTGTCTTTTCTGATTTTTAGGTATTTTTTTATATTTGGTAAAAATAATTAATTAATTTAAAACAATAAAGAAAATAAAATGATAATTTTAAATAAAATATAAGAAAAGTAGAAAATGGCAAACCAGGGGGGGTGGAAGTCCCCGAACAGGAGGTTAAGTCCAAGCAATTCTGGCCCAATAGCATTGGCCTGTTTGGACTTTTTTGCTAGCATGCTGAAGCGTTGACCTATGCTCATGGTATGCTTTCAATCTATGCCCTTGACTGGATCTCAGTGTACACGTGGATGACTGGATGATGAAGGAACATGATGTGCCTGCAGCCTTGAAGCACATGGGAATTGCTAGGGAAAAATAATATGGAAATATGTAGGACCTGGGGCTCGAACCCAGGTCATGGACATTGCTAATATTCCTGCTTGCCAACTGTGCCAACTAACTCTTTTGTTAAATAAATAAGCAACAAACATAATAAAAGAAAATAACGCGTTAGTGGGCTAAAACACGCGAAATTCAAAAACAACCTATCACGTCTTGCCAACACATCGTCTTCTCCATTATCCCTGAAACATAAAAACAAAAGCAACGGTTTTTCATGCGTTGTGTTAGGTGGCTTTAGAGAAAATAGCGAATAGTGCTATAGGGTTCATAAATTGATCGCGAGTGTGGTATCCTCTTCGTCCAGATGCACTGAGTCGAATGGTATGGGTCTGAAGGGCTAATTTTTCTTTAAATAAGAAACCCCAATTTTGAGGTCCTGCAAACCCTAGCAATTGGCAATGATGAAATCGTACACAAGGCGTAAAAATGCAATCAAAGTATATGGTTAGTTTGCAAATGCTTTACTGATCACAAATATGTAAACAAAACAGCATGAATGAGCCTAAAATGTAAAACACGATAATGAAAATAAAGGGAGAACGGCTAGCTTCTGTACAACGATTCAGGAAGTTATAGACTTGGAAACCTATGCAGGCACGTTGCTGGAGACTTAAGGAAGATGATGAGATCAAAATCTCAGCTTGAATCGCCCTCCAATGTAATTTTCAGTTTTGAGTTTCTTGAGAAAAATTCAAGTTTGTCAATGGCTCTTTAGCGCAGCTTTGTGTCTATTGTGATTAGGATTGTGTTCTAGCATTTGTACTGAGTCAATTAGGTCACAAAAAGTAGCACAAATCCAATGCATTCATGACTTTTGAAAATTTGATTTTAAGGATCTTTTTCATATCTTTTTTCATGTGTATTTGTGTCAATTAGGATCCAATCACTCCAAATCTTTCCACATTTAGCTAAGCACGAAATATTGAGTCCAAAACATGTATAAAAAGATTGGTTAGGTCAAGTTAGCTATTTTTCATATATTTAAATGATTTAAATGAATTAATATGAATAATAATTCAAATAAATAAATAAAAAAATGAGAAAATACTTCCCTTTGGGCCAAGTGGTCGTGCACATGCTTGGAATGATGAATCATGGAAGAAAAATGGGCCCATTAGCAATTTTAGGTCATTTGAAGTGATGTTGACTTTTCAAAATATCCAAAAATTTCCCAACTTCCACAAGGCATAACTTGCTCAATTTTTAAGCTTTTCTCATGTTCTTGGACATTTTGGAAATGTCTTTGAGTCCTCTAACCAATGCCTTTTGTCCCATGTCATTTTGATTTACCAATCTCAAGTTATGGCCTTTGACTTAAAGTCCCTTTTTGTTGACTTTTGAAAATGACCTATAATGTTGAAATTGATAACTTTTTGTGAGAGCATTTCTTGGACTTGAAGTATGAAGATGAGTTGTAGGAAATGTCTTTCTCTTCAAAATGAGCTTTGGATGGAATTTTTCTGATAATCCATGTGAAAGTTATGCCCTGGTCAATTTCAGTTGACTTTTTCAGCTGTCCAAATAAGGAAACTTTTGCATCTTGATGATTTCTGAGCCAAATTTTGAGAATCATGATCAAGCATTGATCAAATGATGTTTGTGGCTTCAAAATGATATGTTGACCAAAATTTTGAACTTTTGACTGCCAAATGACCATTTTGCCCCTACAGTTGACTGTAGTGCAATTTAGGGTTTTGACTGTGCAATTTTGTGCTGAATGCCTTGAAACTTGATATGAGGATACTTGACCATATTTGTAGGCATGTGAGACTTGATTGGGCCTTTGGAAACTTCATTTCCTTGATCAGAACACAAACCCTAGTTTTGACTGTATGGGAGATCTTTGCACTGTGCAACCCTTGGAGAATTTTGAAGCTTGACTTGGCAATTTCTTGAAGAATGTGGGAGGGAAAATTTTGGGGTACAACACTCATGCACCAGCGAGTGCAAATTTCTGGGTACTTAAGTGGTCAATCCTCTTCCACCTTCAGATCCCAAATGGAAAGCATGTCATTCTAACTATTCAGGTTTAAGAAGATTGACTAAAAATCAACTGTATTGGGTAAAAAGTAAAATGTAGTTAACATACAGTCAAACTTCAAGATTTTTAGTTAACATCAATATTTTGAAGTCACATTCATCGTTTGGTCAAGGGTTGATCATGATTCATCAAGAAAACTCCCAATTTACCAAAAGTCAAAAGTTACTAAATTAGGGTTTTCTTAAGGAGAAGTCAACTGAACTTTGACAAAGCATAACTTTCACATGCCTCATCAGATTTTTCTTAACCAAAACTCATTTTGAAGGAAATTCAATTCTCTACAACTTGGCCTCTCTAAGCTCAAGTCCAAAAAATGCTTCATTTGAGAGATATGGACCAATATATTATAGGTCAATTCAAAAGTCAACAAAAATACACTTTTTGTCAACGCAACTTACATCAAGATAAATCTTCAAATGAAAAAATGATTAACATAGAGATTGTAGAGGACATCTTGAGCTTTCCAAAAAGTCTAAGATCACTTTCATATGTTTCAAGGTCGAAGCTTGTTTCAACATAGAGATTGTAGAGGACATCTTGAGGTTATTTTTGATTTTTTTATTTAAATTCAAAATTAAATTAGATAAAAATCAAGGCTTTCATGACAAGGTCCAAGCTCATCCTTTTGACCTAATTTTCCTATATAAATACACATTATATTCTGACATAAAGGCACCACAAAAAACCATTGCAAGATCATCTTCCAAAAACTCAAAAATTATTCAAAACTAGGGTAAATTACAAAACCTATTTGCATCCTTTCTCTCCAAGCTAGCCAGCTATCCCAATCGATTCCAGAAGCAGTGTAGGGTAAGAATGGATAAATTTTAAGGATCCAAAGGGCTTGAATCACATGACCATGCATCACCATTTTTACAGTCTTGCATGAGATTTATATTTTTGTTTTCTTCTTACTTTAATTGAAACTATCATCACTAACATGCTTCTGAGATGTCAATTTGCACGATTGAGCCATCGCATGGCCCCTATAATGGCTGAAATGTGTGTTGCCATGTTTACACTGTTTTACTTTCTTTGTTTCATATCTCTTTCTACATGGAGATTCAGCCAAAACCAATGCCTTCATTGAATTTGCAAGGCCCAAATTAGGGGGGTAGGGTACCTCTGAATCATTAACATGCTTTATTTTGCAGGAATGTAAAACAAGCTTGTCGGAGAAGATGACCGAAGCTAGGGTTCTGGTGCTTCTTCCGCCATATAATTTTGTTTATTTCATATTTAATTGTTCCCATAATGATACCAAATGAATAACATATCCCAGTGGCAAGCGCACGCATGATAAGGCATCGATACCTCAAGGCGTGGGTTTCATCTATGCCTTTTGACATTTTTTTGCATGTTTTCTTAATTCTTGCAGATTTATTACACTTTTAATAAGGCCTGTTCTACTATCACCAACGCATGGTTGGTGCAGTGGCAAGATTTGCATTGTTGGAGGCAAAGGGCGTGGGTTCAACACCAACCCCTAGCATTTTACATATTTTCCTTATTTCAAACCTTGTTTGTCATTTCCTCCTTAACCCTAATTATATTAACCTAATTTAATTTTAATTAATCTAAAAAAACATGTTTTTTCTAAACCCTAATTATTAGATTTAGGTTTAATTAACCATTATTTAGAATTTTAGGTTTTATTTTAATAACTTTTTTAATTTAATTTATTAACCATTTTTTTAATTAATTATAAGTTTAGGTTTTGTTCTAATCATCAACAAAAAACTTGTTTTCATAAAAATCACCAAAACATTCTCTTTTATGTTTTTATCTTATTTTTATCTTCCAAGATAAAGTGTATAGGGGCGCATTTAATTGTAATAGCGTATTTTGGTTTTTCGCATTTTCCTTATTATGTAACTTCTCCTAGTATCTAATAGATTAGGGCTTTATTTCTCGCACTCGTTATTATGCAACTGTCCCAAAGCTTTGTAATAGTCTTAGGTTTACGTTTGTGCCTTTATCTTCTGCTACTATATTTACTATATTACTGCTTAGTAATTAGGGTTTGAATGGAAAGATAATACAAACGATAGAAAACCCTTAATCCAAGATAAATAAATTAATCAAACACTCTTCACACTCGTACCTTTAGGGTAACCTCTCTTTGTTGCCTTCGGAATAACTGTCATGTGCCTCGAACAAAGGGATGTTTTATCAAAGACCCTTAAATAAAATATCATATTCCCTCGATGACCCTTCGATGTTTCCTTTCAAAAAATGATCTAGTCCCTTACGAAATTGCTAAAGCATCCTTACTAGTTGCCTTCAATGACTGAACGATGACTCTACGATGTCTCTTCACATCTAATAGATAAGGCTACCTATAACCTAGTGGTACGGATAGCACTATCTCTAAAGGAGAAGGAAAAATAACAAGAACAACCTTTAGTGGGTAGGATACTTTTAATCGCTTGCTCACAAATTTTTCTCACAAATACTTTTCACACATTACTTTCAAAACAAATATTTTCAAAACACTTTGTACGCATTCTTGAGGACTGATACAAGAATCATTACAAAGTTCGCCTTACATTGGCATTTTCAAAATATTTTCAAATCACACACACAAAAAAGAAAGTTTTCAAAAGTGAGCTAAGCGATTAAGAGCCCGTAGATAACTACGGATGAAAAGGGTGCTAACATTTTCCCTTTTCATAACCTACCCCCCGAACTCAAAATATTCAAGGTCTTTCTTGTTCTTTTCACCCTTTCCTTATTGGATAAAAGAAAAGTAGGTGGAAACTCTTGCTATCCTCACATTTGGATAAAACTAAATAAGTCAGTTCTCCCACCGTATTACAAATTGACTTCCTATTTTTTAGCACGCTTGACCAACTTTGACCCATTTGACAAATTTAGATCACTTGTGGACTTGAAATGAACTCATTTGAACTTGTAATCAATTAAACCACATGACACTTTCCACATTAAGAAATCGAATTTACACTTTCCAAATAAAAAAACTTGCACTACCAGCAAAAGAACTTGAGAACATAAATGCCTTGGTGAGAAATATGACAAAGATAATCTCAATATGAACATTCTAGTTCAATGAACCTAAATCTTCAATTAGATCAAAATTCAAGAATCAATCCTATTTGAAAGGTTGAATGAAATCTTAATTCATAGCTTAAACAACAAGAAACATCTCGACCTGATGAAAACCTCAATCATTCTTTAACCACTTGACAAGTAACATCACAAAAAAGGAATCATTAATTAAATCCTCTAAACTCCTTAAGAAATAAATTCTTGTGGAACCAGCAGTTAGGAGAAGCCCTAAATGTTGATGAGCTTGCAATAGAGAGAATGATGACCCCTGTAGCCTTGAGGAGAAAACATGGCACAATGAACCATTGTTTGAATAACCAAATATCAATATTCAAGCATAGAATATGAGAAACCCTAGTTCTTTGGCTCTGAATGCATATTGATGAAGAAAGCTTGAGTTGGTTAGAGGATCAAAACTCTAACTCAAGAACACCCTCAATGAATTCATGATGAAATCTGAAGCACATGGGTTAAACCTTAATACACTTGTTCTTCGAAGAAAATTCTGATGAAGAAAACTTTGTATCTTGAGGAATCTTGCCAATATCCATGATTCTTGTAGATCAAAAACCCTAGTTTTATACTAAGAGTGATGAGAGAACCAATTGAATCAACATGAGGAAGGTAACAACCTCAATCCATAGGAAAAACCCTAATGCCAAGAGCCTTTTGATCCCAACTATTGTAACCTAAAATTTTACCTCCCATATTTGAGACAAATTTATTCAAGATACATCCTCATGCTCATGAAGGTCTCAAACACTCAAGACTATTCAAATATTGATCAGATGGACTCCCTTCCTAAGCAACCAACCTACAACTAGTGTTTTCTTTTTCTCAAGGGAAATTAGACTTGTAATGCCTCAAGTGGATTTCATGGTTTCCCATATGTATCAAGGTACCCTCATTCCAAATTTCAAGCCTTATATTACAATATTGCTCTGTCAATTAGTTTGATGATTGAAAATCAACTATATTGGACAAAAGTTCAACTTTTACCAATCTACAGTCAAACTTCAAGATTTTTGGTCAACATCAACACTTTGAACCCACATTCATCATTTGATCAAGGTTTGATCATGATTCATCAAGAAAACCTAAAATTCATAAAAAGTCAAAAGTTACTAAATTAGGGTTTTCTTAAGGAGAAGTCAACTGAACTTTGACCAAGCATAACTTTTACATACTTCATCATAAACTCTCTAATATCATGGCCAAAAATGGTTCATTTGAGAGATATGAGCGAAAATATTACAGGTCATTCTAAAAGTCAACAAAAAGATAACTTTTATCAAAGCATTTCAAATTAAGTTAAAGACATCAAATGAAAAAATGACAAGAATGAAAGTTGTAAGAGACATCTTGAGGTTTCCAAAAACTCAAAGATCATCTTCATAAGACAAAAATTAAGAGAGTTATGATTGGTGCAAATTGAGTAATTTTGAGAAAATGCATGAAGATCAAATTGAGCGAAATTGGATTTTTGGGCTAATGGTCCTTAGTTTATAGGTTCAAACATGTTCATGACCTCATATAAGACTTCTAAATCCATTCATATATATATATATATATATATATATATATATATATATATATATATATATATATATATATATATATATATATATATATATATATATATATATATATATATATTTGATTTTATTCATTTAAATTCAAAATAAATCAAATAAAATATAAAACTAATGGACTTAGGCGTGTAGGCTTTTGTTCTGATCATGTTGGAGGCCCAAAATCTACCTTGAAGCTAAACAAATCGTGTGGTCTATATTTGAAACAAATCTTTATTGATTTTGAAGATTTCAACTTATTTTCAAACAAAAATCAAAGATATCATTTCATGTGATGTCCAAGCCCACCAATTGACCTAAAACACTCCTTTATATATACTCAACACATTCAGACATAAAAAAAAACATGCTACATCATAGAGGCAACCCTAAAATATCATAATTTTCAAGAACTAAGGCAAAATAAAACCCTTATATCCAACCGTTTTCAGTCCATTCCAAGCATAAACCAAGCTTCCTAAAGACTCCAGAAACTCATTCCAATAAACCTTGAAGCCTGTAGCATCCCATATCATCGCAACTAAACATCACCGGTTTGGTAACTTTCTTTGATTTTAAACTCTTTATTTGCACGATACAAATTGTTTTTAAGCATTGACATATGTTCATAGTCATGCTTAGAATATTTTTGAACCATTAAATTTGAGGTCTAATACAGGAGCAACAAAACTCCATTGTTAGGGCTCGAATCACTCAAAGTTTCGAAACCCTAGCTGCAAGCGTTTTCAGTCCAAACTAACATCACCATTGAACTCACAACATGCTAATTAGTGGACCATGGTTTTTGGTTTTCTTGTTTTGATCGGTTTTGACAAGTTTTGAAAAATCCTTCATCGGGGACGACGGTGAAAACCACCATGCACGATGGTCAAGGGTTTTGAGGGGAGGCGCTGGATCCTACTTGGCCAATCCTCTCAATATGATTTGTTGATTCAAATATCAATGGTCCACCACAACACATGTTTTCTGATTTTATTTTAATTTGATTTTTTGATTTTAATTTATATTATATTGAATGATGATGATTATATGAACGCGAAACACAGATGGCGTAGTGGTGAGTGATACATTTGTCATTACAAAGGCATAGGTTCGATCCCAGCTTTTTTCAAATACTTTTGCTTTTTTCCAAGTTTCAACGCAGGTTAATACCAAAGTGATTGGTTCTCATTCTCAAACACAAACAGCATCATGGCACTGTGGTAGGAGGGCATTCCTTTGAGATCAGGGGCATGGGTTCAACTCCCACCCCATGCATTTGTTTTTTTCCTTATTTTACTAACCCTAATTTTCATTCTATTTTACTAATTATTATCTAATTAACCTATTTTATAACCTTAAAATTTTTTTATTATAACAAATTAGGATTAGGGTTTTCTAGTTAGTAAATAATTTTTTGTCATGTTTTTATTTATTAATTAATTAAGTTAATTAGATTTTTCTTAATATTAAAATAAATTAGAATTTAGGTTTTATTACTATTATTGATCTAAATTATTTTCTACAAAAAAACACCAAAAACATTTTAATATTTTCTAACATTTTTATTATTCCTTATTGCTATTTAAATTTCCTAGAAAATTGTATAGGTCCCAACTCTTTAATGTAATAGCTTAGATTTATCTTTTCTCGCATTTTTCTAATTATGTAACTGCTCACATGATGTAATAGCTTATGTTTAATTTCTTGCACTTTACATTCCGCACATTATATTTTTATTGACTGTTACTAATTAGAGTTTGTATGGCAAGACTAAAAGCAAACATAGAAAACCTAATTTTCAAGATAAAATAAATGAAAACAAACACTTTGCACACTTTGCACCTCTAGGGTAACCTCTCATGCTGCCTTACGAAACATTGGTCATGTCCCTTGAAAGTGGGGATACTTTAGCCAAAGACCCTCGAATAAATCATCATAAAGATCATAGTCCCTCGATGACCCTCCGAGTTGCCTATAAAATGATCTACTCCCTTCGATGACCCTACGAGAAAAATGATGATAGTCCATTCAATATAATTGCTATGTTATCCTTACATGTTGCCTTCGATGACCCTACGCATGTACCTTCACATCCAATAGATAGGTTACCTACCAACTAATGGTATGAATAATACTATCTTCAAAGGAGAAGGAAAATAACAAGAAAGACTTTAGTGGGTAAGAACTCTTGAATGCGTGCTCACAAAAAATTAAATTTTTACATATCACTTTCAAACAAATATTTTCAAAAACACTTTGTATACATTCTTGAGGACTGATACAAGAATTGATACAAGAATTGATACAAAGTTAGCCTTACATTGTCATTTCAAACTATTTTCAAACAAATAACACACACACAAAGAAAGTTTTTTTTCAAGTGAGCTAAGCAATTAAGAGCCGGTAGATAACTACAGATGAAAAGGGTGCTAACACCTTCCCTTTTCATAACTTACCCCCGAACTCAAAATCTATCAATGGTCTTTCCTGTTCTTTTTACCTTTCCTAAATATTGGATAAAAGAAAAGTCGGTGGCGACTCTTGCTAACCACAACATTTGTGATAAAACAAAAAAAATCAGTTATCCCACTGTATTACACCATGCTTTAAGATCTCAAAGGAATGAAAGATTTATGATGTAAATGAATATGATGTTACGAAGGAACAAATTAGGGGTAAAAAATGGGGTATGACAGATGCCCCTATTTAAGTGTCTTCTATCCAGAGATATGAAAGTAGACACCTTCGTCTCGACGAGATTGAAGATACTTAAATATTATAAGAACCTATTTTTTAGCCCTAAGATGTCATGCAATGTTTATGGTTATGAATGCAGACACAAAGGATTATGTGGGGAACACGAAACTTTATTGGGACAATAATGCGTAGATGAAACTATGACTTAAAAGATGTTTAAGAAAGATGCCAAAGTGAGCTCACCAGGAAAAAAATCATTAGGAATGACATAACTCTGGGGATGACTGTGTATGGGGAAAGCCAGAACCAAAGTTAAATAAAAAAAGGCAATGTAAGGTTTCATTGAGGAAACACTTAACAAAGCTAGCAATGAGCCAACGAGGAAGTAATCTTCAAGAAAGACTACATAGAGACTACCATTCATCGGAGTAAAACATCTAAACAATGAATTATCTCCCATAATGACGAGACTACCATCCATCGGAGTAAAACCTCAAGAAAGAACTATCTCCCTTAATCAAAAGACTACCATTCATCAGAGTAAAACCTCAACGACAAACTATCTCCCATAACAAAAAGACTACCATTCCTCAGAGTAAAAATCTCAACAATGAGCTATCTCCCATAATGATAAGACTACCATTCGTTGGATTAAAAGATATCAACAATGAACTATCTCCCATAATGACGAGACTACCATCATCGGAGTAAAATATTTCAACAATGAACTATCTCCCATAATGACGAGACTACAATTCATTGGAGTAAAAGATCTAAACAATGAACTATCTTCTATAATGACGAGACTACCATTCATCAGAGTAAAACATATCAACAATGAACTATATCCCATAACGAAGAAACTACCATTCATCAGAGTAAAAATATCAATAATGAACTATTTCCCATAATGACGAGACTACCATTCATCGGAGTACAGATCTCAACAACAAACTATCTCCCATAATGATGAGACTACCATTCATCCGAGTAAAAAAAATTCTCTGGCATTAACAAACTTACTAGGGAAGAACATGTTACTCAAATAAAGGGACTTCCCACTTGTTGTTTATGAAGATCATTGCGATAGCGCTGCTGGGAAATGAATCTTGACTTTTTGTGGAAATACTAACACATTCCTGCTGAGGAGATAAAGTCTTTATGTACAAAATAAATGTGCATTCTCAATCTAAGTTCCCCAACCTAGAGAGGTCAAAAATAATATTGTTGGGAACCAAAGTTTGAACCTGAAACAAATCGGAGAGAAATAGTCAACCAAAACTATACCCAATGAGAAATGAGCTCAATTAGGAAGTTGTTCCATCCAGGTAAATGAAATGGGAAAAAACAATTTTCTTCCACGAGAAATGAGCTCGGTAGGGACTACGAGGATGCACACTCTGCAAAGGAAGAACATATTCATGAAAAGTTGATAGGAAACACCAAGATATTGCAAATGAGCACAACTCTTTGTCTATGCACACAGACTTAGCTGGAGAAAATTTAACTCTATTTTGGGGTAAAGCCCAAGAGGAGGAAAAGGTAATACAAGACCCTATTGGGGAAAGAAGCTTGAATAGGTAGTGTATGTCAAAGAAGGTGAATACCATCTATCAAATATCTGATAGTTTAATCAATGGTAAACACAAGAGAGTGGAATGAATATGATCTATCAAATATCTGATAGTTTAACAATGGTAGACAACCTAAGGATATAAATCAAGGTGAGTACCATCTATAAACATAGTGATAGTTTAACAATGATAAACACAAAAGTGTTATAGATAAGCCAATCTTTAAAGCAAGGTAGCAGTTGTTCACTAGGACCAGAGTTCGATCTAGGAACAAACTTGAAAGAAACGGTCAAATAAGACTCAACTCAGTAAGGAAATAACTCAATTGTGGAATCTGTTATATCTAGACAATATAGAAGGGGAAAGAGCGCTGAATAAAACTTCCTTCATGAGAAATAAACTCTGTGGGGAGTTCCAAAACTCAATCCCAAGATGGGGAAGAATCCTTTAACCATCTCAGGAAAGAACCACACTCGGATAAAAGGAATTGAATTAAAGTTTGCTCATGCCTGATATAGACGAATCATGGAAAAAAGGGGAAACCCACTCTCTTCTCATCAAACTGCAAGGGGACCTTGAAAATATCTGTAAGATCATGAGATCACCTTTATTTAAGAATGATTATCTACTTAGGGAAAGTAACCTTCTGGTGTCTTTACTAGGAAAAGAGAGTCCAGGAAACCTCGTGCTTGGAAAATCCATAACAATAAATCCTGTTAAATTTGTATTGCCCCTGGATTCAATAACTTTGGCACAAAATTTGTGCCTCAGAAAATATAATCTTCAAAGGAATTTCCTTGAGATAGTCTGCTTAGTCGACTGATTCTTGGAGAGGTTTGTCGAATCTCGACGTAATTGCCATAGATTGATTGAAACCTGGAACCTTGTTGGTTTAACGAAGTATTCAAGCCTTTCCTTTTAAGGGTGATCAATTGTGAATGCATCATACTGGGAAAAATAGCATGCCCCTGCTGAAAAGAGTTTCTAGGCAGAGTGCCCCTGACAATGTTTTAACTTTCTCACTGATAATCAGATTTAAACTTCCTAAATGTCAAACAAATATTTATGCAAGTAGAAAAATGTTTATTTTGAGAATGATAACTTTAATGCACAAAATATGTTAATCTCGAAGTTTTTATTTGGAAATATGCCACAAAACTTTGTAAAAGAAATCACTTAGTTAAGTTGTGACCAAAACAATGAAAGCATATGATACTAACACGACTCTTTTTAGCATAACCTTTTGGGAGTCAGGAACACAATCTCGTTGAAGTATGCTCTCGAAATAAACCATGTTTCAATTAGGACTTTTGAGGGTTGTAACATGGCCTAGTTCAACGTTTTAGAAAAAAAAACAGATTTTAAAGCTCAAAATTATTTGGTGCCCACCCCCTTCATGATATTCTCTAGTCCTAAATTCAATTAAATTGACACGAACATTCATCTCTCAAAATAAATTTTAATATGGTTGAGAAACCAACCGAGGTTTTCTATGAACATGCCAGTCACTCACTTTTGCTTCTTTTGTGTTTCTTGTCACACGACTTTGATCTTTCCTGAGGATTTAACGATGTAATCCTTTATCACCTTTTAGGCTTTCCATTACTTCTTTCATTTCCCTAACTTTTTCCTGGACATGTTCCTTTTGACTTTGACTCTGAAGTCCAACGGGATTCCTTGACTTTTTCCTAAGCGACTTGTTTTTAAAGTTTCGGCTTAGCGGGGCTTTTTGTCTCTTTCTTTTTTCATCATTTTTTCCATATTACCCTTTCTTTCCTTTTGAACACATCACGTGACTTAGAGTCATTTTTTTGACTTTGTTAGAGGAATTGTGACATCATGAGTCCTTGGTAGATGAGGGATAACCATTGTTGCATCATCATCTGCTGACCTTCTAATGTGCGAGAGATACCCATAGGGATATCGTCAATTGACACAAATTCTTGATAAGCGAAGGTTAGCCATTGAGGTTTTGACTTTCCTCAACCTTTTGAAGGATAACCATTATTTTATCCTTGGGCGAGCACTCTTGATGAGTTATGAACGCTCGATCAAATTATCTAAACACTACCCTGCCTTGGGTTAAAGCATGAGGGTTTTTTCTGAATAGAAAAAGAAACTCCAACTTCAAGGCTCAAAGGGGTTAAATAGGGATTATCTTCCTTATATCTCCGGTGTTTGGGAGTTTGAAACAATGCTTGTACATCCTTAACATGGTTTTATTCAAAAGCATACAACTAGAAACTTTTCGTTTTAATATCATCATTCTCCCTCAAATCTTTGCGTAAGCAAAAGGTTGGTATCAAAGTGAAGAAAAACATTTTATGACTGAATACGAATGGATTACTTCAAGTCAAACATATTCAGTGTATTATGATTAACATTAAAAAACAAACAAATTTTCATATGCAAACAGTATATTAACAAATAAGAATGATTACAATGAGAACGCAACAAGAAACTAATGCATGCCAATGTTGAAAAGACTTTCTTCGTCTAGGCTTATTGCTTAGGAAGATTCTTTCGCAGTTTTGACACTTACTTGGATAAAGACTTCAATTTCCACATGCATATGGAATGAATGATTTCCCCAAAATTAATGAGGTCTTGGAATTTGCTTTAAAATGTATTCCAACCTTCTATTGCACGATCAAGGTGCCCTAGAATAGAAATCACATCGGGTATCAAGAATCAAATCCTGAAGGATAAGAGAAAGGTGTAACACCCCATTTCTACCCAGCAGATAATATGAAAATCAGAGTTCAACATCAATAGGATGCTACATTTTCAACTTAAAAATCAATCTTCATTTAATCGCATACAAACAAATACATAACACTTAACTCAGATGAACCGATAACAATCTAATTTATTCTTCAAAATCAAACAACTTTTTATTGATAAGAAACAGAATATACATACTCAACTTCAATTCACTTAACATCTTTTATTCAACTAAAACAACCTCAAGACAACAATTATTTCATGTAATCAACTTAAAAATTCAGCAACTGAAATAATAATCAACAACTAAACATCAAGCGTTCATCCCCCTGAGTGCTACGTATTAGAGCGACAACACCGACTCGAACTAACAAGGTAATAATTATTCTTCTTGATTACCTGCACGTTACCAACAGAGGGAAACATTCAAACATAAGGGGTGAGATATCAAACTATATAATTAGTCATACGATAAATAATATATTAAATCAGATCATATAAAACCACCACTTCACAACTTACAAACAACTTTAATCACAATAAAACATCAACATGACATAACTACTAAATTCACAACTTTTAGATAATACTTGTCATAACAAGTCAACAACATAAAGAAACAACAAATCTATCGTCACCACAACTCAAGATGCAACATCAAATGCGACTCAATCACAATGAACATGCATGTGGTACCATCGGAGCATAACTCCCAACTTAAAAATTTCCAATTAGTAGAGGCATCAACAAGGCATAAGCCTTCTTCGATGTTTGCCCATACAAGCCTTCACAAAATTCGCCAATACAGGCCATCGCAGAGTATACAAATATATGTGACTCAATGAATGCACCATCACATACTAACAACAATCGTCATTCATCGCAAGGCATAAGCCCACATCACAATTATTTACAGTAAATAGAGGTAATTCATCATCATCTAAAATCTCTGCAACTTCACATTATCAACAAGAACTCACAGAGACAATCACGACAACACAACATCTCAACATTGGCCATAGGCATACAACATAATATTTCCCATAAATAGAGGAAATTCAACCAAATTCATCATCACCTGCAATTTCATAATTAACCACAACAATTATTCTGCTTAATTATTCGTACAAATCGACCAAATCCTGCAAATCAATTAATTATCCACTGTTATTTTATTACTAATAACCTTCTATTACTAATTCACATCTTAGTATCTACCTTAGAACAACTTATACAATCCACCATCTCAACCGTAATATTTTACAAACATTTAACATAATTATTCGAACAAAACAACTACATCCGACTAAATAACCCTCTGCTACAATTACTAGAATTTCTAGTTGATATTATTATTACCAAAACCACATTGCTATTGTTAGTTCATACTATTCCTATTATTTCATCACTCTGCTAATGTACACCAGTTTACCAAAACAATTACTGCAACTATACTAATTATTTCCAACTCTGTCTTATTAAGACCGTTAAATCATGTTGAAACTACTAATTAAGATTAATGACATAAAGGCTACTTCTATTAATGAATTCTATACTGATACCATATGAAAATTATATAACATATTGCCACAGAAACAAGTTGTGCCCGTTCCTAACAATCAGTGCCGAACGACACTCCCTACCAACAACAACACCCAGTGCCGAACAACACTCTTCTTCCACCAAATGCCCAGTGCCGAACGACACTCTTCTCTCTCAAGGATGCCGACCGACAACGCTCACCACTAACAAGGTGACGATCGCCATGCCTCCCCTTCTTATAATTTCTAAACTTCCTGTTACTTCTCCAGTTTCCTTCAATCCACATATTTTCAACGGAACAATCAATCCACAACACACAAGAATACAAAAGTTTCACCAATATACATCACTAATTAATTCATAACATCAATTGCCATAAACAAACACAAACAGTAATAATTTACACCCTAATTCCACACATACAATTTCTCATAAGCCCCATTATAGGATAATAAAATCTACCCTTACCTTGGATTGACGGTTCTCTATAATTTCCGGTCGAATTCCAATTGCAATCTGTTGCTGCCATAGCTCCAAACCTTTCTTCTTCTTCTTTTCTCCATGTACTGCATCCTTTTCTTTTCTCTTTCTCTAAAATCCTTATTCTTCCTTTTCTCATAAAAACTTAATTCCTTATAATTTCTATTATTCTTAATAATTCCATTGGGCCTAATCTTAACACCCCCACTTTTACTATCACCAACCAATATTTAAGCCCATATAATAAATCTAGTATTATTCCAATACTATTTCTAAAACTTAATCAACCAAATAATCAACTAACAACATGACCACTTAAATCAACATTTCAACAATTCCAACAATAAATCCGTAATTAATTTAATTAAATAATTAATTAAATTAACGGGCGTTATAACTCTCCCGCACTTAGGATATTTTTGTCCTCGAAAATCTACTTGACACTTCCATCCTTAACGCGAACCTCGTATCCAACTCTTTAATCCTCAAACTCCGCATTTACCAACACTTCGGCCACTACTTTTTGATATAGTAACAACTCAATCATGATGTAAATCTACTACACGCATGTTAATCACTCAACACCCTCACGACATACGCGTCAATAACTTACCAACCTTTTCGGAAACACTGTGACATAATAACTCCCACAGTAGAAATGTAACAACCATAACTCACTTATACTTGGATATACAATGTCACCTCTTAACAACTTTCCCAACACCAAAGCCCATATACAACTTTTTTCTCATACGTATATGTATGTCAACTATCAACAAAATATCAACAACTCTATTCACCATTATAGTAACATCAACATAGTCAACAAAATTAACTTCATCATATTATAGGATATTATTCATCACTTACAGTAACCAACAATAACCTCTCAATAATGATAACAGAATCATTACAACATCAAGTTAACTGTATAACTCAGCAAGCATACCCATAGCTCACCATCAACCAACAATCCATAACAATCTTCTTATAAAATCCACAAATATTTACTAGCAAACATAGTGCCCTGGCACAACATCTCTATATCAACCATCCACTAAATCAAGCATGTAAATTAAGACCCACCATTCCCATAGGCTTCGGATATTTTAATCCTTCACTTGTAATGAGTCGTACACGTATAGCAATTACACCATATCACGATTTAGCTGCGCAACTCTGATCATCCATCTTAAGTCATCGTCCTCATTAAATTTTCCGTTGATTATATGGTTTACAAGTTTCAATCTAATCCAAAACTTTCTTTTACATCTGTCATAAAATTGTTGTTCACTTGATATTCTCAATCTTTCACTTTACGATTTTAGCTCGCATACACACCCACTACTCTGAATTGTTCATCACATCTCAACTCTCACTCAACGACTCCTCTACTAATTTCACACAAACTGGTGAGTGATTATTCTCGCGATATAACATCCATACTTTTTCACACCATTAAGATAACAAGATAAATCTATAAAATCCAACATAATCTCGTCTATTATTAACAATGGATAGAGGGTGATCAGCTCCTCAATTTGTCAATTAGTATTCGACAACCATAAGGGAGTATAAATCTTCGTACCAAACTATAATAGTGTTTCCTTAAAACTCGTATTCAAGTTTTCTAAAACATAACATGTATAATCCTCATTCACCCACCATCCCACGATGATCAATCATTTTTTAACTCGAGATCTGTTGGCATATCATTACATTACAAATCCTTTTACTCTAGTCTGAGTCTTTATCTACATAAAGGATTCTAACAACATTCTTAAACTCTTAATCCTCTTCCGAATTTCACAACATCAAAAATATATGTATCTCCACCTCTCAAACTCATTCCAATCACACTCTCAACATTATCATCTTATCTAACAACATTTCATATATATCTACACCTCAAACAACTACGATAATAATAATCTAAGCTCAATAAGCTACTAATCTCTATAACAGACTTCGTCATTCTCCAACTTAGAACGGCATCCACCTTGAATGGATCTACATACACTTTCACTTGGAAATAAAATTACTTAAGAGAACTCTTCTCTCAAAACAATTACATCCTGCCAACTTAGCATAAATCTTCCTCGTTTTTGACACCGTAAATTCCACATAACTTCGCACTATCGTCTTTCGTTCTAATTAATAACATTAAATATTTCCAAATGATACCTTTGATTTCACAAATTAATTTAAATAAATCTTCCAATTGCTCCTTTAATTCACCCAACTCAGACGCTGACGTCCCGTACAACACTGAAGAACAAGTCTAGTCCCAAAGACAAGCTTAACAACAAACTAAACTTACTTACAATATCATCACGTGATAAATGAATCTATTACTGCTAACGGAAACATTTTTAAAATGAAGCTCATTTTGTTAGCTTTCCAACGCTTCAAACGGAACTCAAATCGGATGCCCGGAACTCTAGTTATGAATTTTCGAAGTCCCACAATAATTCTGCAGTTTCCTGCGATTCGCTTACAGAAATTCCACTCCGAAACTCATTTGTATTCAACTTAGACATATTCCATACAACTCATAACATATCTCGTGCTCCCAAACTTCTTATAACTCGATAGATGCATTCCTTCGCCAAAGTTCAGGTTCCAAAACACCAGGCAACAATTCTTTTTGCAACGCTACTCACTTCTTCAAGTTTCGACTCAGACTCGCGATTCACAACTACTGATCAACATCAACTAATTCTGACAATCACTTATATGATCCCAACACAAATGTTACAGTAACTTTATTACTCCATCATTGTTCAAACATCGACATCTTACACTTGCTTCGTAAATCAAATATTACATCGCTCTTCATTCTTCGAGAAGTAAGCACCAACAACGTCTGATCAATTTCTTTCAAAGCGCTATAAATCAACTAACAACAAGACCTTGAATCCAAGTCACCTTCAAATTCGGGAACAACAAGACTCCAACAATTCTTACATTGTCGTTGTCGGCAGCACATCGAACCAACACATTTCAATTGAACATATCCGAGAAGCAAAGGTTCTCCCCCACTTATCTTTAACCAACTTCCTGCAATTAAGCCAAACAAGTACGATAGTGTTTCACACACTTGTCGCGCACTAAGGAACAAAAAATATTAGACAACTTGGTCGGACGAACCGACCTGCTCTGACACCACTAATGTAACACCCTATTTCTACCAGTCGGATAATAAGAAAATCAAAGTTCAACATAAATAGGATGCTACATTTTCAACTTAAAAAACAATCTTCATTTAATCACATACAACCAAATACATAACACTTAACTCAGATGAACCGATAACAATCTGATTTATTCTTAAAAATCAAATAACTTTTTATTGATAAGCAACGGAATATACATACTAACTTCAATTCACTTAACATCTTTTATTCAACTAAAACAACCTCAAGACAACAATTATTTCATGTAATCAACTTAAAAATTCAGCAATGGAAATAATAATAAACAACTAAACATCAAACGTTCACCCCTCCGCCCCCGAGTGCTACGTATCAGAGCGGCAACACCGACTTGAACTAACGAGGTAATAATTATTCTTCTTGATTACCTGCACGTTACCAATAGAGGGCAACATTCAAACAGAAGGGGTGAGATATCAAACTATATAATTAGTCATATGATAAATAATATATTAAATCAGATCATATAAAATCACCACTTCACAACTTACAAAAAACTTTAATCACAATAAAATGTCAACACGACATAACTACTAAATTCACAGCTTTTAGATAATACTTGTCACAACAAGTCAACAAGATAAAGAAACAACCAATCTATCTTCACCACAACTCAAGATGAAACATCAAATTCGACTCAATCACAATACACATGCATGTGGTACCATCAGAGCAGAACTCCCAACTTAAAAATTGCCAATTAATAGAGGCATCAACAAGGCATAAGCCTTCTTCGCAGTTTACCAATACAGGCCTTCAAAAAATCTTCCAATATAGGAAATCACAAAGTATGTAAATGTATGTGACTCAATGAATGCACCATCACATACTAACAAAAATCATCATTCATTGCAAGGCATAAGCCCACATCACCATTATTACTAGTAAATAGAGGTAATTCATCATCATCTAAAATCTCGGCAACTTCACATTATCAACAAGAATTCACAGAGACAATCACAACAACACAACATCTCAACCTTGGTCATAGGCCTACAACATAATATTGCCCATAAATAGAGGCAATTCAACCAAATTCATTATCACCTGCAATTTCATAATTAACCACGACAATTATGCCGCATAAATATTCGGACAAATCGACCAAATCCTGCAAATGAATTAATTCTCCGTTGTTATTTTATTATTAATAACCTTCTGTTACTAACTCACATCTTAGTCTCTACCTTACAGCAACTTATACAATCCACCGTCTCAACCGTAATATTTTACAAACATTGCGCGTAATTATTCTGACAAACCAACTACATCCAGCTAAATAACCCTCTGCTACAATTACTAGCATTTCTACTCGGTATTATTATCACCAAACCCACACTGCTACTGTTAGTTCATACTATTCCTATTATTTCATCACTCTGATAATGTACATCAGTTTACCAAAACAATTACTGCAACTATACTAATTACTTCCAACTCTGTCTTATTAAGACCGTTAAATTATGTTGAAACTACTAATTAAGATTACTGACATAAAGACTACTTATATTAATGAATTCTATACTGATACCATATGAAAATTATATAACATATTTCCACAGAAACAAGTTCTTCCCGTGCCTAACAATCATTGTCGAACGACACTCCCTACCAACAACAACACCCAGTGCCGAACGACACTCTTCTTCCACCAAATGCCTAGTGCCGAACGACACTCTTCTCTCTCTCAAGGCTGCCGACTGGCAACACTCACTACTAACAAGGTGACGATCGGCATGCTTCCCCTTCTTATAATTTCCAAACTTCCTGTTACTTCTCCAGTTTCCTTCGACCCACATATTTTCAACGGAACAATCAATCAACAACACACAGGAATACGAAAGTTTCACCAATATTCATCACTAATTAATTCATATTATCAATTGCCATAAACAAACACAAATAGTAATAATTTACACCCTAATTCTCCACATACAATTTCTCATAAGCCCCATTATAGGATAAGAAAATCCACCCTTACCTTGGATTGACGGTTCTCTATAATTTTCTATTGCCATCTATTGCTGCCATAGCTCCAACCCATTATTCTTCTTCTTTTCTCCATGTACTGCATCCTTTTCTTTTCACTTTCTCTAAAACCCTTATTTATCCTTTTCTCATAAAAACCTAATTCCTTATAATTTATATTATTCTTAATAATTCCATTGGGCCTAATCTTAACACCCCCACTTTTACTACCACCAACCAATAATTAAGCCCATATAATAAATCTAGTATTATTCCAATACTATTTCTACAACTTAATTAACCAAATAATCAAGTAACAATATGACCACTTAAATTAACATTTCAACAATTCCAACAATTAATCTATAATTAATTTAATTAAATAATTAATTAAATTAACGGGCGTTACAAAAGGAGGAGTAACAACCTCTGTTGCAGCAATACAAGAATGCCATCTCTGAATTTCATCCATAAGCTGACCCATTTGGGCCTTCATCCGAACCAAGTCCTAACAAAATTACATCATAGATAATATTTGATTGCTGAGAATTGTGGCACTGAGGGAAAGCCAGGTTTACACTTCTGTCAGAGAAAACAAAGTCAAAACTAAAATCTTCGATGTTGAACACCTGTTATAAATGCTTGTGTGCATAAAGATGCATGAGTGCATAATAAGTCATAAGAGTATGCCCCACTATGTTTAATCACTTCCAAAGAATCTACCGACTTCTAATAAGCAAGTAAGTACAAGATAAATGGAACACTAGGAAAAAGAAAATGTAAATTAGAGAGATAATATTATGGGTTCAGTGTAATCAAAAGCCATATGTAAAAAATCAAAGAAATTAGATCACATCAAAACAAATGATGGAAATCACAGATCAACAGATGCACATCCCTTTAGGAACATCTTAAATTTCCTCATTAGCAAGACATCCCCAACCAAGGTGTTTCTTGTTCCATTCCTGAGCCTCTCTTTGAAAAGCTTCGTTGCAGCATGCTTTGGCTTTTGAATCAACTCTTGGATAAGCATATTCCTCTTGCTCGTAAATAACTTCTAATTAGCGACAATGGGGCTCCAAATGGTCACTTTCTTCTTGAAGTTTCTTATAGTTAACCTCCTCCTGGTGAGATTCAACTCTGAGTCCACTAGATGCAACTTGTGAATTCTCTTTGAGTTCTAGAGTCTCTGTTAGAGCTTTTTTTCCATTGGAAGTTTCAACTAATGAGTTAGTGATCAACCTTCTTTTTGGCGACATTCTTCCTTTTCATCATTAACAATGAGGTAAGCTACTTTCAAGCCATTTCCGGTTCTTACTCTCTTTCGAATTTCCGTCTGAACAATCTCTTATGCATGCCTTAGCTACTTATTCCTTTCAAAGGTAGCTATATAGAGTTCTTTTCTTCAACTCTTCAACTTTTATTATGTGCTCTTGATTAACATCTTTAAGATTATTAAACTCTTCAATAGGCACAAAAGTGTGTTGAATAAGGGTTTGTGGATACAAAGGTAATTCCACATGAAAAGGTAGATGAAAAATATCAACTCTCTTCCTAACCCAATCAATATAGACGCCTTTAGCCTTCCTTCTGAGGTGAATTTCATTCCAGGCTTTACTAGACTTCATTAGCAACTCAAGATTTCCAGTCACAGTATATAAAAAATGGACTTGTAATACGGTGGGAGAATTGACTTTTTTGGTTTTATCCAAAATGTGTGGATAGCATGAGTCATCACTAACTTTTCTTTTATCCAATATTTTGATAGATTTTGAGTTCGGGGGGTAAGTTATGAAAAGGGAAGGTGTTAGCATCCTTTTCATCTGCAGTTATCAACGAGCTCTTAATTTCTTAGCTCACTTTGAAAACTTGATTTATGTGTGTGATTTGAAAATATTTTGAAATTGCCAATGTAAGGCTGACTTTGTAATGATTCTTGTATCAGTCCTCAACAATACGTACAAGTGTTTTTGAAAATATTTGTTTGAAAAGTAGTGTGAAAAATGTATTGTTTGTGAGAAAAGTTTGTGAGCAAGAAATTAAGAGTTTCTTACCCACTAAAGTCTTTGTTATTCTTTTCCTTCTTATTTAGAGATAATTCTATCCATACCATTAGTCGGTAGGTAGCCCTATCCATTGGATGTGAAGGGACATGCGTAGGGCCATCGCATGGTCATCGAAGGCAACATGTAAGGATAATTTAGAAATTGTATCGGAGGGACTATCATCATTTACTCGTTGGGACTAGATCATTTTGTAGGTAACTTGAAGGGTCATCGAGGGGTTATGATCTTTATTCGAAAGGGACTATGATGATTTGATCGGGGGTGTTTTTGCTAAAGTATCGCCATTTTCGAGGGACGTGACCAATATCGTAAGACAACAAGAGAGGTTACCCTAAAGGTGCAAGTGTCTGAAGTGTGCTAATTCAGTTATTTATCTTGAGAATTAGGATTTTCTATATTTGTTTTTAGTCTTTCCATACAAATCCTAGTTACTAGCATTTAAAATATGTATAGAAAAGTTCGGAATGTAAAGTGCGGAAATTTAAACCTAAGCTATTACATGGTTTTAGGAGAGATACATAACTATTAAAATTGCGAGAAAGTATACATACGCTATTACATCCTCGGAGTAGATAAATAATTAGAAAAATGTGAGAAGAGAGATCTACGCTATTACAATCGGTAGTGCGACCTATATATTTTGTCTAAGAAAACTAAATAGTAAAAGATGAATGGGAAAAGCATTAGAAAAATGTTTTTGTTTTTGTGCTTTTTGTAGAAAATAATTTAAATGATAATAGTAATTAAAAACCTAATTCTAATTAATTTTAATATTAATAAAAAAGTTAATTAATTAGTAAAATAAGTAGTCAAATAAAAAATATATAAGAAAAATTTTAATTACTAATTAAAAAGACCTAACCCTAATTTGTTATAGTTTTGAAAAAAGATTAGGTTAGTTAATGATTAATTAAAAAGAAATTAATTAAGAAAATAGAAAATTAAATAGTAAAGAAATAAGAAAAAGAATGTTAAAATATTTAAATGTTTTTCTGTAGAAAATAATTTAAGTGATAATAATTAATTAAAACCTAATTGTGTCTAATGAATTTTTAATATTAAGAAAAAGGTTAGTTAATTAATTAATTAATTAAAGTACATCAAGAATTTAATTACTAATTAAAAACCCTAATCCTAATTTGTTAAAGTGTTAAAAAAAGATTAGGTTAATTAATTGTTAATTATAAAAAAATTAAGAAAATATGGTGAAAATAAATTAGGGTTAGTAAAAAAAAGGGAAAAAGAAACCAATTTCCTGGGGTGGGTGTTAGTTTGGCCTGAAAATACTTGTATCGTGAGATTCGATGAAAATAACTCAAACTGCCCTAGCAATGGAAAATCCTTATTCCTGCGTCAAAGCTTGCAAACAATAATTCTAAACAAGTCTAAAAATCATTATAAACAAGTATATATGCATAGAATTAATCAACAACACATGAATTATGAGTTTGAATTTCAAGAATATTACCCAACTAGTATGACTTGATGTGGCTGTTGTGGACGTGGATTTGCTTCAAGGATGGTTGGGATGGACTCCTGAGATCTTCAAGGACACAATGGAATGCTTAGAATGGATTGCAAGATTCTGGAGAAAAGATTTTCAAGTTGCCCAAGTTTTGACAAAATTTGAGATTTTTGAGAGGATGTTCTTGAGGAAATTTTCATGTGTTTCTTGGTCTGAAGATGTCATGTATTTATAGTATAAACTTTAGATCAACAAAAGTGAATCAAATATTTTTTATTTCATGATCAAATATTTCATGATTTGAATTTCATGATCAAATATTTCATGAAATTACAAAAGATTTGAATTTCATGATCAAATATTTGATTGAAGTTTTGCATGAAATCATTTTTAGGCTAATCTCATAATAATCACGTTTTTTGCATGTTGTCACCAGCTTTTTAGACTTGTGATTTGATTCAAAAATAGATCTACATGCCTTATATCATTTATTTGATATTTTATTTGAGTTATTTTGCTTTATATTGAATAAAATCAAAATAAAAAGAAATAAAAACCAAAAAAATAAATGAATGGATTTAAGAGTCTATTATGAGGTCAGGAACATGTTTGGATCTTAAAAGATAGGCCCATTATTCCAAAATTTCAAATTTGCTCTATTTGGACTTCATGCATTTTCTCACAATTTCCCAACTTGCACCAATCATAACGCTCTCAATTTTTACCATATGAAGGTGATCTATGACTTTTTGGAACCCTCAAGATGTCTCCTACATGTTTCATGTTGGTATTTTTTCATTTAAAGTCTTAATTTTGATGTAAATTTCTTTGAAAAAAGATGTCTTTTTGTTGACTTTTAGAATGATTTGTAATGTTTTGGCCAGTATCTCTCAAATGAAGCATTTTTTTGCCTTGAGCTTAGAGAGAAAAAGTTGTAGAGAATTGAATTTCCTTCAATATAGGCCTTGGTTGAAAACTTTTTGATGAAGTATGTGAAAGTTATGCTTGGTCAAAGTTCAGATGACTTATCCTAAAGAAAACCCTAATTTAGTAACTTTTGACTTTTGATGAATCTTGATTTTTCTTGATGAATCATGATCAACCTTTGACTAAATGATGAATGTGACTTAAAAATATTGATGTTGACAAAAAATCTTGAAGTTTTACTATAAGTTGGTCAAAGATGACTTTTTTTCCAATATAGTTAATTTTCAATCATCTGATTAGTTGACTGAGCAAACTTATGCTTCAAGGCTTGGAATTTGGTATGAGTATTATTTGAAGCATATGATAAACCATTAAATCCACTTGAGGCATTAGAAGTCCAATTTACTTTAAGAAAAGTAAAACCCTAGTTGTAGGTCAATGCTTAGGAAGAGAGTTTGTCTGATCAACCCTTGAATAGTCTTGAGTAATTGAGAACCCTAGAAGCATGAGAAGATATCTTGAATCAATTTGTCTTGAATAATTGGAGGTAAAATTTTGGGGCACAACAACTTCCCTTGTTCAATCTTCTTAAACCTGAGGAATTAGATTGGCATGCTCGTCGTTCGTAATCTGAAGGTGGAAGAGGACTGAACACTTAAGTCCCCATAAATTTACACTCATATATGCACAAGGTAAAACTTTTCGTTGATTAAATTTCTTTAACGGGCTTAAAGATACTGTTTGGAGAGGTGATAGAGTGTCATCGGAGATGGGCTTAAAGATTCCATCCGAAGTAACTGTTGATTGGAATACCAGATGAGTCCATGCTCAACTTGATCTGATGGAAATGCTTTTCAAAACGAATCTCTGAAGGAAATGATTTTCAGAATTGAGGTTTGAAGGAAATGCTTTTCAGAATGAAGATCTGAAGGAAATGCTTTTCAGAATAAATATCTGAAGAACATGCTTTTGAGAATGAAGATCTGAAGGAAATTCTTTTTAGAAAGAAGATCTAAAGGAAATTCTTTTTAGAATGAAGATCTGAAGGAAATACTTTTTAGAATGAAGATCTGAAGGAAATGCTTTTCAGAATAAATATTTGAAGGAAATGCTTTTCAAAATGAAGATCTGAAGGAAATGTTTTTCAAAATGAAGCTCTGAAGGAAATGCTTTTCGGAATGAAGATCTGAAGGAAATGATTTTCAGAGTAAAGATATGAAGGAAATTTGTTGTACCCCAAACTTTTCCCTCACATTTTTCATCAATACATTCGCCTAGGGTTCACAAATGCTCAAGGTTACTCAAGAATTGATCAGAAAAATTATCCTCCTAAGCAAGGGGTCCAAAACTAGGGTTTTGTGTTTCACAAGGAAATTTGGGTTTCTAAGGTCTCAAGTGGTTTTCATGGTTCTTCATATGTATTCAAGAGTTCTCATATCAAGTCTCATGCCTTGCATCACAAGTTTGCTCACTCAATTTCTCACATGATGGAAAATCAACTATTTTGCGTAAAAAGTCAACTATGGTCAATATACAGTCAAACCTTAAGATTGTTTGGTCAACATCAATATTTTTAAGTAATATTCATCATTTGATCAAGGGTTGATCATGATTCATAAAGAAAAGCCCTCAAATCATCAAAAGTCAAAAGTTGCCAAATTAGGGTTTCCTTAGGAGAAGTTAACTGAACTTTGACCAAGTATAACTTTCACATGCTTCATCAGATTTTCCATAACCAAAGCCCATTTTGAAGTAAACTCAATTCTCTACAACTTGGTCCCTCTAAGCTCAAGTCCAAAAAATGCATCATTTCAGAGATATAAGCCAATACATTACATGTCATTTCAAAAGTCAACCAAAAGACACTTTTTGTCAAGTTAACTTACATTAAAATAAATTCTTCAAAATAAAAAATGATCAACATAGAGGTTGTATAGGACATCTCGAGATTTCCAAAAATTCAAAGATCACCTTCAACAGATAAAAATTGAGTGAGTTATGACCATTGCAAGTTGGGAATTTTTGCGCAAATGCATGAAGTTCAAATTGAGCAAGCATGATATTTTTGGATATTGGGCCGTGGTTTAAGAGTGCAAAGGTGCTTTATACCGCCCATACACATAATACCTTGTTCTTCCACCCCCTAAGTTATTTTTATTTTAATTATTTTTTGATTTATTCATTAAATAATGAAAAATAAATAAGATAAAATTATATCCTCTTCTACAAGGTCCTAGCCCACATATTTTTTCCCTAATTTACCACTATATAATCTCATCAACTCTCATACAAGAGGACACGAAAACCCTTGCCTCAAAATTGTCAAAAAAGATCAATTTTTTCTAGAACCCTAGAATTTCGAAATCCTTCTTTCAAACGCCCTCACTACAAACGGTCACTCTATTCACTCTCAATAAGCATACATGGTAAGGTTGGATCAGTTTTGATGATCCAAAATATGTGAAATCACATTGCATAGCATCACTGGTTTCTTATTGTTTGTAATGTTAATATCTTGATTTTCTATTTATTCTAACGCTTACTAATTGTTGTTATGTGTTTATGAGATCCAACAATGCAGAATAGAACAATCGTGGAGGTCCCATGTATTCTAAATCACAAAATGCCATGCTTGCTTCGATTTGATTTGCTTGCATCATAACTCAAAAATCATACTTTTTCTGTCCAAAACGATTTCACCATTGAACTCGTAGTCCACAATTTAGGGGGGTAGGGTATTGTTTGCTTCCTAATAATGCTTATTTTTCAAGCTGAATGAAAGAGGGCAACCGAAGAAGACGATCGGAGCTAGGTCTATGGCGCATCTCCGGTCAATGCATTCATGTGTATTTTATATATTTATGGATTCAATTACATTAACGGATGTAAAGCTGCCCCAACGATAGAAGCATGCATGTTAGAGCATTATTGTACTAGGACACGAGTTAGATCCCTGCCCCTGGTATTTTTTTTCACATCCACTATGCACCTTATCTCACCACCATCAGATCTCCATAAGCTCATATATGAGTCCTCAGATTTGGTGGACCATGATGAACCTCCTGGAACCATTCACACTTGATTCAATACAGGCGTTTGGGCTTGCAATTTTGGGCCTAGTATTTTTCTTTCCTTGCACCCCCGATTTTCTTTATATCAGGCCCAAATCTTTTTATTTTGCTTTAAATTTTTTTAACACAATTTAATTAACTTTTTAAATTAACATTAATTTAGACTTAGGTTTTAAATTAATTTAATTAAATTAATTAACTTTTTAAATTAAATTTATTGAATTAATTTAACATAGTTTTTAGGGTTTAATTAGTTAAAATCAACTTAGGTGTTTTAATCAATTAATTCATTTTCTAAATTAAAATCTATTAGGGTTTTTTTAGATTAATCATTAAAAGATCTCAAAATGATTTTCAATTTTCTTTTTCCTTTTTATTTTACCTCTTCGCATATTTACTTTCGCATTAGTTTATTTTCTCAATTATGTAACCGCTATAGTTTGTAATAGTCTTAATTAGGGTTTACTATTTTCCCCCAGTTTTATGGTTTTGTACCCCCACTCTCGAAGCCCTGTAATAGTTTAGATTTACTTTCCGCATCTTTACTTTCCACAATTTACCGCCTTCCTTATACCTATATAGTAACTAGGCGTGTATGGAAAGATCTAAAACAAAATGCTAAATAACCCTAATTAAGATAAAATAACTTAATTGAATCACTTTTCACAGACTCACCTCTCGGGTAACCTCACTTGTTGCCTTTGAATAAAAACGGCCATTTCCCTTGAACATAGGGATATCCTTAGCAAAGACCCTTTGTTAAAATCATCATAAAGATCATAGTCTCGTGGTGTCCCTCGAGTTTCCAATGAGAAATGATCTTGTCGCTCGATGCTACCTACAAATATATGATGACAGTCCCTTTGAATTGCTAAGGTATCCCTATATGTTGCTTTCTATGACCATAACGATGACCCTACGCATGTCTCTTCACATCCAATGATAGGGCTTCCTACTAACTAATGGTAGGATGGAACTATCTAAAGGAGGAGGAAAATAACGCGAAAGACTTTTGAGTAGGTAAATCGCTCGTAATCGCTTGCTCACAAAAATTAAAACAAATATGTTTATCACAAACACTTTCCCTGAAATATTTTTAAAAACGAAGAATTTGTATGCATTCTTAACTGATACAAGAATCATTACAAAGTTGTCGTACTTAGGCATTTTTTTAAAATATTTTCAAACACAAACACAAAGCATTTTTTCAAAACAAAGTGAGCTAGTCATTAAGAGCCCGTATATAACTATAGATGAAAAGGGTGCTAACAGCTTCCTTTTTCATAACCTACCCCCGAACTCATAAAAATCTCAAAGGTCTTTCCTGTTCTTTTCACCCTTTCCTTTATTGGATAAAAGAAATGTCGGTGGCGACTCTTGCTATCCGCAACATTTGCTATAAGACGCAAAACAAGTCAGTTCTCCCACCATATTACAGAACTGGAAACTCTGGTAGGGAGAATTAAAAGTGGGGTTACCTTAGAGTTAGATCACTTTTAAATTCATTCCTTGTTTGATTTGTATGCTTTATTTTAAAGGATTGTTTGGGTTATTTCTTGCAAAGATCCTATACTCGGATCTAGGGAACATTTTAGGTAAGTAGCAATATATCATGGAAAGTATACGGCGTATACCGATATGGTTGAAGTGATGGCTACGTTAGTGAGACACATTGGTTTGTACTAGTATCCCTCAAGTCAGTCAGGGAGCGTACTAGGCTATCGCGTGGTGTCATAAGCACTAATTGACCTTAGAACCTTAATTAACCCAACATAGCCATTAGAAGGTAGTGAGATAGTCAGCTTTGGTGCAGTCCGAAGTTGGTTGATACTCAATACTATAACCATTGAGATTCAACTCTCGAGTTTTGTTTGGTGGCAAGTCATTTGTCGTGCTAGACAAAATTTATGGGAAAAGTCAGTGATATTGAGATCCCTAGAACCCAGATACTTCTTTAGGACAGGTTGAGCAAACTAAACTTCAAGAGGGTACTTACCTATAAACCCCATGCAATCCTTAAACCTAAGGCCTTTACGTGATTTGCTTGTGTTTGATTATCTATTTGAACATGATATCATGACATCATAACATCAAAACATCATAACGTCGTGAATAACCATTTCAAGGATCTAGGGGATTTGCCTTTGTTCTGTGTGCAGTGTCATGACATTCAGTCGTAGGAATACCATCTGGATCAACTTTGTTAGGAAACCTTCCATGCTTGAGGAATTAGTCTCAAAGGTTCTTGACGATTCTTTACTCACCAAGAGACATGGTCACCTACTCAGTTTGGTTACTACAGGCTTCCAGGAAGACATGATGAGTGTTCTTTTCCAGTTATTTGATTCGAAGCATCACTGTTTTACGTTCCCAGATTATCAATTGGTACCCACAATGGAAGAATTCTCTAAATTTCTCGAACTAGAAGGGCCTATTCTTGATCAGATACCCTTCACTAGTTTAGAGCAAGTTCTGAAACCTGTAGACGTTGTAGTAGCCTTACACCTGAAACGATTAGACATTGTATCTAATTCGGAAATAAGGAATGGAGTCATGGGTTTATCTCCTAAATTTCTGATAGAGAAGGCTTATTGGTTCCTAGATGCCATTGATTTTCGTGCTTTGGAGGACATGTTGGCTTTGCTGATTTATGGGTTGGTATTATTCCCTAATTTGGACAATTCATTGATATGAATGCCATCAAAATATTTCTCACTCACAATCTGATACCTACTTTGATTGGAGATGTCCTAGATTCCCTCCACACACGTATTATGAATAAGCGAGGAACTCTTATGTGTTGCATACCTCTACTATCCAGGTGGTTTATTTCGCACCTTCCCTGATCAGTGATAAAGAACGAACAAGGTTTGAGGTGGTCTCAAAAGTTGATGTTACTCACTCATGCAGATATCCATTGGTGTTCTCGATCTCAAGTAGATGTCCCTATTATTGATTGTTGTAGGGAATTCCCTAATGTACCACTCCTTGGTATAAGAGGGGGCATCACTTACAACGTTTCTCTAGCTCTGTGTCAGTTTGGTTATGCTCGAAAGGACGGTCCTCATGATATGCTCATCTATGGTATTGTATTCGACTATGAGAATGATCCTCAAAACCCCATCCAAAATCTCCATGTTATCCCTGTTACTGTGTTCTAAAGCCCATGCACAGGATTTAGTAAAATTCTTGAAGATTACTCACGCGCCACAAGAAATTTCTGTTGATCAATTTGGAATTTATGTTGCTAGTTTAACGACTGACAACGGATTAGGTTTCTCTGATGCTGATCTGACTCTTGAGGTAAGAAACCATAATAAGGCCCTGTATGTCTCCATTGAATGCAGGGGAACTACTTTGGCTCATGTATTGGTTGATACTAGCTCTTCATTGAATGTGTTACTGAAAGGTGCTTTGGGAAGACTTGATTGCAAATGGGTAGTATTGAAACCCAGTAATATTATAGTTTGAACCTTTTACGGATCGAAAAGAATGGTACACAGGGAAGTGGATCTTCCGATCAAGGTAGGTTTCAAGATCTTTGAATCTACCTTCTATGTAATGGATATTCGGCCAGCTTACTCTTGCTTACTGCGATGCCCCTAGATCCATAGGGCATGCGCTGTTACCTCTACCCTGCACCAGAAGCTAAAGTATCCTGTAAACGAAAAGATTGTTAATGTCTGCGATGAAGAAGAGTATGTGGTTAGCCACTTGAACTCTTTCTGGTATGTAGAGATGGATGGTCAATTCATCGAGACTCCCTGTCATACTTTTGAAGTTATCTCTCCAGCTTCTACGGAAGATGTCTCTCTGATTCCCAAAGTTAGTAAGGTTCCGCCCAAGATGGTTTCATTGAAAGATGCTAAAGCCACTATAGAAGAAGGTGGTTGTACTATTTGGGGTCAGCTTCCTGAAATTCCCTATAAATCTGAAAAATTCGGTTTGGGTTTTAATGAAGAGGGGAAAAGGGCTTTTCGCTACGCTCGTGTTGGAAGACCATTATTACGCATCAGCAACAACAAAGTTAACTCTATAGAGGATGCTGACAATGATTATAGCCTTGCCAGCTGGATCTTTCCTGCCATTGGCAAAGGGCTCAGCAACTGGAAGACAGGGAGACATTATCTCTATCTCGTTTAGTCAGGAGTAATAACTTACGTTCTTGTTTTTAGTGCTTCCAAGTTTTTGCTTTGTAATATTTAAACAATGACTTTAAGCCTTGTGATTTACCTAGGGCACAACGGTTCAATTTTTAAGGGTTGTCATTTCATAAACATATGTTCATTTAATAAAAGAATTGGATGTTTTACATTTAAATTTTGTGCTCCATTTCTTTCTTTTTACTTTGTTCAAATAACTATGTGTTCTTACACACACCCACACATTACATTGCAGATCCACATCCACTCTGGATCCCGTTGATAATGACTATGCTATTGCCGCTTATGACTTTGAAAATCCGATCTACCAAGCCAAGGACGGAGGTGAGGAAGATTGTGAAATACCAGGAGAACTTGCCAGACTGTTAGTGCAAGAAGAGAAAGTTATTCAACCACATGAAGAGCCAGTTGAAGTGGTAAACTTGGGTTCCGAAGCAGACAAAAAAGAAGTCAAGATAGGCGCCAACTTAGAGGGCAGTGTCAAGAATACGTTAATACAAATTTTGCATGAATATGTTGAGATCTTTGCTTGTTCGTATGAAGATATGCCAGGGCTTGATACCGATATTGTGCTTCACTGTATGCCGACGGAAGAGGGTTATGCTCCGATAAAGCAGAAGGTTCATTGCATGTGTCCCGAGATGTCAGAGAAGATCAAAGCTGAGGTAATGAAACAATTCAACGCGGGTTTCTTAGAAGTGACATCATATCCTTAATGTGTTGCAAATGTTTTTTCCAGTATCGAATAAAGACGACAAGGTACGTACGTGTATAGACTCTAGAGATCGGAGCAGGGAAAGCCCCAAAGATGACATCCCACTGCCACATATTTATGTTTTGGTTGATAACACCGCTCAACACAAGGTATTCTCCTTCATGTATGGTTTCTCAAGAATTAATCAGATCAAGATGGCACCTGAAGACATGAAAAAGACTACTTATGTTACATGGTGGGGCACTTTCTGCTACAAAGTTATGCCTTTTGGGTTGAAGAACACCGAAGCAACATATCAGCGTGCTATGGTAGCTTTGTTCCATGACATGATTCATTACTAGATAGAGGTCTATATCAATGATATGATAGCCAGATCACAGACTGAAGAAGAGCATTTGGACCATTTACATAAGTTGTTTGAGAAACTGAAGAAGTATAAGTTGGGGTTTAATCCGAACAAGTGCACCTTTGGGGTGAGGTCCAGTAAACGCCGGGGCTTTATTGTCAGCGACAAATGAATTGAGGTTAATCCCAATAAAGTAAAAGTTATTCAAGAAATTTTCTCTCCATGTATTGAGAAGGAAGTCATAGGTTTCCTAGGATGACTGAATTATATTTCCATATTTATTTCTCATTTGACTTCTACTTATGAACCGATCTTCAAGTTTTTGAAGAAAGATCAGGTATTGAAGTGGAACAACGATTGCCAGATAGCCTATAACAAAATCAAGGAGTACCTATAAGAACCTCCAATTCTGATACGACCAGTTAAAGGAAGACCTCTGATCATGTATCTAACAGTGCTAGAGAACTAAATAGGGTGTGTATTGGGACGGCATGAAGAGGTTGGTTAAAAAGAGCATGCAATATACTACCTTAGCAAAAAGTTTATCGATTTTGAAACAAGATACCCATTCCTCGAGAAAACTTGATGCGCTTTAGCATGGGCTGATCTCCGACTAAGACAGTATATGTTAACCCATAGTACTTTGTTGATCTTTAAAATGGATGCCATAAAGTACATATTCGAGAAACCCCTTCTCTCTGGAAGGATAGCCCGATGGAAAATGGTCTTGACAGAATACAACATTCAGTACACCACTCAAAAACCAATCAAAGGAAGTGTACTGGGAGATCATTTGGCTCATCAAGCCATAGACGACAACTAATCTATGAACTTTGAATTCCCGGATGAGAACATTATGCTAGTTATAGATTATGAAGAACCTGGACAGTATGAAGGACCTAAGTCAGGATCCCGATGGACTATGGTTTTTGATGGAGCCTCTAATTAACTTGGAAACAAAATTGGTGTTGTAATTATCTCTCCTCAGGGTTTCTATATGCTCTTTACTAACAGATTATAATTTCACTATACCAACAACATGGCTGAATACGAAGCTTGCATCATGGGCATCAGAACTGCTATTAACCTAAGAATCAAGTTCTTGAGTGTTTATGGAGACTCGGCCCTGGTAATCAATCATATTAAGGGAGAATATGATACAAAGACTTTGAATCATATTCCATATAGAGAGCATGTGCTTACCTTAATTCCATACTTCGAGGAAATCACTTTTAAGCACATCCCACGAGAAGAGAATCAGTTGGAAGATGCATTAGCAACCATGTCATCCATGTTCAAGGTTAGATGGGATAACGAGGCTCCTAGAATTACCATTGAGAGGCTAGATGAACCGGAACACTGCTACGAAGTTGACACTGACGGAGTAGAAGAGAAGCCTTGGTTTCATGAAGTGAAGAGATATCTCGAGGCTTAAGAGTACCCTAAGGGAGCATCTATCAATGATAAGAATTTCCTACGGAGGTTCTCTTCTATATTCTATATGTAACATAATTCTATACAGGTGTAATAGTGATTCGACTCTGCTTCGTTGTGTGGACAAGAAAAAGAAAGAAACGATTATAGAAGATATGCATGAAGGTATCTTGGGTATTCTTGAAACCCAAAATTTTCCCTATTATTTTTTTTTTCAATACATTCTCATGATCTTTCCTAAAAATAGAGGACATCTTGATCTTTCCAAAAAATCCAAGATCACCTTGAACAACAAGAATGTAATTTTTGAATAACTTACTAAACAGAGTTGTATCAACCTTTCCCCTGGTGAAATTAATTTGTAAAAGCAAATTGCTTAGTATTTCATACCATGCTCTAGGAGCTTAATTCAGACCATACACATATTTTTAAGTTTGAAAAGAAAACTTGGATTTTTATGGTTTTAAAAACCAGGAGGTTGATGAATATAAATTGCTCCAGTTATGTAACTATTCAGAAATGTAGTTTTAGCATCCATCTAATATTAGTTGATGTTATGATAAACAATAAATGAAATTAAGAGACGAATAGACTCTAACTAGACAACTGGTTCAAAGGTCTCAATATAGTCAATTCCTTCTTGTTGACTATAGCCTTATGCCACCATTTTTTCCTTGTTCCTTACCACTTCTCCTTTCTCATTCAGCTTATTTTTGAAAACCCATTTTGTCCCTAAAACATGAATTCCATTGGGTCTAGGCACAACATCCAACACATGTGTTGTACCCTAATTTTTGCCCCTAAGATTCCTCTATCATATCATATTAATTCAATTGAAACAAGATCACACTAGGGTTTGGTTCTTCTCCCTATCTTTAAGTTTTCTCATGAGAAATCACAAAGCACTTTGACTTGTATATTGTGATCATCTATGTTTTGTTTTTGATTAACTTTTAACTAATTAATACTATGAATGTTTGCTCTAGTTGATGATGCTATAGGTGGAAGAACAACACATTTCATCAGGTTGATCTATAGGTTCATGAGTTTATTTCCATGTCTGCTTCAATAAAGCTTCATTGAGATTCAAGATTTATCATTTAATATGCTTTGAAGTAATAGAGTCACAGGATGCAAAAGTTGATTGAAAAGTTTGATCTAATTGGACAAGTTCTTGATTTCTTGATCACAAGTGCATAATTCCCTCAATTCTTAATATTTGGAAATGGTTATGGTTGCTATGGTTTATTATAATCATCCTCAACAACTTCTATTTACAAGACAAAAATATTTGTGCAAGAACGTTTGTCAAATTTGAAAAGGGTTTCTAAGACATTTTTTTGCTCTAGGAGCTAGGGGTTTGAACTTCTAAGGGCTATATCTTGCTCATCTTTTTGTATTTTTAAGTGAGTCTAAAGACATGCTTTATCTTTAAAAATTTATCAACAAATCACTTCAAAAGTTTCAATAAAATTTTATGTGTAAGATGCTTAATGTTGAAGAAAGATTACAAGTCCTCTAAGATATGCCATCAAATTCCCTTATGTGACTTCAAAAGATCATAACTTGGTAAATTTTTATCTCCTTGAGCCCATTAATTTTCCATAAATATTTTAAGGATGTGAGCTTCAACCCTTCTTTTATGTGCAAAGCTTGAAAATAGATGGAAGATGCCCTAAGGATGCAAAAGATTATAGGCCATCTCATGAATTGTCACCAACTACATCAAGTCATAACTTTCTCATTTCTTAGAGATTTTGAATGGTTCAAGTCTCAATATTTCATTCAAGGGATCCACTTCATGCCATATTTTTTGATCAAGAGAAAATTTTAAATGGAAGACCATGTTTAGATGCAAGACATTATAGGTCATTTTTGAAGAAAAACTTAGAATTTTTCTAAGTACAAAAAGTCAGCATCTTTTTCTCAACTTTGACTCATCACAACTTTCAGCTCAAGCATCCATTTGATTCCTTTCCTTGAAAATTGTAAAGTTTGTGATCTCATCTTTTCAACACAACAAGATTTAAGTCCTAAGGTTCCCTAAATTATGCACACCATGATTTCAAAGTTGGGACCTTGGAACTGAAGTTTCTCAAACAGTCAGAATGCAATTTCCGTAATTTGACTTCTAATCACCAAATTTTTGTGTTTTCTTACTTAAACATGATTAGCATAAGCGTGTGGATAATTGAGAGTGTCAAAACACATCATTTGGATGAGTCTTGATGCACATGTGATCACACATAATTCATAAAAACAGGTGTGCACGATTTCCCTCCAAATTGCATCATTCACCCCTGCTCTTGATTCAATTCAATTCTCTTTAAATACAAGCTCTATTCCATTCATTTTTGCAAGCATAGATAGCCAGAATCACCCTGCCAAACACTCTCTTGAACCCACTTTTCTGCAACTTCGAATTTGGTTTTACAACTTTCCTTAATCCATTTTCTTTGTCAATTCTTCATCCTTGAACTTCACTAAAACTAACATAATAAGAACCAAGCTCTAAGACTTCCTAAATCGTGCTAGCCAAGTCAAGTTTCAGAGCTCTGAATTTGAACTTCAATAGGTAGATTCCTTCATCAATTCTCTCAAACTTTGATACTATAATGTAGCTCTCATCATTCTGATTCTAGTCACAACATTTGTTTTCAACTGGAAGTGAGTTTTGGCCATGAATTTTCAAATACCTTTCAAATATTTCCTTCCAAACATGATTGAGCTACACCGTATATAAATTTTTCGCGAGGGTACCATTGGAATCGTCTTGAAGAGACGAAGCGAATGGTACCAGTCTCGAGCTCTAATTTTTCCATATCAGAGACCTGTAATTCGCGTGGCTGGATGTTAAAGATGACCAATGTGTCATCTCTCAACCAATGATATCATATCTCTTGTTTTTTAAATTCTGATTTTTATAAATGATTTAGTGTTTTATTCATTAAGGACCATGATATGCACAACGCGTCTGATCCATTGGATTAGCTTACTAACGCGTTTTGACTCTCATTCGATGGTTAACATCTTTTTGGTTTTTATTTTATTTTGTGATTTTATATTTTATTTGTTATAAAGTTCAAAAATTCATAAAAAAATCATTTTAACTGCAAAAAATAAGAAAAAATTCTGAAAAATACTTTTGATTTTTCTCTTTCTGATTATTTATTTTTTCACAATTTTATTTTGTGTTTTGATCTTTTTTATATTTTTTCACTTTATTTGAGTTGTTTTAAAAGTTTAAAAATACTTTTCCAAATTTTTAAATTCTGAAAAAAAATATGGAAGGATCCAATGACCTCTTGGAAATATTGGTGACATGATTTTATTTTTATTTCTGACTTTACTATTTTTCACAATATTTGGTTTAATTTTCCTATTTCTTTTAATTTTAAAAAAAAAATCTGACTTTACAAAATTACCAAAAATTTTATAAAAAATTTAAGCTCATTTCTGATTTTTCTATGATCTCATTCAATTTTCTTGGATATTTTTAATATAGTTGCTATTTTCCCCTTTTATTTTCATTTGAAACCATTTTAAAAAAATCTTTTTCTTTATTTTTAAATACAATTTTATTTTTGTATATATTCTGGTTGATCTTGAACTATGAGATTTTGATCATGAGCTTCATTAACATCATTGGATCTTGGGTGTTTAGTTTAACTCCACCAAAATGGATGATTAATATTAATGATATCTTGATTAAATTTTTGGTTCAAATGTGGTTTAATTCTTATCCCTTCCCTCTTCATCTTATCCCCTTCTTGCTTGTACTACATGTTGTTGGAGAATGATTTATATATCATTTCTCTAAACATATAGTACATAGATTGCTATTGAATGGGCTCAAAATAGGTGTGACGTCTATATAAGTCCACTTACGATTGCTTAACATAGCGCTAAATTTTGTTTTGATTCGAGAAATGATCATTCGTGGACCAAACCTATGTTTGCAATCCCAAGTATGTTAATTTGAAACCTTTGATCCAATAATCTTATGATTCACGTTAGGAGGCTTTGGTCTAATCAATCCTCTAATGAATCTTCATAAACTTTGGTCAGAATGAATCACTTAAACATCATTGATCATTTATTGTTGCCTTGAGATTATGAAGTGAGTGATATACTTGACAAAAAGCAAATGAAACTTGTTGTTAAGAGGCTTTGATTTTATCAATCCTCTAATGAGTTTCAAATGCAAGTTTTAAGATGGTCATTCAACTAACCTCTAACTTCTAACAATTGACTTTATTTTATGCCTTTACTTTATACTCTTTCCTTTAAGCACCTTTATTTTAGCATTTACATTTCATTCTATTTTCATCTTTGATCACTTGAGCATTTACCTTTATGTCATTTTATTTTTTCTCACTTGAGCTTTTAATTTCTTTTTGAAGATACCTAATAATCAACTTGAACCATAAAAAACTTTAATGTTACTTGGACTATTTGGTTACTATCCTTGGTATTATAGAGATTGTCGACTTCTTGGACTTAGGATTAGAGACCTTGGCCTACCATGAGACCTTGTGACTTTCATTGCTATTTTTTCTGGAGTTCTTTGGGTTCATCCTAAGACATTGGTGAAATTCTGGTATTAGATATATGATGTCAAATGAGATGTCACGACACAAATATCTATTTGCAAGTAAAGTGCAGTAAAATCAAAAGCAGTAAAAACACAAGAGATTGTTCACCCAGTTTAGTGTACAACAACACCTACTGTGGGGGCTACCAAGCCAGGGACAAGTTCACTAAATAATATTAATTCATAGACCCTCAGTAAACAACCCGTTTACAATCTAATCACTTAATCACTACCCGTGCTAAACTTCTACCTAAGACTCACCTAGGTATGAGGTCCTCCTCAAATACCTTCAATCACTTACACTGTAAAACTAATAGAAATAATAAGTTTAAAACACTTCAATCATTCAATGCTTAAAAGCTTATGAATGATACAGAATTAACAACCCAAATGACAATACAAGTATTCAATCAATACTACAGTGTTTGACAATTAAAATACTTAGACTTTTTAAAACATAAAGAAAGCATTCTTCTTCAAAAGTTGCAGTGGTTTGAACGAGGAAGCAAATCCTTATATATATGCAACTGTGGACTTGGGCTTTAAAACCAAATATTCAATTCTTTTGAATATTTCCATAAAAACAGGTCAAGATAAAATTAGTTCATTTTGAAAAATATTCCTCCATAATTTTCCCTTCCTTTGAGTTATAAATCTTGAATTATGGAGTGCTAGAAATCAGGAAACATAAAACTTAAACTGATGTTGGGCTGAGATCAGTTCAGGAGGAAGATGTCAAGACATCTTCTTTGAAATCATACAAAACAGGTTTTCTCCAAATGTTAAGACATTTAGTAAAACATTATTCAGTCATTGTTTTACCAAAATTGCTGCCAACAAACACTTACAAACTCCTCCTTTGGCAAATTTTGGATAAAACATTGTCAGAGCATATTATCAGAGCATTATCAGAGCACCAGCATAAGCAAAGAAATAAAAACATAAACTCGGTTAGAAGTTAGCTGTTAGCAAAGTAAGATATCAAAACATCTTCTATGACATGAGGCTCCCCCTCAAGTATTGAGCTCCGCCTCAATCAATTGTCAGTGGTCAATGGTTAGTCAGTCACTCACTCACTTTCTCTCCCACTTTTTAGACATAATATACCAAATATAAGGATGCATTTAAGAGAATATCAGAATTAGGGTACAAACCATATAATTCAAATGTCAAGCACATGCAAGTGTTAAAATGAAACATAAGCATCATATAAAGAAAAATCAATTAGTCTAATTGTCATCAGGACCAGTTGACTTGTTTGAGCCAAAACTTTCTTCCTCACTAGAGTCTTCACCTTCAGAGTTTACTGTATCATCAAGGTTTCTGTCCTTTTGCAGGACCTTGATCATCTTTTCAAAGGTTGGCTTCCTAGCTGAGCTAACTCTGATCACATCATCCAATTCCTTGTAAGCTTCTCTTAATTCTTTGATCATATCATCCTTGGTGGAGGTCTTTTCAGCAGGTGCAAATGTTCAAACAATGTCTGGGACATGTTTTCCCGAAAAGAGCTTAAAATGAAGGGTCAAGGCAGACTCCCTATTGCACACTACATCATTTCCACTTAGGATTCTAGGATGCTGATTTAGGATAATTCCACAAAGGAGGGAAGGAAAAGCAGTTGGCATCTTAATGGTACAAGTTCCTGCATGTTTGATGGTCTGATCCAATATGTAAGTCCCATAATCAAAAAAATTCTGGTTTCCAATAGCATAAATGAACTTTCCTAAACCAATGGAGATGGTTGAAGTGTGATTTATGGGAACCCAATTTGCTGCTCCAATCCTATGTAAAATTGCATATTTCACACTCAGTTTGCTGACATGAAGTTTGTTTTTCATGGGCCACTCATTTACTTGATTAGCAGTGATGGCTCTGCACACTTGATTATCTATAACTTTAAACTCACAGCAGACATCTTCAGAGCTATCTAGAAATCTATTTATGATGGCAGGAGAAAATTCTACACACTTTCCTATAACAAAAACCTTTCTATACTCCTTACTTTTATGGTTAGCACAATCAACAGGAATATTAACAATCAACACCTTAACAAGAGTTTCATAGCAATTGGCAAACCTGGTAACTGTTTTCATCAATCCATCAATATGAGATCAGCTCCATGATTTCTTTACATTCCAAAGCACCAGCTCCTAGTTCTCTCTTCAAGGAAATCCTTCTTTGATATACATACTTCCACTTTTCAGGATTCCCAACAGAGTGGAAGGAGATGTTGCAAAGTGGGGCATCAGGAACCCTCACAAAAATCTTCTTGTTTGCATACTTTTTGATAGGAGAGATGTCCTGGACATCTTGCTCGACATTATAGTCTGAATCAACTTCTTCAACCACCGCAACTTTCTTCTTATTCTTGTATCTTTTTACATCATCCTCGTCATCATTTGTGGAGCTAACAGGTCTAGCTTATCTTTTTCTAGAGAGAGGATCCACTTTACTTCCTAGCTTTGGGGGTCCATATATGATTTTCTTCTTGGTTGTTTTGGAAGGGGGTGTGACACTTGCATCCTTCACTTTCCTAGATTTTAACCTTCTTGCAATATCAGGTACCACATTAGTAATGAGCTCATTGTCATACAGATCTTCAACATTGACTACATTCTCAACATTGTGACTGTGATACGGTGGGAGAACTGACTTGTGTGTTTTGCATTTTGATCGCAAAGGTTGCGGTTAGCAAGAGTCACCACCGACTTTTCTTTTATCCAAAAGGAAAGGCTTAAAAGAACAGGAAATACCTTTAGATATGTTTTCTTGAGTTCAGGGGGTAGATTATGAAAAGGGAAGGTGTTAACACCCTTTTCATCCATGGTTTTCCATGGGCTCTTAGTTGCTTGCTATATCACTTTCTTTGTTTGAAAATTATTCTTTTGTGTTGTGAGTTTTGAAAGTATTTTGAAAATGTCTTTGTAATGGTTCTCGTCTCTATAAGAACGCGTACAAAGTGTTTGTTTGGAAAATAGTTCAAAGATGTGTTTGTGACAGGTGTTTTTGAAAGTGTTTTTGAAAAGATGTCTTTGTAATGGTTCTCGTCTCTAAAAGAACACGTACAAAGTGTTGTCTTTTGAATAATGATTCAAGATGAAAGTGTTGGTGTAAATATTTTTATTGTGAGCAAGTGAGCAACTAGGAGAAAATCTACCTACTCAAAAGGTCTTAAATTTTTCTTTTCCTCCTCCTTTAGATGTTGCTATCTTACCATTGATTTGGTAAGAAGCCCCATCATTGGATGTGAAGGGACAATCGTGGGTCAATTGTACAGTCATAGAAGGCAACTCGTGAGATGCTTTAGCAATTTCTCGTAAGGGACTAGATCGTTTTATCGAAGGCAACATCGAGGAACATCGACGGACTACGGTCTTTTTATCGAAGGGTATTTGCTAAAGTGTCCCATACTTGAGGGACATGACTGTGTTTTCGAGGCAACGACCGAGGTTACCCTAGAGGTGCGCGTGTGAAAAAGTGTGTTTGATTCAAGTTAAGTTGCTCTTTGATTAGGTTATCTAGCGATTGATTTTGAATCTTGTCATGCACTCCCATTTACTATACAGTATATGGAAAACAGTAAATTGCGGAAATTAAAATTCTACGCTATTATAGAGCTTTCGGGAATGGGGATACAAATTTACAAATGGGGATGGATTAATGCGATTAAAAGTCCAAATAGGCAAGCAATACAACCAAATCGAATCAAACCGATAATTAAAACTACAACAATCTATGAAGTAAAAAATAATTAACAAAGCATGGAAATAAAGTTCTTGATATTTTTGTTTGTGAGAATTCGGAAAGAAAAATAAAAATCTATTCTATTAAAGAAAACAATTGATTAATGAAATTAAATCATTTTTATATATATTCTTAGTATTTTTGGTATTTTTTTTATGGAGACAAACAAACTAAGACAAAAAAAAGTCAATTAGTAAAATTGTTTACAAAAATCCCTAACTATATTAGTTAAGAAAATAAACATGAGAATTTGAGATTTATATCATTGAATTTTAAGAAAATACAAACAAAATTGATATTCTAAAAAAGATTTAATGACATGTTTTTTTTTTGTAATTTATTGTTTTTATTAGAACTTTATTATGTAGAAACTAAATATCTCAAAAGAAAGTTTATTTGACTATACATAAAATGTTAACAAAATTAATTATTATTAACAAAACAAAGTAAAACAATTAGAAAGAAAATAAGATAAAGAAGAAATAAGAAAAATGGATGGTGCATGGAAGGAATCTGCAAGGTAGGCCCATATACAAAAATGTTATATATAAAAAAACCAATGTTAGGCCGACCGGGTCGGGTCTGGACCCAACTTCCTACTCAAAATCCAATGGGTTAAACAAACCCTAGAAAGAAAAGAGCATAAGCGCCTCTTTGTGTCTCTCACTCCCTAATCTTTGTCACACCACCTTCGTCTCTTTCGCGATGAACAAACAAAAACACCGCCTCTCAACCTCACATCTCGGATGCTGGTGCCATGAAAAGGGTGCAAGTGCAAGGAGGCGATTAGAGCCCTAAATGTCGATGGAAATCTGTAACCCCTCATTTATTGACATTCTCGGATCGTTGCCAAATGAACATGGAGGGAAGATACAAAAATGAAACGAGAGTAAAGAGTAAATCGAAGGTAGAGGTAAGTTACAAACCGGGTTTTTCTTTCTTCTATTCTGCTTCTGTGCTCTGAGATTTGCGATGTTGTCGTTTGTCACTGTTGTCATTTGTGGATCTGAATTTGTGTTATGGTCATCATTTCTGTTTGAATGTCCGTGATTGCTGTTGTGAGGCCGATGCAGAATGAGGTTATGGAGGTTGATCGTGAGAGGGTTTTGTGAGGGTGAGAAGTGAGTGTTGTGGTTCCTATTGGTATGAGTGAAGTTGAATAATACAAGGTTGAGTTGAATGAGTCTATGCGGATGTGAGTTACGGAGAGAACTTTTGAAGCTTTGTGGGTTGAGTGTATTATGAAATTGAGCGTGATTCTGAGTTGAGTGATTCAATGAGGGTAATCTGTGAAAAGTTGAAGGGTAGGGATTTGTGTGGAGATTGGTTGTGGTTATTGAGATTGTTGATTGTTTTTAGAAGTTTTTCATTCTCTTTTTTGTATCTTTTTTAACAGAGAGTTCCCCCTCAGTTTTCTTATAATGGTTGTCCTCCCCTCTCTTGCTGATTTTTTTGCTCTTGGTTCCTTTCCTGACTATGGTTTTTTATGTTGTTTATTGGCTTTTGTTTTGTATTTTGCTTGGTCTTTTTTTTCTTTGCTTTGTGAAACAACAATTTGTATTCTTGTGAAAACAGGGTAAAAAGTGGGGGGGGGGGGGGGGGGGGATTTGTTGAGTTTTGAACTGTTTTGGAATGCTGACTTTGATCATTTGAGTAGCAGGTTTTGTATTTGCCTATTTGGTGCAACTGTTTTATATGCTTGCAATAGGCTTGGCACATGTTTTTGCATGTATTGGTTTGTGGGGCTATTTTTTGCAGTTGGAGCAGATTTTTAGTCTGCTATGGGCAGCAATGCAGGTGATATATTTTCCTCTCTCATCTTTCAATGATGTAAAGCAAACTAGCTTTTATTCAAAAGTATTTGAAGGGTTTGTATGTTTTTAGGAACATGATGATGTAAGGTGGTGTGTTGAGCAAGCTAGCTTGCTACTTTTCCTTGATCCAATTTGTTTTACCTGCTGCTGCCTTCTTTGTACTGCTGTAACATTTTGTTGTAGGTTATGTTGTGGCTTACTCTGCTGCATTGCAGCCTGCCCTTGCTTTCTTGACTTGTTTTATTTGTTTGCATATTTTGTTGTCTTTGCTGCCTGCTGCTATATTTGTTGCATGTTTTGGATAGCCTACTCTGCTGCATTGCAGCCTGCCTTTGCTTTTTGACCTTGCTTGCTCGATTTGGAAGCTTTGTTGTTTTGTACTGCCACTAGCTTGCTTGCCATATATTTGCTGCTTGCTATTTTTGTATGTCTGTTTCTAGCTTGCAGCTGCTACTGTTAGCTGCTTTTAGGTTGTTGTGTTGCATTATAGTAATCCTGGGCTGCTGTGATTGTTTGCAGTTTGACTTTTCTTTTGTAGTAGAAAATGTTTGCAAATTTTCTTTTCCCTTTTTGTGAACCAAGGCCCAAACCTTGTGATTTTAAAATTAGGAGAAGATGGACTATGATTAAAACAAACAACCTTTAAATCTGATTCCATATACAAACCCCAATGATGAGTATTCAAACTTGTTTTAGCAATTAATTCTTGAATTTTCACATGCTTGCTAACTTCCTTTTTTTTTGTTTCATGAACATGAGGCGTGGATGGCAAGCGGGGATTTCTTGAAGATGAAGCAATGGAGACTTGAAGAAAAAAAATAAAATTTCTCTCTTTGTAGACAAAGCAAATATTGTAATTCTTTGTAAACAAAACCAAAATGTGTAATTTATTTCATTTGTGATGTAATGAACACAAGGCCTCGAATAAATTTGTAAATGATGAAATTTATCGTACCAATCTTGAATTTATTTAAACTTTGCAATTCTCAATTGAATGCTTTGAATAAAACATCTTGGTTTAGTAACTTGAACTTCAAGCAATCACAAAATGATCAAATAAACCAATGCTCCTTGTACTCCAATCAAATTTCTAAAGAAAATAAATGTTTAAGAATTCAATTCTAACTTGGTTAACTCAAAGCCAAAGCCATGGTCATCTAAATGACAGTCTTAATCTTCAACTCTTGTCCAAACCAAATTTTCCTTCAAAATGAACTCGCGCACCACACTCGATTAAAATGGAACTTCATTGCCAAACAAAATATGCTTTGAGAACAATCATCAACTTTATAGAATTAACAAATTTAAAAAACAATGGTGATTAAGAATACTTGAGATCAAACAAATGACTCGCGATGATTCGATAACTTTCAAAGTCTTCCAAACACAATTTTCTTTTGATCTTTAAAGATAAACTCGTGAGCGGCATCACTTATGACCATATGCAGAAATAATCGTCTCAAGATCTCGTAATTTGAGGAAATCACAATTCTCAGGAATCAGGCGACAGTTACTTAAGATTAAGTCAAATACTATGAAGTGACTTCTAACGCATTCGAATTTTGGTGATCTTCTACACGTAATCAACTCTTGATTTATGAAGAGAAATTGGAGATGACATCGAGGAAAGTCATACGCAAGAAGAACCGCTCAAAAATATCGAATAATGAAGAAGTTACAATTGCTTGAATTTGCTCTCGCAAAAAGGTCAATTTTTAGGTCAATGGAGTTATTTTCAGTCGTCTGAACCATTGACTGAGCAAACTTGCAATGCGAGGTTTGAAACTCGGCATGAACACCCTTGAGGAGACATGAAGATGTATGAAGACCATTTGAAACCTTGAAGAATCATATTTCTTGAGGAACGTCAAACCCTAATTGTTGACTTACTGCCTAGGAAGAGAATCTGTCTGATTAAACTTTTTAGCCAAATTGAGTATTCGAGAAGACCTAGGATAGTATCTTGAATAAAAAATGGGAGGGAAAATTTTGGGGTACAACAACTGACTCTGTTTAATTTTCTTAAACTTGAGAAGTGAGATCGGTATGTTTGTCGTTCGTAGCTTGAAAGTGGAAGATGATTGAACACTAGAGTACCCAGAAATTTGCACTCGATGATGTGGTGGTTGATTGCGTAGGGAATGGGCTTAAAGATGTCATTTAGAGAGATGACAAAAAGATGGCGGAGATGGGCTTATAGATTCCATTTAGAGAAATGACAGAAAGATGGCGGAGATGGGCTTACCGATGCCATCCGAAGGTGATTGTTGAAAGAAATTAGACTAAGTCTAAGTTTGACTTCAACTGGGGAAATGTGAAATCGACCATATCTAGTCGGGTCCAGGTCTTACAGTGTTGTAAATTGTTGTCTGGAGATAAGGGAGAAAGAACCTGGATAGCAGGGTTGCTTCGAAAGGAAATCCTGGGTAGTAGGGCTATGAGAAAGAACCTGGATAGTAGGGTTACCTTGAAATGAAAGCCTTAATAGTAGGGCTATGAGAAGGAACCTGGATAGTAGGGTTAATTCAGAATGAATGCCTGAATAGTAGAGATATGATAAGGAACCTGGATAGTAGGGTTACCTTGAAATGAAATCTTGTATAGTAGGGCTATAAGAAGGAACCTGGATAGTAGGATTGCTTCGAAAGGAAAGTGATGTAACCCAAAATTTTCCCTCGTATTTTTCCACAAGAAATCACAGCTTCGGGCTTTTCCTGATTTTTTCAGACTGGTTCAAGAATTGGTCAAACAGACTTTTCTCGCCAGTCAGACAAATTTAGGGTTTTCATGGCTCTGAAGCAGTTCAGGCAGATTGCTTAGGGTTTGGTTGAGTTAGCTAAGGTTTTGATCAGGCAGACGCTTCTCCTACATTTAATCAAGAACAAGGGTTTGTGCGCTTATTTCTCAGAAAGAATTAATCCTACAGTTCTTTTCAGTTTACTCTGAGATTTGGATTGAGGCGTTTGAATCAAGAACTTGCAGTATTTTGTTTAATCAGTAAAGGCTAAGGCATTTGATTTGAGATGAGATAAAAGTTGAGGTACTTAAATTGAGAATCTGCAGTGTCTGATTTAATCAGTAAAATATAAGTATCTGGATATTGGTTTCATTAACTGTGCATTGTTTAATCGGATTTCCAGGTTTATTATTGATTCAATGGTAAGACCACAGTGTTTAATTAATTATTTTTCTAAGTCAGAATAATTGGTTACTTCCGGTTATTTTAATTTAAGAAATTCAAATAATTAATAGAACATTGAATTGAAAGAAGAATTAACTGATAAAAAGGATGTTTATTCACTTTGAATTGTTTGTTAAATATTATTTAAATACTCTTAAATTTATTTACAGTTATTTATTAATATTATTACAAATAATTAAAATTGAAATAAAACTATGTCCTAATTTTCCTAAGTCTTCAAATCTTCATCTTCCACTTCTACTCCTCTCCATTGATTTTTATCTGCAAAAAGAAAAGAAGAAGTTAAAAATAAGATAAAATTAAAAAGACAGACAGATACAAAATTGATTCATCATTAAAAGCAACTGGCCGAAATCAGTTTGCCCTCTCTGCAAATCACAAGATTTCTCCCGGTTCACAAAGATGGATAAAAATGCTTGCAAAAAATATGAATGCACAAAGTTGTAATATTGCACAATTTCAAAAATGGTCAAAAAGTTGCATAGTTCATAAAATGCCAAACAAAATCCAAAGGCAAACTGAACAGAACTAGAACTACAAAGTTTCAGTTTCAAACTTTCCACAAGCTACCAAAGAGCTATCAAAAAGCTACCCAAAAGCTGTCAAGAAGTACAAATAAGCATAAAATCTGGATGCAAGAAATATGGAAGATATGCAGAGCTAAACCACAAGTACAAGCAATGCTCAAATCACATAATTTTCCTATGGCCAGCTACCTTTTCAGAATAAGGACAAATCTAAGCAATATTTTTATGCTTTAATTTGTACTGGAGATAGAAGAGAAAAAGAAGAAAGGCTTATAGGGCTTAGGCTTTAGGATATAAAACAAAACTGTAATAGAACAGTAAAGGGGGCAGAAGATCAAAAAGAAAAATAAAGCTTCAAAAAACTGTCAAGAGAAAGAGAGCTGCCTCTAAAACTATTTCAAACCACCTCAAAAAATGAAAAGATACAAAACCTGCAGCCTGTAGCCTCAAAGCTCCAAGCCATACAAAGTCTTGCAAACCCGCTGAAGCCAAAAAGAAGCAAAAATCTGTGGCCTGTAACCAAGCCTTACTTGCTTCAAACTTAACCTGCCAAGCCTGAAACCAGTATAAACAAATCAAACTACTCAAGTCTAAAACCCTGTCCATCCTGAAGCCTTAACCATCAAAAACATTCAAAATATCAAAGCCTGCAGAAGCCAAGTCTAAAACCCTGTCCAAGCCTTACCTGCACTAACCTTAAGCCAGAAGAAACACATAAATCTGTGTCCAAGCCAAAAAGCTCAAATCTGCAGCAAGCTTTGAAACACATACAGAACCCCCCAAAGGCCCTCAGAACCTAGGTTCATCATTGAGCAATCAACAAAGCAATAACCACTCAGAATAAGCAAATATACTCAGAACCCAGGCATATTCAGGGCAAACATATCATCATCAATTAATCTCAGGGCAAACACCAATAAGCATACTGAGGCAACCAAATATATCAAACATTCAAGGCTACTCAGAGTAAAGCAATCCCAAAGGCCCTCAGAGGAAACCTCATCACAGGGCAAGCATACAAGGTAATAATCAACATCAACAGGTATCTCAGCAAGCCAACCAAGAGAAGAGGAAAATAAGCGAAACAACGAGTCCTAAGCTCTCAGATAATCATCATTAAGCATACAAACAAAAGAAAAATACAGAAGCCAATAGGGTCAAGCATACAAAGCTCTCAGGTAATCATCATCAAGCATATCAAGCGAGCAAATAATCAAAGCATACAAGCATACGGAAGCGAGGCAAATAGAGAAGAAGAGAGGCAACTGTCAAACGTTTTTCCGTTGTTCATCATTAAACCTAAGAAAGCTAAAGCAAGATACTAGACAAACCGGAGCAAACTAGTTCACAGTTCATCAAGCCCCCGTCTCCGGCCATCCTACGCGCCTCCAAATTCCCTCCTCCTCCGTCCCTAAAAGGTAGTATCTCTTCTTCTCTCTCCATTCATGCACCTCAAACAAAAAAAACGCGAATAATCATAATCAATAAACGAAACTAAAACATGCAAAGGGAATTGATGTAAACCTTAAAACATAGAGACATAAATCCCTACCTTGTAAGCATCGCCTGAGCGGTCCACTGAGGGAGAAGGAGGGACGGTGGCGCCGGTTGGCCTTAGGCGAAGAGTAAGCTGTTCAGAAGCGTGGCTTGAGAAGCGAAGAAGACGAAGAGCAAAAGTGATGAACGGCGCTGTAACTCATAAACCCTAGACTCCAAATGAGACAACAATGTGCAAACCCTTACAATTGTTTTGTGAAGCGTTGGGCCTTGCCCCTTTCAAATGCTAAGGCCCATACAAAAGCCAGCGCACATACCCCTTAAATCTGGAACGCACCCCTTTTCTGATTACTATTTCAAACTTTGTTTGGGCCCAAAACCCCCTTTAGCCCATTTAGTCCTTAAACTCTTTTCTATTTATTTCCTATATTATTCAAACTAATACTTTTTTCATTTATCATTTTATTTCTCCTTTTTATAGTTTAAACCAACATAACTTAATTCATTTTTGTATATAAAATAGTACCTTAATTCTTTTATACAAATTTCTCTTTTATTTTATTACATTGGGAAAATATTTAAAATATTAAATTTAATTAATAGATTTTATCTTAAAACTCTTTTCAATGAATCTTTTCCATACGTAAAAGCATTAATACATAAATATTAATTTTCTTAAATTTGAACATTTTTGTTTAATTTAGATTTTATAAAATACCTAAAATATAATTAAACTTAAAACTTTCTTTCTTTTTCTTAAAATACTTTGTTTGTACATACTTAAACAAAAAGACAAATATCCAAAAAGATTAAATAAACAAAACACTTAATTTTTCATTAAGTTCACATCTCAACTTGTAAATACATACACTTACACAAATACACGGATACATCTACATTGCTTTATTCTTATACATTGCTATACATTACATATTACATTTGAGATCGCAATTCGATTTGGTTGTAAATATTTGGACACTATTCTCCTATTAAGTCTCATCCCCATTTGTAAACATTTGTACCCCCACTCCCGGATACTTATTTGTAATAGCGTAGACTTTAAATTCCCGCAATTTACCGCTTTCAAATATACCATGGTTAGACCTAGGGTTTGTATGTACATAAAATCAAACGCTAGATAACCTAATACAAGACAAATACATGAAATCAATACACAATTCACACTTGCACCCCTAGGGTAATCCCGCTTGTTGCCTTCCAAAATGGGCCATGCTTGCACGTCGAGTTTCTTTGGCAAAACAATTCAAATGATCATAGTCCCTCGATGACACTTTCGAAAGTTTCCTATCAAAATGATCATAGTCCCTTCAAGCAAAATTGCCAAAGACACTTGGCACCATTGCATTCATGGTCCATACGATGACCCGCGCCTGTCTCGTTAAAAATCCTAACGCAAGATTGCCCACCAAATACAATGGTGGAACAAAATTGTTTAAAAGGGTTAAAACATGAGAAAAACCTTTGAGTACAATAGGGGTAGACAACTCTTAGCTACTTGACAAACTTGCAAAAAACACTTGCCTACCTTTCAAAACCACACTCCACAAACACTTTCAAAACAAACTTCTAAAAACATTTGAAACATCTTTTCGAAAAGATACACACCTTTGTAAAACACTCAAACACGAGTCATTACATTGGTTGCCTAAGACAAGGCATCTCTTTCAAAACATTTTCAAAACACACATACACACACACCATTTCAAGCAATTGAAAATCAAAGGCAAGTGATCTAAACAAGTAACTAAGAGCCCATGGATAACCATGGATGAAAAGGGTGCTAATACCTTCCCTTTTCATAATCTACCCCCTGAACCCACGAAACATATCAAAAGGTTTTTCCTGTGCTTTTTTTAACCTTTCCTTTAGGATAAAATAAAAAGTCGGTGGCGACTCTTGCTCAACCGAACAAGTGCGAATACAAACACAAAACTCAAGTCAGTTCTCCCACCGTATCACAGAACTGGCGACTCTGCTGGGGATAATTTAAAAGTGGGGTTACCTTAGGGTTTAGATCACCTTTACATACTTGCTTTGATTGCCTTGATTGCTTTATTCTTTTGGTTCCTTGTTTGGGTTTGTTGTAAATCCTACACCCGGATTTGGGGCACCTTTTTAGGTAAATAGCAAAAAAAAAACTGTGAGGGAACTTTGCGGGGTATACCGACATGGTTGAAGCAGTAAGCTATGTTAGTGTGACATATTTGTGAGTACCGATAACTCTTGAGTTTAGTCAAGGAGAGTACGGGGCCGCTGAGTGATGTCGTGAAGCACTAACGAACTCTTAGAACGTTAATTGACCATCCTAGCCTTTTTAGGGGTAGTGAGATGACCGACTTTGGTGCAGTCCAAAGTTGGTAGATACTCGATACTACACTCATTGAGGGTTGTTTTCTTGGAATATTTTGGTCGCCAGTTAAGTGGCTAAACCAAAACAATGAACACAGAAAACAATCCAATGATTTTGAGCTCCTTAGAACCCGGTTTCTATTTCTAGGACAGGATGAGCCAACTAACTTCAAGAGAGTACTTACCTATAACCCCATGCAAGCCTAAACCTAAGGACTTGTGTGCTTTGTGTGAATATGATTACCTGTATATACACTTACTTGCTTTTTGCATACATGTACATAACATCATAACATCATACCATAGCATTTTCAATAATCATTTCAAGGATCTCGAGGGTTCTTTTGATGCAGAGTTACGTTGAACCAGATGTCTACCAAAGGGAAAGAGGTTTCTCCTCTAATCAAATGCCATCAAAGATCAAGTGCAACAACTTGAATCAGGGGCTATGACCCACTTGACATGGTGAGCTTGATTCTCGTGGAAAGACATCCACCGGTGCAAAGTTCTCCAATCAAAGATCAAGTGCAACAACTTGAATCAGGGGCTATGACCCACTTGACATGGTGAGCTTGATTCTCATGGAAAGACATCCACCAGTGCAAAGGTCTCCAGTCAAAGATCGAAGTTTAACCTCTAACATTCTCTTGTGTTTACCCCAAGAGATCCTTGAAAGCATGCATCCACATATCATGCATTGCATCTTGACAATTCTTTCCTTTTCAGGTTTCCTTACTCTCATACTGTTCATTTTAGTAAGAGATGGCTCTAGAGAGGACTGTCAAGGATATCCAGGACCAGACTGCTCAACTGCAGGAAATGTTCTTGAACCTATCACTGGGGCAAGAAGAAGTGAAAGCTCTCCTCACAACGGGCATGGTCCAGGGGAATTCAAACAATGCCAGGAGCGATCAGTTGGAAGCATTGCAGTTTGAGTTGACAATGATGAGGATCCAAATGACGGGGCAACTGGTGGGCCAGATGGCTCTCATCCAGGATTTGTCTCAAAGACAGGAGGAACTCAGAGTTCTCGTCAACCAACTGCTTCGGAACAACCAACTGGGGCAAACCTCTGAGGTTGAAGAGCAAGTCACCACTCAACCCCCCTCCACTCAAGAAGACAAGGGGAAGGCTCATCTGCTTGCTTCAGGGTCACAAGCCCAACAACAACCTCGCCAGCGTCAACGGGGTAATCGGCGTAATCAAAATACGTCGGGAAGACAGTTCACAGAGACTGACATACCGTCATCTCTGATTCTGGAGCGCTTGTTGGAAGTCAATCTGACTTCTTTGAGGGATCCTATTCGGAAGCCCAATACCTCCGCTCCTAACTATCATCCCGACGCATTTTGTGTATACCACTCCTATAGCCCGGGACATGACACCGACGACTGTTGGGCCTTGAAGAATAAGATTCAAGATCTAATTGACATTGGAGTGCTGAGGTTCATGCCAGACGGCGAGATGAAAATCTTCCGTTAAGAAGTTCTCCACCTGATTTGACAAAGCTCAAACTGAAAGACTTTTGCTTCATTTGAATTTTCAAAGTTGTAATTTCTTTTGCTTTCAAACAATTAACTGTTGATGTCAAACTCTGTTTTCTTTAATGCATTGCATATGTTTGTCTTGAATTCATCCATTCGTTTCACTACTCTTATGCTTTCTTTATGATATTTAGCTCTTGATAAAAAGCTGCTAGCCTTTAGAGGGAGGATGACGAAACAATACCATAATCTCATACAGTATGCTTTTGAACAGACCTTGCTGATGATGTACAGGCATTTCTTTCAATTCCCAAACACTGGAGTTATAAGGAAGATAATCCCTAGTCAACTCCTTCGAGCCAAAGAAGTAGGAGTTTTATGTTCTAAACAAATCAAAACCTTTGATATAAACCTGGGGTAGGGTAGTATCTCAGTTAATTCAAAAGAAAATGCGCATTGAAGTCGCAAACTCTTAGTTCGTAATACAACGAACGACGACAAAGAAAAGCATTCCTTTGGAATCAAAAGACAGTGGTGGTTCCCTATCACATAGGCAATCATTCTCTCAAAAGAGAAAAGCCCACTAAGCCAAAACCTACAACGGAGGCTTAAGAAAGCTGGGGCATCCCGCTGACTATGATCTCGAAAACAGAGACAGTCAGGCAAAAGTTAGGGATAACAATTCAAAATCAAAATAGAGAGGTCATTACAAATCCTCAACAACATGAAAAATGTTGCAAAAGAAAAAAGGAGATGATGACTGTCTCCCAATTCAATTGGTGAACCATCACCCAAAATTCGTTCCAAACTCAAACAGAGTGCGACGCACAATTAACTGAGCTTAGGATTGAAGAACATCACGAAGAGCGGGTGGGTACAAATATACTTTGAGCCTTTATCCTTTGTTTCTTAAACCGTGAACCAAGCCACGTTACAACCCTTCAAAAGTCCTAATTGAAGCATGGGTTAGTTCACAAGCATATTGTCACAAAAGGTATCCTGACTCCTGTAAGGCTTTGCTCTAAATCTTGTGTTGAACTTGTCTTATGAAAAGTTTCCTGCTAAAAAACGCATTTTTCAAAACTTCGAGACAAACATAAACCTTGCATTGCTTGAATATCACTGTTTGCATTTGGCTATTTGTTTGACAGCGAAGAAATTCATACAGTGAATGTTCGGAGGAACGAAAACTCTCTCAGTGAGTAAAATCACTTCAAAAGGATGACACTTCCAACGACAAGTCTCCTATCAATAAGGGGCATGACATGTCACCATCCGGCACGCCTGGGGAAGTCCAGTCAAGGTTTCAACAGATCTTTCAAAGTTCAGTTAACCTGGGGCAGTCCAGTCAAGATTTCAACAAAATCTCTCAATTGCAGAGTAACCTGAAGAGACTCCTTCATCATCACTTGGGGCATTCGAATGTCAAAAGTGTCCAAAGATTCCTTCATAACCTGCTGGGAATTACAACCACCAACAGAAAAACGACAAATTCCATATTCGATTCCTATATCTAGCCAGGGCATATCTGTGAGTAACTGATTGTAGATTCGATACCTGTATCTAGCCAGGGCATATCTGCATGAAGAGTTTAGATATTCGATTCCTGTATCCAGCCAGGGCATATCTGTAAACGACAACTTCCAGATTCGATACCTGTATCCAACCAGGGCATATCTGTAGACGACAACTTCCAGATTCGATACCTGTATCCAGCCAGGGCACGTCTGTAAGCAACCTTTTATAGCTCCAGATCAACACCTGTAACAAGCCAGGAAAATATCTATGGACGACTGATTGTGGATTAACACCTGTAACAAGCCAGGAAATCATCTACATGAAGAGATTGAAAATCAACACCTGTAACAAGCCAGGGAACCATCTTTCTTTCTCATGTCAGAGATCAACACCTGTAACAAGCCAGGAAAATATCGGTGGACGACTGATTGTGGATCAACACCTGTAACAAGCCAGGAAATTATCTACATCACCACTTGGGGCATTCGAATGTCAAAAGTGTTCAACAATTCCTTCATCACCTGTCGGAAGATACAATTTTAGATACGCTCCAGACACGATCTCAAATCCAAGATGTAGTTTTACACGGACTCATCATCAGGAAACCCTACACCGGTTCCTTCTCAACTCAAAAGATTCTTGTAATCCCCAACCAGAGAGCCTTAGAGAATCTAATTCCCCGACAGCAGTCAAGATTCTTCCTATCCCCAGCGAAATCCATCAAATTACCCAACATAACATATCAGTGGAATCCCCAGCGGAGCTCTCATCAAAACCTCAACGAAGTATCTATTCCCACAGAGTAATTCCCCGCAGAGTAATCTCTCCAAACTTATTCCCCAACGGAGTCGTCTTCTCCTACCGGTTTGTTCTTGCAACCATCATCCCCAGCAGAAGCGAAGAACTCTACTCTTCAACATCAGCCCAGGATTCCACAAACTCCCGGCACTCGTCAAGGATTTATTTTCCTAGTCGAAAACACATTCATAGACATTCCACATTTTATACACCATGACGCATGCATATACGCATCATATCACACAATCTCATTTATTCTTGAGAACATCATGAAATCATGCATCTCATACATCATGACATTGCATACAACTGATGTCTTGCCTTTTCAGGAAAAAGGTCAATCCAAAGATGATTACTATCAACTGTCACAATTCCAGATTCGATTCCTGTATCTAGCCAGGGCATATCTGTGAGTAACTGATTGTAGATTCGACACCTGTATCTAGCCAGGGCATGTCTGCATGAAGAGTTTAGAGATTCGATTCATGTATCCAGCCAGGGCATATCTGTAGACGACAATTTCCAGATTCGACACCTGTATCCAGCCAGGGAATATCTGTAGACGCCAATTCCAGATTTGATTCTTGTATCTAGCCAGGGCATATCTGTGAGTAACTGATTGTAGATTCGACACCTGTATCTTGCCAGGGCATGTCTGCATGAAGAGTTTAGAGATTCGATTCCTGTATCCAGCCAGGTCATATCTGTAGACGACCATTTCCAGATTCGATTCCTGTATCTAGCCAAGGCATATCTGTGAGTAACTGATTGTGGATTCGACACCTGTGTCTAGCCAGGGAATGTCTGCATGAAGAGTTTAGAGATTTGACACCTGTATCCAGCCAGGGCATATCTGTAGACGACAATTCCAGATTCGACACCAGTATCCACCCAGGGCATATTTGTAGACGACAATTTCCAGATTCGATACCTGTATCCAGCCAGGGCATATCTGTAGACGCCAATTCCAGATTCGATTCCTGTATCTAGCCAGGGCATATCTGTGAGCAATCGATTTTGGATTCGACTCTTGTATCTAGCCAGGGCATATCTGCATGAAGAGACTGAAGATCAACCCCTGTAACAGGCCAGGAAATTATCTCTCTTTCTCAAGTACGCAAATTCTCGCTAAGGAATCTCTTACGCGATCGACACACAATTCCAAATGGAATCTATAAGCCCATTCTCGACAAAGTTCCGTCACACCTCCCGATGGAATCTGTAAGCCCATCTCCACAACTATCCATTACATTTCCAAATGGCATCTTTAAGCCCATTTCCAGATGGCATCTATAAGCCCATCCTCCTACCAGCAGTCTCCAAATGGCATCTATAAGCCCATTCCCGCCATCACATTGCAAATACTCCAGCATGCGAGTGCAAATTTCAGGGTACTCTAGTGTCCAATCTCCTTTTACCCTCGAGTCGCGAAAGGCAAACTTGCCAATCTAACTCTTCAGGTTCAAGAAGATTGAACAGGGGCAACTGTTGTACCCCAAAATTTGCCCTCGTATTTTTCCACAAGAAATCAAAGCTTCGGGATTTTCCTGATTTTTTCAGACTGGTTCAAGAATCGGTCAAACAGACTTTTCTCGTCAGTCAGACAAAATTAGGGTTTTCATGGCTCTGAAGCAGTTCAGGCAGATTGCTTAGGGTTTGGTTGAGTTGGCTCAGGTTTTGATCAGGCAGACGCTTCTCCGACATTTAATCAAGAACAAGGGTTTGTGCGCTTATTTCTCAGAAAGAATTAATCCTACAGTTCTTTTCAGTTTACTCTGATATTTGGATTGAGGCATTTGAATCAAGAACTTGTAGTATTTTGTTTAATCAGTAAAGGCTAAGGCATTTGATTTGAGATGAGATAAAAGTTGAGGTACTTAAATTGAGAATCTACAGTGTCTGATTTAATCAGTAAAAGATAAGTATCTGGATATTGGTTTCATTAACTGTGCATTGTTTAATCGGAGTGCCAGGTTTATTATTGATTCAATGGTAAGACCACAATGTTTAATTAATTATTTTTCTAAGTCAGAATAATTGGATACTTCCGGTTATTTTAATTTAAGAAATTCAAATAATTAAATGAACATTGAATTGAAAGAAGAATTAACTGATAAAAAGGATGTTTATTCACTTTGAATTGTTTGTTACAAATATTATTTAAATACTATTAAATTTATTTACAGTTATTTATTAATATTATTACAAATAATTAAAATTGAAATAAAACTATGTCCTAATTTTCCTAAGTCTTCAAATCTTCATCTTCCACTGCTACTCCTCTCCATTGATTTTTATCTGCAAAAAGAAAAGAAGAAGTTAAAAGCAAATAAAATTAAAAAGACAGACAGATAAAAAATGGATTCATCATTAAAAGCAACTGGCCGGAATCAGTTTGCCCTCTCTGCAAATCACGAGATTTCTCCCGGTTCACAAAGAGGGATAAAAATGCTTGCAAAAAATATGAATGCACAAAGTTGTAATATTGCACAATTTCAAAAATGGTCAAAAAGCTGCATAGTTCATAAAATGCCAAACAAAATCCAAAGGCAAACTGAACTGAACTAGAACTACAAAGTTCCAGTTTCAAACTTTCCACAAGCTACCAAAGAGCTATCAAAAAGCTACCCAAAAGCTGTCAAGAAGTAAAAAGAAGCATAAAATCTGGATGCAAGAAATATGGAAGATATGCAGAGCTAAACCACAAGTACAAGCAATGCTCAAATCACATCATTTTCCTATGGCCAGCTACCTTTTCAGAATAAGGACAAATCTAAGCAATATTTGTATGCTTTAATTTGTACTGGAGAGAGAAGAGAAAAAGAAGAAAGGCTTACAGGGCTTAGGCTTTAGGATATAAAACAAAACTGTAATAGAACAGTAAAGGGGGCAGAAGATCAAAAAGAAAACTAAAGCTTCAAAAAACTGTCAAGAGAAAGAGAGCTGCCTCTAAAACTATTTTAAACCACCTCAAAAAATGAAAAGATACAAAACCTGCAGCCTGTAGCCTCAAAGCTCCAAGCCATACAAAGTCTTGCAAACCTGCTGAAGCCAAAAAGAAGCAAAAATCTGTGGCCTGTAACCAAGTCTTACTTGCTTCAAACTTAACCCGCCAAGCCTGAAACCAGTATAAACAAATCAAACTACTCAAGTCTAAAACCCTGTCCAGCCTGAAGCCTTAACCATCAAAAACATTCAAAACATCAAAGCCTGCAGAAGCCAAGTCTAAAACCATGTCCAAGCCTTACCTGCACTAACCTTAAACCAGAAGAAACACATAAATCTGTGTCCAAGCCAAAAAGCTCAAATCTGCAGCAAGCTTTGAAACACATAAAGAACCCCCCAAAGGCCCTCAGAACCTAGGTTCATCATTGAGTAATCAAAAAAGCAATAACCACTCAGAATAAGCAAATATACTCAAAACCCAGGCATATTCAGGGCAAACATATCATCATCAATTAATCTCAAGGCAAACACCAATAAGCATACTGAGGCAACCAAATATATCAAACATTCAAGGCTACTCAGAGTAAAGCAATCCCAAAGGCCCTCAGAGGAAACCTCATCACAGGGCAAGCATACAAGGTAATAATCAACATCAACAGGTATCTCAGCAAGCCAACCAAGAGAAGAGGAAAAGAAGCGAAACAACGAGTCATAAGCTCTCAGATAATCATCATTAAGCATACAAACAAAAGCAACATACAGAAGCCAATAGTGTCAAGCATACAAAGCTCTCAGGTAATCATCATCAAGCATATCAAGCGAGCAAATAATCAAAGCATACAAGCATACGGAAGAGAGGCAAATAGAGAAGAAGAGAGGCAACTGTCAAAAGGTTTTCCGTTGTTCATCATTAAACCTAAGAAAGCTAAAGCAAGATACTAGATAAACCGGAGCAAGCTAGTTCACAGCGCATCAAGCCCCCGTCTCCGGCCATCCTACGCGCCTCCAAATTCCCTCCTCCTCTGTCTCCAAAAGGTAGTATCTCTTCTTCTCTCTCCATTCATGCACCTCAAACAAAAAAACGCGAATAATCAGAATCAATAAACGAAACTAAAACATGCAAAGGGAATTGATGTAAACCTTAAAACATAGAGACATAAATCCACACCTTGTAAGCATCGCCTGAGCGGTCCACTGAGGGAGAAGGAGGGACGGTGGCGCCGGTTGGCCTTAGGCGAAGAGTAAGCTGTTCAGAAGCGTGGCTTGAGAAGCGAAGAAGACGAAGAGCAAAAGTGATGAACGACGCTGTAACTCACAAACCCTAGACTCCAAATGAGACAACATTGTGCAAACCCTTACAATTGTTTTGTGAAGCGTTGGGCCTTGCCCCTTTCAAATTCTAAGGCCCATACAAAAGCCAGCGCGCATACCCCTTAAATCTGGAACGCACCCCTTTTCTGATTACCATTTCAAACTTTGTTTGGGCCCAAAACCCCCTTTAGCCCATTTAGTCCTTAAACTCTTTTCTATTTATTTCCTATATTATTCAAACTAATACTTTTTTCATTTATCATTTTATTTCTCCTTTTTATAGTTTAAACCAACATAACTTAATTCATTTTTGTATATAAAATAGTACCTTAATTCTTTTATACAAATTTCTCTTTTATTTTATTACATTTGGAAAATATTTAAAATATTAAATTTAATTAATAGATTTTATCTTAAAACTCTTTTCAATGAATCTTTTCCATACGTAAAAGCATTAATACATAAATATTAATTTTCTTAAATTTGAACAATTTTGTTTAATTTAGATTTTATAAAATACCTAAAATATAATTAAACTTAAAACTTTCTTTCTTTTTCTTAAAATACTTTGTTTGTACATACTTAAACAAAAAGACAAATATCCAAAAAGATTAAATAAACAAAACACTTAATTTTTCATTAAGTTCACATCTCAACTTGTAAATACTTACACTTACACAAATACACGGATACATCTACATTGCTTTATTCTTATACATTGCTATACATTACATATTACATTTGAGATCGCAATTCGATTTGGTTGTAAATATTTGGACACAATTCTCCTATTAAGTCTCATCCCCATTTGTAAACATTTGTACCCCCACTCCCGGATACTTATTTGTAATAGCGTAGACTTTAAATTCCCGCAATTTACCGCTTTCAAATATACCATGGTTAGACCTAGGGTTTGTATGTACATAAAATCAAACGCTAGATAACCTAATACAAGACAAATACATGAAATCAATACACAATTCAAACTTGCACCCCTAGGGTAATCCCGCTTGTTGCCTTCCAAAATGGGCCATGCTTGCACGTCGAGTTTCTTTGGCAAAACAATTCAAATGATCATAGTCCCTCGGTGACGCTTTCGAAAGTTGCCTATCAAAATGATTATAGTCCCTTCAAGCAAAATTGCCAAAGACACTTGGCACCATTGCATTCATGGTCCATACGATGACCCGCGCCTGTCTCGTTAAACATCCTAACGTAAGATTGCCCACCAAATACAATGGTGGAACAAAATTGTTTAAAAGGGTTAAAACATGAGAAAAACCTTTGAGTATAATAGGGGTAGACAACTCTTAGCTACTTGACAAACTTGCAAAAAACACTTGCCTACCTTTCAAAACCACACTCCACAAACACTTTCAAAACAAACTTCTAAAAACAATTGAAACATCTTTTCGAAAAGATACACACCTTTGTAAAACACTCAAACACGAGTCATTACATTGGTTGCCTAAGACAATGCATCTCTTTCAAAACATTTTCAAAACACACACACACACACACACCATTTCAAGCAATTGAAAATCAAAGGCAAGTGATCTAAACAAGTAACTAAGAGCCCATGGATAACCATGGATGAAAAGGGTGATAATACCTTCCCTTTTCATAATCTACCCCCCGAACCCATGAAATATCTCAAAAGGTTTTTCCTGTGCTTTTTTTAACCTTTCCTTTAGGATAAAATAAAAATTCGGTGGCGACTCTTGCTCAATCGAACAAGTGCGAATACAAACGCAAAACTCAAGTCAGTTCTCCCACCGTATCACAGAAAGCTTTGGTAATAGGGCTATGAGAAGGAACATGGATAGTAGGGTTACCTTGAAATGAAATCCTGGATAGTAGGGCTATGAGAAGGAATCTGGATAGTAGGGTTACTCCGTAATGAAAGTCTGGGTAGTAGGGCTATTTCATTTGATCATGTAGATTAGTTGACCCGTTTGATTTCGGGAACTGATTTTCCATAAGTTGTCTGCAGATGTGACATGCACAACTACTGGAATTGTTGGTGATAATTGTCTTTCCTGAAAAGATAATAGGGTTAATTATGTGCGATGCATGAAATGCCTGGTGAGGTGATGTTCTCAAAATAATGAGATTGTGTTGTATTCGATATGTGTTGCATGTCATGATGTATGAACATGGTATGCTATTGTGACATATCTGAGTATAGGAAAATAAATCCAGGACTGTTGTGGAAAAACGTGGTATTAGAACATAGTTTGATTCTACAACCCTTGGTTAGAGTTTTGATGATAACAAAATACAAAGAATAAATAAATATAAAGAACAAATATGCACCTTAAGAATATGTTTTATGTATGCAGAAGTTCTGATCAAATCAGCATCAGAAGATAAGCCATAAGTGCTACACGCTGAAGCAATCAGAACATACGCTGAAGATTGATGACCAGAACCTGCACTTAATCAAAGTAAACTCTGGCTCTGAACGAGAACATATCAAACCAAGTCATCAATATTCTGAAGCATCATCAGCTGTAAGGAGAAAAGATTCTGAAGCGTTACTGAACATTCAAGACAACATTAATTCCAACGGCTTCCTTCAGACAGGATCTTCTCCAAAAGGAAAGTGTGTTAATGACATTAAACATGATTCATGATCAACGTCATTACACTGCCTATATAAACAAGTTAGCTTTCAAAATGAAACAAGAGCGTATACAAAACGATTGTGCTAGATCATCACTCACGCATATTCAAGCTGCAAGAAAATTCATTCTACTTTTGTAAGCTATAAACCTGTGTAATTTATCACAGTTGTGATAAATAGTTTTTGTTAGAAAACAAAAACACATATTGTATAATTCTATTGAAAAAGAGTTCCTTGAGATTAACCGGATTGTGCTTGTACTCAAGAAGACTTTAACAGTTGTTAAAGTAGCTTTTGTAATCTTGTTGAGATTAGTGGATTAAGACCTCGTTGGAGAGAGGCGAAATCACCTTGATAGGTGGACTGGAGTAGTTTGAGATCAAACGAACTAGGATAAAAATACTGTGTCATAAAGCTTTTTATATTCAAGTTTTCAATTCAACCCCCCTTCTTATGTTTTTCACATCTTCAATTGGCATCAGGGCGCCTGGTTCTAAGCTTAAACACTTAACCATGTCTGTACAAGATCCAAGCTTCAGAAAAACACTATGGTGGGACCAAGCCAAAACATCAGCAATGACAACAATGAAGACAAGGACAGATTCAGTGGTAAACCTCCAGTCTTTGAAGGAGAAAACTTTGACTACTGGAAAGACAGAATTGAGAGTTTCTTTCTGGCCCATGATGCTGATCTGTGGGACATGGTGACTGATGGATACACGCATCCTGTGGATTGACGTGGTCAGAAGATAGACAGGAAAATGATGTCTGATTAACAAAAGCGTGAATTCAGAAACCACCACAAGGCCAGAACAATTCTCCTTAGTGTCATCTCATACTCAGAATATGAGAAAATATCAAACAGAGAAACTGCCAAAAATATGTTTGACTCTTTGAGAATGACGCATGAAGGCAACATTCAAGTCAAAGAAACCAAGGCCCTTGCTCTCATTCAGAAGTATGAGGCATTCAAGATGGAAGATAGTGAATCAATAGAAAATATGTTTTCAAGATTTCAAATTCTTGTTGCTGGACTAAAAGTTCTTGACAAAGGGTATTCTACTGTTGATCACGTTAAGAAGATCATCAGAAGCTTGCCAAAACAATGGAGGCCAATGGTCACAGCACTTAAGCTATCCAAAGATCTCAACAAAATTTCTCGGGAGGAACTTGTTAGCTCCCTCAGAAGTCACAAAATAGAGCTAGAAGAAGATGAGCCACAAAAGCAAGGTAAGCCATTAGCTTTAAAATCTAACAGAAAATATGACTCCAAGGTTTTTCAGGCTATGGAAGAAACTTTTGATGGATCCTCCTCAGAAGAAGATGAATTGTCTCTCCTCTCAAGAAGGGTGAACCAACTGTGGAAGCAGAGACAAAGGAAGTTTAGAAATCCCAGAAGATCAGAAAATCAGAATGAATCCTCCTCCAGATACAGAAAGTCTGAGTCCTCCTCTGGACACAGAAGATCTGAAGGTTCTTCAGGATACAGAAAGCCAAACAACAAGGACATCATCTGATATGAATGTAACGAGCAAGGGCACTACAAAAGTGAATTCCCAAAGCTTCAGAAGGAAAAGCCCAAAAAGAAGTTTCTCAAGGAAAAGAAGAAAAGCCTCATGGCTACATGGGATGATTCTGACACATCTGAAGCTGACTCAGAATCAGATGATGAAAGAGAAAACATAGCTCTTGTGGCAAACGTATCAGAAGACAGTGAAGTTTCTGGTTCAGACTCAGAATCAGACACTGAAGAGGTATTCCCTGACTTTACCATAAACTTTACTAAGGATGAACTTGCTGAAAGTCTAAATGAAATTCTAGAAAGGTATCAGCAAATCAGAGTCAAATTCAGGAACCTGAAAAGGAATCTTGCCTCTGACTCTGAAAAGACTGAGAGTCTCAGATTGGAGAATTCTGAGTTAAGAGAAAAAATTTCAAAATTAGAAAATGATTTGCAAAAATCTCAAAAAGAAACAATGTTTGAAACTCCCAGCAATGCTGATGAGATCATCAAAGAGTATGATCACAACTTTCAGAAGTTTCTAGCTAAAAACATAGACAGAAGCAAAATGGCTTCAATCATCTATGGAGTTAGCAGAAATGGCAGAAAAGGGATAGGATATCAAGGTAAGGTACCTACACCAAAAAATGACATGCACTTAGTTATAAAACGCACACCACTCAATTCACATTTTATATATGGACACACACATGACATAAAATACACAAGTAGTGATTATTCTGTCAAACCAAAATTCAATCAGAATTTTGGTAAAACTAACAAATCAGGACCCAAGAAAATATGGGTACCTAAGGATAAAATCATACATGTGGCAAATATCTTTAGCAGTAAGGCTAAGACACCAATCATGGTACCTAGACTCTGGCTGCTCACAACACATGACGGGAAGAAGGCATATGTTCCAAAGCCTGGAACTTAAGGCTAGAGGCCACGTGGGCTTTGGAGGAAATCAGAGAGGAAAGATCATTGGCTCTGGAACAGTAGGTAATGGAAATCTTCCCTCTATAAGTAATGTTTTATTAGTTGATGGATTAATGCATAACCTGTTATCCATAAGTCACATAAGTGATAATGGTTATGATATAATCTTCAATCAAAATTCATGCAAAGCTGTTAGTCAGAAAGATGGGACTATCCTATTTAATAGAAAGAGGAAAAACAACATTTATAAAATAAAACTTTCTAAACTAAAGAGTCAGAATGTAAAATGTCTATTGTCTGTTAACAACGAGCAATGGATCTGGAACAGAAGATTGGGACATGTTAGTATGAGAAGAATATCTCAAATTAACAAACTCAATCTGGTCAGAGGACTTCCTAACTTTAAGTTCAACTCAGATGCTCTATGTGAAGCATGTCAGAAAGGCAAATTTGCAAAACCTGCTTTCAAATCCAAAAATGTTGTTTCCACCTCTAAGCCATTAGAACTTATTCACATTGACTTATTTGGACTAGTAAAAACTGCTTCAGTCAGTGGCAAGAAGTATGGGTTAGTAATCATAGATGACTATAGAAGATGGACATGGGTAAAGTTCTTAAGACACAAGGACGAGTCACACTCTGTGTTTGTTACCTTTTGCAACCAAGTTCGGAATGAAAAGGATCTTAGAATTGTCAAAGTCAGAAGTGATCATGGTGGAGAATTTGAAAATAAATATTTTGAATCATTCTTTAATGAAAAAGGCATTTTGCATGACTTCTCTTGTCCTAGAACTCCCCGGCAAAATGGAGTTGTAGAACGAAAGAACAGAACATTGCAAGAAATGGCTAGAACCATGATCAACGAGACTAACGTTGCTAAGATCTTCTGGGTAGAGGCAATTAACAAGCGTGTTACATTCAGAATAGAATCTCCATAAGACCCATTCTATAAAAGTCTCCATATGAATTGTGGAAGAACAGAAAGCCTAACATTTCTTATTTTCACCCATTTGGATGCACATGTTTTATTCTGAATACAAAAAATTATTTGAACAGGTTTGACTCTAAAGCACAAAAGTGTATTATGTTAGGATACTCTGAATACTCAAGAGGGTACAGAGTATACAATACAGAAACACAGATTGTCGAAGAGTCAATCAGTGTTAGATTTGATGATAAGCTTGACTCTCAAAAGTCAAAGCAGAATGAACTCCTTGCAGGTATGGAAGTTGAACTCACATGTATTGAAGACAACCCATCAGAGGTTTTCAACAGAGACACTCCCTCAATAGCAGAAAGAATCACTGCAAGCAATCAAGCACCGTCTGTTGATCAACTCCAGAAAATGCTATCTAGAAGCAGCATTGATCATCCAGAAGATACAATACTGCGAAAGAAGGAAGATCCAATCAGAACAAGATCAACATTCAGAAACTCTGAAGAATCCCTCATGGGATCGGTCTCTCTGATTAAACCAACAATAATTGATGAAGCACTTCTGGACAATGAATGGATTCTGGCAATGCAAGAAGAACTAAATCAATTCACCAGAAATGACATATGGGATCTGGTTCCCAAACCAAAAGAATTCAACGTCATTGGTACAAAATGAATGTTCAGAAACAAGCTGAGCAAGCAAGGTGAAGTCATCAGAAACAAAGCACGGCTGGTAGCACAAGGTTATAGTTAGCAAGAGGGGATAGACCATACAGAAACCTTTGCTCCAGTCGCTAGAGAGTTTGCTAAATGTATGCAGGAAGAGTTTGAGATGAGCCTAATGGGGGAACTCAAATTCTTTCTGGGCATTTAGATAAATCAAACTCCAGAAGGAACTTACATTCATCAGAGAAAATATGTCAGAGAACTTCTGAATAAATTTGATCTCTCAGAATGTAAGCCCTCAAAGATTCCAATGCATCCCACGTGCATTCTGTAAAAGGAAGAGGTAAGTAAAAAGGTAGAACAGAAGGTCTACAGAGGTATGATTAGTTCTCTTCTCTATCTGATGGCTTTTAGACCTTAAATTCTATTCAGTGTTTGCATTTGTGCTAGATTCCAATCAGATCCTAGAGAATCTCACTTAACAGTAGTTAAGCGAATTTTCAAGTATCTGAAAGGTACTGCTAATCTGGGTTTGTTTTATAAAAAATCAAATGATTACAGCTTAGTAGGATATTGTGATGCTGACTTTGCTGGAGACAGAGTAGAACGTAAAAGCACTTCTGGAAGCTGCCAGTTTCTGGGAGAAAATATGATCTCATGGTCCAGCAAAAGACAATCCACAATAGCACTATCAACAGCATAAGCTGAATATATAGCAGTTGCTGGATGTAGTACGCAAATGCTCTGGATGAAAAGTCAACTTGAAGACTTCAATATATTTGAGAGTAACATTCCTATCCTCTATGACAATACTTCTACTATTTGTCTCAGTAAAAATCCTATTTTGCATTCTAGGGCTAAGCATATAGAAATAAAACATCATTTTATTAGGGACTATATTCAGAAAGGGATTCTTAACTTAAAATTCATTGACACAGACCATCAATGGGCTGATGTCTTTACAAAACCTCTTTCTGAAGATAGGTTTAACTTCATTCTGAAACATCTCAGCATGAAGCTTTGCCCAGAATAAATTGTTTTATTTACATATCTTAACCTTCAGAACTTAGTTATTTTCTGTGAACTACTGATCAACCTGCCTTCAGAGTTTTAAAAGTACAGATTGCATCAGAACCTATCCATGAAGATCTGAATGTTTCATTTCAAGGATAGAAGTGTGTTGTTCACGTAATCAAACAGTTGTCATCCATTCATCAGCTACCTTCTGAGGCTAAACACGCGTTCACTTTTCTGAAAGGTCAAAAGCGCTGATTGGGTGCATTGAGACACACGTCATGGGTAACCGTTCCAGTATCTTTCTGAATCCCCTAAAATCAGCTATCATTAATGCTTATAATCGTGACTAATTATTTCTCTTTCTCACTATTTATGCTTTCAAGAAAATCTATTTAAACTCAAATTTCACTCTTTACAATTCTTTCACTTTTACTCTCTCAAAAACCCTCTATTGTTTCCAGTTCGTACTTTCAAAAACCCTTTCATCTTTCTCAAAAACTCTTGTGTGAACATGGCTTCTTCAAGCGTCCAAAATATCAGTACTCAGGAAACTGCTTCTATGGAACAGTACGAAGAACCATACAGAACGCTACTCACTCCCATTGATAATCTAGAAGTTCTTTCAGAACTGATTGTTGACTTTGAAAGCTTACAAGAAAACGGCTTCAATCTATATGAAGACGTCAATGATCAAGGTTGGAACAGATATTTTGACCATCTTCTAGGGCCAACATTTCCAATTCTTATCAAAGAATTCTGGATACATGCTTCCTCCTCAAATCATAAAGTTACCTCGTATGTCATGGGGAAGAAGATTGTCATTACAGAAGACCTAATTTCAAGGCTTATTGGTTACAATGGTGGAGGTGTCAGATGTATTGACATGGCTGAAAGATGTTCTGATGTAGCTTCTATTGCAAGGGAAATATTTACTCTTGGTCTTCCCTCCAGCAAGATTAGAGATCTGATGGATCATCACAGAATTTGGGCTAAAATAATTCTGGGATGCATCAACCCCAGGAAGCCAACTAGCTCTCATGATTACATAAACATTGATCAGCAGTTTCTGATCTATTTTATCTCAAAGAAGACTAAGGTAAACCTCTCTCACTTGCTATTTAATCATTTGAGGACCAGCGTAAAAGAAAAAAGAGAAGATGAACGTACCAAAAGGGACTGGATACCCCTAGGAAGACTCATATCAGATATTCTGACAGAGAATAGGATGATAGAGCATTTGACTGAAGCTCAGGAAATCATCTCACTAGAAGCAACTGCGGGGAAGCCTCTGAACGCAAAAAATTTGAAGAAAATTAAAATCATTGAGAATATCAAGAAGGAACTCAATGTTACTTATTTTGCAACCATCACTTCAAGAAGAATTCCTCTGGATGATTTTCCTCTTTTCTCTGAGATTGTCTCCAAGCCTGAGATAGTTGTCACATATATGGATGCGTGAAAAGCAGATGGCACAGCACCAGAAATAAATATCCAAGACTTGCATCAGGCTGCTCCAGAAGTTGTTCTGAAGAAGACCAAGAAAAGGAAAGCTGCAACAGAAGGATCATCCCAGAGGACTCCAAAAGCTACCAAAAAGAAAGGTAATCCTTCCTCTGTTCCTGTTTCAGAATCAATTATTTTATCAACATCTGAAACCATAACTACTCAACCAGAACATCCAACCCCACAAACTTTTGAATATTTTGACATAGGGTTTGATCCATCAGAAACTCTAGGTCTAAATGAAACTCCCTCACTTTCTCATAATCCGAACCCTGAACAAACTCAACCAGAACTTGCCAAAGTTATGTCTGATATTGATTCATTTGACCAAGACTTTTCAGCTCCCACACCATAAAATCCAAATCCTCAACTCTCTGATAATCCAAACTCTGAAACTCCATCAGATATTCCACAACCTCTATTTCCACAACCTGAACAACAACAACCAGAAGCTCAACCTTCTGAGAATCAACCCTCTGTTATCCACGAACCAGAACATCACCCCATTTCAACAAACGAATTTGAAGAACCTCATTCAGATTCTGATACAATTCCAATACCTGGAATCACAGAACCACTTGCCATTCATATGCCTCTCACCATCCACGACATTCCACAAATTCCTTCTTCTCTGGAATCCACACCACCAAACTCCCCTACCAGTCCAATGATCATACCTGACTCTCCCTCTCCTTCACCCAAAAGCAATCCAGCTGACAACGTAAGACTTGTCATTGATCCAATTGCGTTGGAAAGATTAGCTGCTATATCTCACAAAATTACCATTCCCAAATCAAAACCAACTGAAACCACACCAGATGTTGGTACAAATTTGTTCATTTTTGAAACAGGGGTACAGGAATGGATAAATTCCTTGAGGCATGCTAGTCTAGAGATGACTAATCCTGCTTCCTCTGATTATCTATGGACAAGATTTAGAAACTGGCTAAGTTCCAAAACGCGAAAGCTAAAAGAACAGAGATATGAACAAGTTCAACGGAATTTCAGTGCTAAGCTAAAGGTTTTTGAAGACCAAGTTCTGAGCCATCTGCTCAAGAAGGATATTCTCCCTCTGGATAATGCTCCCTGGTCAGAACATCGTCCCTCAGATGAAGTTCAACCAGAATCAGAAGGTCTCTCCCTGACTGCTGCTCCAGAAGAGATGATCACAACAGAGGAAATGGTTCACTGTGATCAAGCTGCAGAATGCTCTTAGAAGCTTCCAACTCTTGAAGAACCTCCAGCATCTTCCTCAGTCATGCAAACTCTGGAAGAGTTAAAAAGAGAAAATGTTATTATCCAGGAAAGGTTGGATAAGAAGGAGGACACAAACAAAGAAATCAAGAGCATCTTGGGCAAACAAGAAGAATCTAATACCCAAATCAAGGGCTTGCTGGAAGCTTTGTTCACACGCCTTCCTCCTCCCTCTTAGATTCTTTTCTGTTTTAAATCTGTTTATTTGTAAATGTTTGTTTTAACTCTTCTGTTATGGACTACTTATCATTGCTTCTTGTTTAATACAAATCAACTATTTTTGCTCTGATTATATTTCCTTTTTGATAACTGACAAAAAGAGGGAGAAAGTAAGATATTTTCAATAATGGCTTACTGAGATAAAAGTCTCAAACATTCTGGACTGTTTAACATCTATCTTCTGAAAAGCATGAACAGGTACAAACTCTGATGAAAGATATAGTTAAACTCTAATGCTCAAGGAACTTAAGGGAAGTAATCAACTCAGGGGGAGTTTTCTTCTTTATTCTAAACTTTTTATTCTTTATTTTTTAATTGAAAAATCTTGTTTTTGTCATCATCAAAAAGGGGGAGATTGTTAGAACATAGTTTGATTCTACAACCCTTGGTTAGAGTTTTGATTATAACAAAATACAAAGAATAAATAAATACAAAGAACAAATATGCACCTTAAGAATATGTTTTATGTATGCAAAAGTTCTGATCAAATCAGCATCAGAAGATAAGCCATAAGTGATACACGCTGAAGCAATCAGAACATACGCTGAAGATTGATAACCAGAACCTGCACTTAATCAAAGTAAACTCTTGCTCTGAACGAGAACATATCAAACCAAGTCATCAATATTTTGAAGCGTCATCAGCTGTAAGGAGAAAAGATTCTGAAGCGTTACTGAACATTCAAGACAACATCAATTCCAACGGCTTCCTTCAGACAGGATCTTCTCCAAAAGGAAAGTGTGTTAATGACATTAAACATGTTTTATGATCAACGTCATTACACTGCCTATATAAACGAGTCAGCTTTCAAAATGAAACAAGAGCATATACACAACGATTGTGCTAGATCATCACTCACGCATATTCAAGCTGCAAGCAAATTCATTCTACTTTTCTAAGCTATAAACTTGTGTAATTTATCACAGTTGTGATAAACAGTTTTTGTTAGAAAATAACAACACATATTGTATAATTCTATTAAAAAATAGTTCCTTGAGATTAACCGGATTGTGGTTGTACTCAAGAAGACTTTAACAGTTGTTAAAGTAGCTTTTGTAATCTAGTTGAGATTAGTGGATTAAGACCTCGTTGGAGAGAGGCGAAATCACCTTGATGGGTGGACTGGAGTTGTTTGAGATCAAACGAACCAGGATAAAAATATTGTATCATAAAGCTTTTTAGATTCAAGTTTTCAATTGAACCCCCCTTCTTGTGTTTTTCACATCTTCACGTGGTTCTTCAACTTTCGTTGGGGATGGTGAACAGAGATTACCATGCTGGAGATTTGCTCCTTGTTTACGGATATTCTGTCGGGGAGAGACTTTACTTTGAGAATAACTCTGCGGGGGAAAAAAGAAACTTTGTTGGAGGATGAACTTTCGTAGCTGGAAGGATAAACTCTATCGAGGATTGAGTTTCTGTATTCAGAGGAATGAACTTCTGCTTTGGAGTCAAATTTTATGACCCGCTCGCGATTATGAGATTTAGCTGGGGTATATAGATGTCAGATTCTTGAAAGACCCTAGTTGGGGAGATTACCTCCTATTTTTGGAAAGCTGGTGTCAATGACTTGATTTCTTTCATGCTATGGGGAGTGTAGATGTCACGAGGTCTTGGGTATTGATAATTATGTTTCAAAGATGTCTATGCCTCGTTACCTGCTGGACAGAGTGACTGTCGGGTTTTGACATTTCTTGTTTTTGTCCTGAGAAATTTGTCTTTTTGTTTCTTATGTAAACATTTATGAGTAGTAATCATATTCAAATGCATATGTCAAGAATAACCATTGGACGTTCTTGCAAGACAAAACAGAAAAGGGAAAACACATATTTTTATTTTTATTTTCTAAAAGTGATTTGCATTGATTTTCAAAGTTAGCCTATAATAGGAGTTTTTGTACAAAGAGGCGGACGCTCTAGTAAGAGAACGCTGCCATAAAAATAGAAAATATACAATATTGTGTAAAAGAAAACAACTACGTACAACAATCCCATTGAGTTTCAATTCTGCTAATGTCGTTATGTCTTCGAGCGTCTGATTACTTCGCTACTTGTCCGAAGCTGATTAGATTGATTGGTGCCGTTTGAGTTTGACAGTCGATACTGAGGTCTGATTGCAAGGTGATCCAATGGGACATAGTGATACGCTTTACATCCCTAACTTTTTCCTGGACCACCCTTTCGGGTTTTCAGTCCACCGGGATACCCTTTTTTGCCCAAGCCGCCTTTTCAGGTTTTTGCCTTGCCGGGTGTACAATTTTTTTTTCATCCCAAATTTTTGCCCAAGTCCCTTTTGGTTCGCCGGGAAGCCCTTATTTTTTCCTAGGCCCATCAACCTAGCAGGTATTTTATTATGCGTAGTATCTTTTCACTATGTCTGCATTGACAGGGTTAGGAAGGTCGTCACTGTCCATGGTGGTTAGAATCATGGCTCCACCCTAGAAAATGTTTTTAATTACAAACGGCCCTTCGTAGGTGGGAGTCTATTTGCCCCTGGGATCACCTTGCGACAATATGATGTGCTTGATCACTAGATCCCCGACTTGATACTCTTGGCGTCTGACTTTTTTGTTGAAAGCCTTGATCATCCGTTTTTAATACGTTTTACCATGACAAACAACAATAAGTCTCTTCTCATAGATCAAATTCAGTTGATCAAGTCGAGTCTGGATCCAGTTGTTTTCGTTCAAACCCGCATCTTTCAAAATCCTTAGAGAAGGAATCTGGACCTCAATGGGTAGGACTGCCTCCATGCCATATACCAGAGAGTAGGGTGTTGCCCCTGTCGATGTCCGTGCTGAGGTATGGTACCCATGAAGAGTGAATGGTAGCATCTCATGCCAGTCTTTGTAGGTCACGTCATCTTTTGTATAATCTTCTTGATGTTCTTATTATCCGCTTCAACAACGCCATTCATCTTCGCCCGGTAGGGAGAAGAGTTATGATTCTGTATCTTGAATTGCTTACAGAGTTTGTTGATCATCTTATTATTTAGATTCGTACCATTGTCCGTGATAATTCTCTCTGGAACACCGTACCGACAGATCAGGTTTTGCCTGATATACCGTGCCACCATGTTCTTGGTCACAGTAGCAAAAGAAGCAGCTTTAACCCATTTTGTGAAGTATCAAATAGCTACCAGGATGAAGCGATGCCCATTGGAAGCGGTAGGCATGATTTCTCTGATCATGTCAATGCCCCACATTGCGAAGGGCCACGGAGCTGTCAAGACATTTAAAGGAACCGGAGGCACATGCACCTTATCAGCATATATTTGGCACTTATGACAGGTTCAGGAATGCTGATAACAATCTGCTTCCATAGTCGACCAGAAATATCCTGCCCGTAGGATCTTTTTAGCCATGGTATGTCCACTAGAATGGGTTCCGAAGGTACCTTCATCTAGATCTGTCATAATCCTCTCTGCTTCGCTCTTGTCTACACACCGCAGTAAGGTAGAGTCATGGTTGCGCTTGTAGAGGATTCCATTACTGAGGAAGAATATTGCAGCGAACCTTTTCAGAAACTTCTTATCATTGACAGATGCCCCTTCGGGATACTCTTGAGTCTTGAGGTACTTCTTCACTTCATGAAACCAGGGTTTGTCTGCTACCTCTTTAGTATCAATCTCACAGCAGTGTGCTGGCTCATCCAACCTCTCAATGGTGACCCGGGGAGTTTCGTTTTCCCAGCTGACTTTGAACATAGAAGACATAGTAGCTAGCGCATCCGCTAACTTATTCTCCTCTCGTGGGAAATGTTCAAAGGTTACCTTCTCAAAGTGTGGGAGTAATGTTAGTACATGCTCTTTGTATGGAATGAGATTTGGATGTTTCGTATCCCATTTGCCTTTGATCTGACTTATCACTAAAGCTGAATCCCCAAAGACATTTAAGAACTTGATCCTGAGGTTCATAGCATCTTTCAGACCTATGATGCAGGCTTCATACTCCGCCATGTTGTTAGTGCAGTTGAAACATAGTCGGGCAGTGAAAGGAGTGTGACAGCCCTCGGGAGATATGATTATGGTGCCAACGCCATTACCGAGTGTGTTCGAAGCTCTATCAAAAACCATAGTCCATCGGGATCCCTCCTCGGGTCCTTCATCCGGTCCAGGTTCTTCGTAATCAGTCACTAGCATGACATTCTCGCCCGGGAACTCAAATTCATGGACTGGTAGTCATCCACGGCCTGATGAGCCAAATGATCAGCCAATACACTTCCCTTGATTGCTTTTTGGGTTGTATATTGTATATCGTATTCAGTTAAGATCATCTGCCATCTCTCTATTCTTCCGGAGAGAGCGGGCTTCTCGAAGATGTATTTGATTGAATCCATCTTAGATATCAATAAAGTAGTGTGGGTCAACATATACTGTCTTAGCCGACGAGCAGCCCATGCCAATGCGCAGCAAGTTTTCTCGAGCAGTGAGTATCTTGTCTCATAGTCGATAAATTTTTTGCTAAGTTAGTATATTGCGTGCTCTTTTCGACCAGACTCGTCATGCTTCCCCAGCACACACCCCCATTGAAATGTCTAGCACTGTTAATTACAATATCAAAGGTCTTCCTTCAACCGGCGGCATCAGAATTGGCGGTTCTTGAAGGTACTCCTTGATTCTTTCGAAAGCAGTCTGGCATTCGTCATTCCACTTTACCACTTGATCTTTCTTCAAAAGCTTGAAGATGGGTTCACAAGTAGCAGTTAGATGTAAGATGCACCTGGCGGTATAGTTTACGCGTCCGAAGAAACCTCTAATCTCCTTCTCTGTACGGGGAGCTGGCATCTCTTGTATGGCCTTTACCTTTGCAAGGTCTACCTGAATACCCTTGTAACAGACGATGAACCCCAGAAGTTTACCAGACCTTACCCTGAAGGTGCACTTGTTCGGATTTAGCCTCAGCTTGTATGTCTTCAACCTGTCAAACAACTTTTGTAGATGATCAAGGTGTTCTTCCTCGGTTTGCGATCTGGCTATCATGTCATCAACATAAACCTCTATCTCATGGTGAATCATATCATGGAACAAAGCGACCATAGCTCACTGATAAGTTACCCCATCATTCTTCAACCCAAAAGGCATCACCTTGTAACAGAAAGTGCCCCATTGTGTGACGAAGGTTGTCTTCTCCATGTCTTCAGGAGCCATCTTGATTTGGTTATAGCCAGAGAAACCATCCATGAAGGAGAAAATTTTTTGTTGTGCAGTGTTGTCAATTAGAACATCAATGTGAGGAAGCGGGAAGTCATCCTTGGGGATTTCCCTGTTCAGGTCTCTGTAGTCTACACACATTTGTACCTTACCATCCTTTCTTGGCACCAGAACAACGTTAGTAACCCACTGCGGATATGAGGTGACAGCCAAAAACCCAGCGTTGAACTATTTCATAACCTCAACTTTGATCTTCTTTGACATTTCAGGGCGCATACGCCAGACCTTCTGTTTAACCAGAGGACAATCCTCTTTAGTCGGTAGTCGGTGTACCACGATGTCAGTGTCTAAACCAGGCATGTCTTCATATGACCCGGCGAAGATCTCAACGTAGGCGTGCAACATCTGTATCAACTGTTGTTTGATCTTAGCTTCCAGATTTTCACCGATCTTGACTTCTTTTCTATCCACCTCTGTGCCCAAGTTTATCGTCTCAACTGGCTCTTCATAAGGGTGTATAGCCCTCTCTTCCTGTTGCAACAGTCTAGCCAGTTCTCCAGGCACTTAACAATCGTCCTCACCTTCGTTCTCGGCTTGGTTGATCGGATTTTCGAAATTATAACTAGCAGTAGCAGAATTGTTATCAATGGGATCTAGAGTGAATATGGATCTGCAGTTTAATACGTGAGTGTGTGTAAGAGCATTGCTATATTGATAAAGTAAAAAAGAAAAATAAAGAACACAAAATTTGTATGAAAGGAACGTCCAATGTTTTATTGATGAAATATGAAATGACATATAATAACCCTCGCAGATGGAACCATTGTTCCTCGGGTAAGACACAAGGCCAAAAAGTTAAAAATTGTTCATTACAAATTCGGAATACAAGTAAGACAATTACTGCAGAATAAAAGAAACTGGAATAAACTCTCTAGCCTTCTAGTTACTCGGTCCACCGTTGGTATTTGGGTAGATCCAACTGTCAATGTCAGAGTCTTCCTCACTATCTTCAATAGTGTTGACCCTACGATTATTGATGCGTAGGGGAGGTCCTCCAGCCCGAGCGCGTCGAACAACCCTTTGAGCCCCTGAAGTAAGGCTCAAACCAAATTTGTTAATTTTGTGAGTAAAATCAGGGAGCTGTCCCCAATTGGTACACCCACCTTCTTCGACCACTACTCTAGCGTCCTTGAGAGAAGTCATCTTCAGAGGAGGTTTGGTGTTGGTGGTAATCTCGGTTGACGCCAAAATCTGGGGAACCTTTTCATAAGTTTTGACAAGGAGTCTCTATGAATTCCCCGTCCATCTCTACATACCTGAAGGAGTTCAGGTGGCTCACCATATACTCCTCTTCTCCGTGCACAGTGACAATCTTCCCCTTTACCGGATATTTCAGCATTTTGTGCAGTGTAGAAGTAACAGCCCCAACTTCATAGATCCAAGGACGACCCAACAAACAGGAGTACGATGGCCTGATGTCCATCACGTAGAAGGTGGACTCAAAGGTATGAGATCCTACCTTGACAGGGAGGTCCACCTCCCCATGCACCATTCTCTTAAACCCGTCAAAATCCCTTACCACAATGTTACTGGGCTTTAGGGTCAAGCCTTCACAATCTAGTTGATCGAGAGCCTTCTTAGGCAGGACATTTAGTGAAGACCCAGTATCCACCAGCACATGAGCCACAGTGGTGCCCCTGTATTCGATCGAGACATGCAGAGCATCATTATGCTTCCTCCCTTTCGGTGTCAAGTCGACATCTGAAAACCCATCCCATTGTCAGCAGTCAAGCTAGCCACACAGTCTTTGAATTGATCGGCTGAGGTTAATTATGGCACATGCGTAGTCTTGAGGAATGCAATAAAAGCCTTTGTATGGGCCTCAAAACATAACAGCAAAGACAATATCGATATCTTCGAAGGGTCTGCCCCAGCTGCTCGACCACGTTATAGTCGCTCTTTTTGATTATTTTTATGATTTCCTCTATCTCTTGCTTAGAGGATTCCATAACAACTTTTCTAGATGCCTCCGTTCGGGCAGGCTCACCTACAACTTCTTTGCCTCGAGTCTCAGATGACTCATCGGCAGGGGTAACAAATGGAGTAAGAACGGGAGTAGTAGCTGAAGTATTAGCAGGAATGGCAGATGGAATAACAACAGGCTTATTGACAATCTTTGGGGAAATATCAGGAGAGAAAACCCTTCCACTTCTAGTAATCTTGTTGGTCCCGATAATGTTACAGACATCAGGATCAGGCTATGTATTCTTCAAATCCTGTTTAACGCCATGATAGTAAATCTTGGCACCATAATGCCAAGTGACAGCTTTGTCTGAGGCGTGTGGGACAGGACCAGGATAAGTGATTATTAACGGAGTGATTCTCGAAGCGGGTGTAATCCTAACAGGTCTTCTAGAGGAGGCCTTGGAAGGATTGGTAGAAATGTTTATAATAGCAATATCTTCACACGGAATAGTTTGAATCAAAGTCTTTTCGAACAAAATTTCTCTATTGTCCATCAGGCGTTCGACACCTGTTTTCAGCAAATAGCAACAAGAAGGTAGAGATGAACACATGTGGCAACCTTCGCCATAACCCGAAAATAAACCGGCAAACAACAAATTCTTCTTAACAATCATAAGAGGAGTAGAAACTTCATCAACTGAGGCCATGAACAGATAGGTATCAACGGTGTTAACTCCATGGTTGTGCTTAGGCATGGGAGCAGTTATGACATTGGGAATCTCCGAAGCATCGAACTCAATCTCCTTGGCTTCAATAAGTTCTTGTACTTTGTTTCTTAGAGCCCAACAGTCATTTGTATCGTGACCAAGACTCTCAGAATGATAGGCGCATCGAGCATTTGGATTGTACCCAGGAGATGTGGTATTAGAATTCTTGGGAGCCTCTTTCAAGCTTGCCAAGTTGGATCTTATAAGATGGGGTAGAATCTCAACCAATGTCATGCTTATCCGGGTAAACTGCGTTTGTGGTCTTTCTACCCTTTGCTGATTGTTTCATTATGGGGTAGTCGCAAGCCTAGGTATCATCCCAGCACCTACTATTGAACGGTACTCAGCTCGACTTTGACCTCTTGGGCAATAAACGGTATTGACCTCCTTCTTATCCGTGAAGGGCTTCTTTGCTGAACTTGACGAGGTATCTTTTTGTATTTTACCGCTCCGGATCCTAGCTTCTACCATCTCTCCAGTTAATATCAGCTCAATAAAACCAGCCGATGAGCTACCGATCAAATGGTTGAAGAATGGACTAGACAGCATCCCAAGAAACAAGTCGACCAACTCCGTATCAGACAAATGGGGTTGGACTCTTCCATCGAAATCTCTCCACTTCTGCGCATAGTCCTTAAAGCCTTCACCTGCACCTATGGACATACTCTGAAGTTGAGTACGGGTAGGGGCAAGGTCGGCATTGTATTGATACTGCTTATAAAAAGAAGCGGACAAATCCTCCTAGTTTCGGATATTGGTTCCCTCCAATTGGTAGAACCATTCAAGCTAAGCCCCTGATAAACTGTCTTGAAAGAAATGAACCCACAAGTTCCTATCAGCAGTGTGAGGCTGGATCTTCCTCACATAGGAACGGAGATGAAGATTGGGACAAGACACCCCATCATACTTTGCGAAAACCAGAGCTTTAAATTTTTGTGGGATGACTACCCCAGACACCAATCCCAGCTCTTCAAAATCTAACCCTGGTATTCTCTGGATCTCCATAGCGCTTAACTGATCCTCTAACTTCTTGTACCTATCCTCAGTGGGAGGATACTGCTCATCATTGTAGTCTATATCATTGTCAGAGACTCCAGGACTAGGGTTCTCCTCCCTTGTTTCTCTCTCTTTATTTCCCCTTCTTTGGACGAGGAGGTTAGATCGACTGGTTGCTTTAGCGGCCCCCCAAATCTTCTGCCCATATTGTGGGCACCAGCGAGCTTCTTCTTCTTCTTCTATTTCAGGAGGAGGGCCTTCAGATCCTCCTGCCCTTTCACCAGAGTTATGAACATTTGTTGAAATTGGGCATTTTGTGCCTGAAGATCTTTGATGCTTTGTTCAGAAAACAGTTTTGCTGAAATAAACAGCGAAGGAGATGAGAAACCTATAATGGTACATGTTTATGCATTGTTATGGATGATATGCGTATGCAATGATTTCAAGGAAAATAGAGATTCAAATTTGCTTTAGACAAAAAGGAAACACACGTTATATTAATAAATTAAAGCTTGAGTACAACATGCCTCTTTGGGCTTACAAAGAAATACAAAAATTCTAAGATAAAAATGTTGTACGCATCATCTTTGGTGCGATGTAGGCGTTTAGAGTCCGCTCCTCATGAAATTGTTTGGTGAGCTCTAGATTCTTCTTCTCGCTAGCATAAAATTGGGCCTCGAAAGTGTCTCGTTCCCCCTTAAGTTGTATCCAATCCCTTTGTAAGTCTTCAAGAGAGGTGGGCATGTCAGGATGCAGAATAGTGTATGGAACATCTCCTTCCACAACAGGCTCTATGATTACCGGGAGAATGGAGAGATAAGGCATCATAAGACTTTGAGCACGAGCTCGTACCAATTTGAGGTAAGGCTCAAGAGGGATGGAATTATTATGCCCCAACTTCTTTCTATCTACCTTATTCAACATCCTCCAAGCTCGGATAAACCTTTGGCGATGACCTTGATTGTCACTCTCGTAGTCAAATACTAACCCTTGAATTAGCATCTCATGTGGACCATCCCTCCGGGCATAACCAAAATGTATTAAAGCTAAACATGGGTTATAGGTGATACCTCCCCTAATTACAAGTAAGGGAAAATTAGCGAATTCTCCACAATGGTCGACGATGATAACATTCTCTATAGATCAGAAACACCAATGGATGTCTGAATGTTTGAGCGTCATCAACCTTTGTGACCACCTTGAGCCTTACTCATTCTTCAATACAGATTGGGGAAGATGCTAAATAAACCATTTTTCCAAGAGAGGGGTGCAACATATAAGGATACCTCTTTTCCTCAAAGTGCGAGTGTGAAAGGAATGTAGGATGTCTCCTAGCAAAGTAGGCACCGGGTTACGAGACATGAAGATTTTAACGGTGTTCACATCTATGAGTTGGTCAGGGTTTGGAAACAAAACCATCCCATAGATGAGGAGAGCCACAATTTCTTCAAAAGCTTGCAAGTCCAAAGAGTTCCAACAATTTTTGGCTTTCTCAAACAAGAACTTTGTTAGGAAACCCTTGACACCAGTCCTTGTCTCCCAATTTATTGTGATATCAGATGGTTGCAAGTGTAAAGCTTGAGTCATCTCTTCTGGCTTTAGATCTCTTTCCTTACCGTTGAAAGGTTGTTGATTGAGAATGGGAATCCTCAAGAGTTGGGAGAATTCTTCTAAAGTTGGCACCAGTTGATAATCGGGAAATGTGAAGCAATGGTGTAAAGGATCAAAGAATCGGAAGAGCACCTTCATCATATCTTCATCAGTTTTAGAGGTAACCAAGTTTAGGAGGCGACCATGTCTTTCGTTAAATGGAGAATTCTCAGGAATCCTTGATGTTAACTCTTTGAGTTGAGGAGGAATCCTTACGAGATTTACTTGAATGATTTTCCTGCGAATAGAATCCATGTCCTACAAAACAGGAACAAAGATAAATCCCAAAAATCCTTGAAATGGTTAGTGAGTATGAGTATGATTTTATGATGTTCATGATGTTATACAAGTAAATATAAAAAATAAACAAGTCCTTAGGTTTAGGCTTGCATGGGGTCTCATAGGTAAGTACTCTCTTGAAGTTTAGTTGGCTTAAACCTGTCCTAGCAATAGTAACTGAGTTCTAAGGAGCACAATATCACTGGTTTGTTTCTTCGGTCATTGTTTCAGCATAAGCCTCTTTAATAGCGACCGAAATATCCCAAACTACCAAACCTCAACGAGTGTAGTATCGATTATCTACCAACTTCGGACTGCACCAAAACCAGTCATCTCACTATGTCCTAATGGTTAAGTTGGTCAAGTAAAGGTTCTAAAAGTCAATTAGTGCTTCATGACATCACTCAGCGGCCCCGTATTCTCCTTGACTACTCAAGGGCTACCAGTACCCACAAATAAGTTGCACTAACGTAGCTATTGTTTAGACCGTGTCGGTATACCCCGCACAGTTTCCATAACGTATTATTACTTAACTATAAGGTATCCCAAATCCGGGTGGAGGATACAAACCCAAACAAAGAACCAAAATATAAAGCATACAAGTCAAACAAAATGAAAGCAAACAGATTTGATCTAGCCCTAAGGTAACCCCACTTAAAAATAGTCCCCAGCAGAGTCGCAAGTTCTTTGATACGGTGGGAGAACTGACTTGGGTGTTTTGCGTTTTGATTGCAAATGTTGCGGTTAGCAAGAGTTGCGACCGAATTTTCTTTTATCCAAAAGGAAAGGCTGAAAAGAACAGGAAAGACCTTTAGAGATGTTTTCTTGAGTTCGGGGGGTAGATTATGAAAAGGAAAGGTGTTAGAACCCTTTTCATCCATGGTTTTCCATGGGCTCTTAATTTCTTGCTAGATGACTTGCTTTGTTTGAAAATTATGCTTTTGCGTTGTGAGTTTTGAAAGTATTTTGAAAATGTCTTTGTAATGGTTCTCGTCTCTATAAGAACGCGTACAAAGTGTTTGTTTGGAAAATAGTTCAAAGATGTGTTTGTGAGATGTGTTTTTGAAAGTGATTTTGAAAAGATGTCTTTGAAATGGTTCTTGTCTCTATAAGAACGCGTACAAAGTGTTGTCTTTTGAAAATGTTTCATGATGAAAGTGTTAGTGTAAATGTTTTTGTTGTGAGCAAGCGAGCAACTAGGAGCGAATCTACCTACTCAAAAGGTCTTAAATGATTATTTTCCTCCTCCTTTAGATGTTGCTATCTTACCATTGATTTGGTAAGAATCCCCATCGTTGGATGTGAAAGGACAGGTGTGGGTACATTGTACAGTCATACAAGGCTACTTGTGAGATGCTTTAGCAACATCGAGGGACATCGAGGGACTACGATCTTTTTATCGAATGGTCTTTGCTAAAGCGTCCCATACTCGAGGGACATGACTGTGTTTTCGAGGCAACGAGCGAGGTTACCCTAGAGGTGCGTGTGTGAAAAAGTGTGTTTGATTCAAGTTAAGTTGTTCTTTGATTAGGTTATCTAGCGATTGATTTTGAATCTTTCCATGCACGCCTATTTACTATATAGTATATGAAAAACAGTAAAATATGGAAATTAAAATTCTACGCTATTATAGAGTTTTCGGGAATGGGGGTACAAATTTACAAATGGGGATGGATTAATGCGATTAAAAGTCCAAATAGGCAATCAATACAACCAAATAAAATCGAACCGATAATTAAAATTACAACAATCTATGAAGTAAAAAATAATTAACAAAGTATGGAAATAAAGTTCTTGATATTTTTGTTTGTGAGAATTCGGAAAGAAAAATAAAAATCTATTCTATTAAAGAAAACAATTGATTAAAGAAATTAAATCATTTTTATATATATTCTTAGTATTTTTGGTATTTTCTTTTATGGAGACAAACAAATTAAGACTAAAAAAAGTTTAGTAAAATTGTTTACAAAAATCCCTAACTATATTAATTAAGAAAATAAACTTGATAATTTGAGATTTATATCATTGAATTTGAAGAAAATACAAACCTAATTGATATTCTAAAAAAGATTTAATGACATGTTTTTTTTGTAATTTATTGCTTTTATTTGAACTTTATTATGTAGAAACTAAATATCTCAAAAGAAAGTTTATTTGACTATACATAAAATGTTAACAAAATTAATTATTATTAACAAAACAAAGTAAAACAATTATAAAGAAAATAAGATAAAGAAGAAATAAGCAAAATGGATGGTGCATGGAAGAAATCTGCAAGGCAGGACCATATACAAAAATGTTATATATAAAAAAAACAATGTTGGGTCGGACTGGGTCGGGTCCGGACCCAGCTTCCTACTCAAAGTCCAATGGGTTGAACAAACCCTAGAAAGAAAAGAGCATAAGCCCCTCTTTGTCTCTCTCACTCCCTAATCTTTGTCACACCTCCTCCGTCTCTTTCGCGAAGAACAAACAAAAACACCGCCTCTCAACCTGACATCCTGGATGTCGGCGCCATGAAAAGGGTGCAAGCGCAAGCAGGCGACTAGAGCCCTAAATGTCAATGGAAATCTATAACCCCTCATTTATTAACATTCTCGAATAGTTTCCAAATGCACATGGAGGGAAGATACAAAAATGAAACAAGAGTAAAGAGTAAATCGAAGGTAGAGGTAAGTTGCAACCCTGGTTTTTCTTTCTTCTATTCTACTTTTGTGCTCTTAAATTTGTGATGTTGTCGTTTGTCACTGTTGTCATTTGTGGATCTGAATCTGTGTTATGGTCATAATTTATGTTCGAATGTTCGTGATTGTTTTTGTGAGGCCGATGCAGAATGAGGTTATGGAGGTTGATCGTGAGAGGGTTTTGTGAGGGTGAGAAGTGAGTGTTCTAGTTTCTATTGGTATGAGTGAAGTTGAATAATACAAGGTTGAGTTTAATGAGTCTATGCGGATATGAGTTACGGAGCGAATTTTTAAAGCTTTGTGGGTTGAGTGTATTATGAAATTGAGCATGATTCTTAATTGAGTGATTCAATGAGGGAAATCTGTGAAAAGTTGAAGGGTATGGATTTGTGCGGAGATTTGTTGTGGTTATTGAGATTATTGATTGTTTTCAGAAGTTTTTCATTCTCTTTTCTGTATCTTTTTTAAAAGAGAGTTCCCCTCAGTTTTCTTATGATGGTTGTCCTCCCCTCTCTTGCTAATTTTTTTGCTCTTGGTTCCTTTCCTGACTATGGTTTTTTATGCTGTTTATTGGCTTTTGGTTCGTATTTTGCTTGGTCTTTTTTTCTTTGCTTTGTGAAACAACAATCCGTATTATAGTGAAAACAGGATAAAAAGTGGGGGGAAATTTTGTTGAGTTTTGAACTGTTTTGGAATGCTGACTTTGATCATTTGAGTAGCAGGTTTTGTATTTGCCTATATGGTGCAACTGTTTTGTAGGCTTGCAATAGGCTTGGCACAGGTTTTGGCATGTTTTTGTTTGTGGGGCTGTTTTTTGCAGTTAGAGCATATTTTTAGACTGCTATGGGCAGCAATGCAGGTGATATATTTTCCTCTATCATCTTTCAATGATGTAAAGAAAACTTTATTTTATTTAAAAGTATCTGAAGGGTTTGTATGTTTTTAGGAACATGATGATGTAAGGTGGTGTGTTGAGCAAGCTAGCTTGCTACTTTGCCTTGTTCCAATTTGTTTTACCTGTTGTTGCCTTCTTGGTACTACTGTAACATTTTATTGTAGGTTATGTTGTGGCTTACTCTGATGCATTTCAGCCTTCCCTTGCTTGCTTGACTTTTTTTATTTGTTTGCATATTTTGTTGTCTTTGTTGCCTGCTGTTATATTTGTTGCATGTTTTGGACAGCCTTCTCTACTGCATTGCAGCCTGCCCTTTCTTTTTTACGTTGCTTGCTCGGTTTGGCAGCTTGGCCATTTTGTATTGCCAGTAGCCTGATTGCACATATAATTGTTGCTTGATATTTTTGTATGTTTGTTTCTAGCTTGCAGCTGCTGCTTTTGGCATGCTGTGTTGCAGTATAGTAATCCTGAGCTGCTGTAACTGTTTGCATCGTTTGCAGTTTGACTTTGCTTTTGTAGTAGAAAATGTTTGCAAGTTTTCTTTTCCCTTTTTTTGAACCAAGGCCCAAACCTTGTGATTTGCAAAATAGGAGAAGATGGACTATGATTAAAACAAACAACCTTTAAATCTGATTCCACATACAAACCCTAATGATGGGTATTCAAACTTGTTTTAGCAATTAATTCTTGAATTTTCACATGCTTTCTAACTTCCTTTTTTTTTGTAGACAAAGAAAACATTATAATTCTTTGTAAACAAAACCAAAATGTGTAATTTATTTCATTTGTGATGTAATGAACATAAGGCCTCGAATAAATTTGTAAATTATGAAATTTATTGTACCAATCTTGAATTTATTTAAACTTTGCAATTCTCAATTGAATGCTTTGAATAAAACATCTTGGTTTGGTAACTTGAACTTCAAGCAATCAAAAAATGATCAAATAAACCAATGTGCCTTGTACTCCAATCAATTTTCTAAACAAAATAAATGTTTAAGAATTCAATTCTAACTTGGTTAACTCAAACCCAAAGGCATGGTCATCTAAATGACAGTCTTAATCTTCAACTCTTGTCCAAACCAAATTTTCCTTCAAAATGAACTCGCGCACCATACTCGATAAAAATGGAACTTCATTGCCAAACAAAACATGCTTTGAGAACAATCATCAACTTTATAGAATTAACAAATTTCGAAAACAATGGTGATTAAGAACACTTGAAATCAAACAAATGACTCGCGACGATTCGATAACTTTCAAAGTCTTCCAAACACAATTTTCTTTCGATATTTGAAGATAAACTCGTGAGCGACATCACTTATGACCATATGCAGAAATAATCGTCTCAAGATCTCGTAACTTGAGGAAATCACAATTCTTAGATATCAGGCGACAATTACTTAAGATTAGGTCAAAATCCATGAAGAGACTTCTAACGCATTCGAATTTTGGTGATCTTCTACACGTAATCAACTCTTGATTTATGAAGAGAAATTGGAGATGAAATCGAGGAGAGTCATACGCAAGAAGAACCACTCAAAAATATTGAATGATGAAGAAGTTACAATCGCTTGAATTTGCTCTCGCAAAAAGGTCGATTTTTAGGTCAATGGAGTCATTTTCAGTCGTCTGAACCATTGACTGAGCAAACTTGCAATGCGAGGTTTGAAACTCGGCATGAACGCCCTTGAGGAGACATGAAGATCTATGAAGACCATTTGAAACCTTGAAGAATCAATTTTATTTGAGGAACATCAAACCCTAATTGTTTACTTACTGCCTAGGAAGAGAATCTGTGTAATTAAACTTCTGAGCCAAATTAAGTATTCGAGAAGACCTAGGATAGTATCTTGAATAAAAAATCGGAGGGCATATTTTGGGGTACAACAGTAACCTTCTCCATCCTTGGAGGAAGCAACATCTTCTTTATAAAGAGAGTTCTCTTCAACATTTTGTTCAACATTTTCTTCTTCCACTTCCTTCATAGCAGAGATAGTAAACTGCTTAAGTTTTCTTTCAGCAGTATTTTTCTTGAAGGTTGATGATTCAGAAGCAGCACTTTTAGGGTTACTTCCTCTGTCAGCAGGAGGAGGCATGCGGGCAAGGGGAGTAGAAATCACAGGCATAACGAACCCTTCATTTAATACTCTGTCTAATATCCTTTTGATGCTTCTATCAACATTGGCAATCTCTTCTTCTATCCTATTATCAATTGCAGTGGAAGAGTTACCTATATCATCTTTGGATTTCTTTGCAGGTGATGATATGGGTTTCTTGACCTTTTTATAAAGAGATGGGATGGTTGTTAGAGGAGTAGCATAGAGTACTCTGTCAAGGGAAAGATTTTCAGGGAGGTTGACAGATTTTAAGGAAGATGATGTATGATGTTGAGACATGTTTGAGAATTTTTTAGCAAGGTGATGAAGAATGGCAGGGGTCCTTTTTCTGTGGAGGATAATGAAGAGTTTGTGAAAGTAGAGAAGATATTTCATAGCGTGTGGGAAACAATTTGAGGCAGTCTTGTAATGATTGTTTTCTAAATTTTATTTGTTGGAAACACAAATAGTACAATATCACTTTATTGATATACCCACTCACTTTTGATTGCTACAAACCCTCATATAAACAAATCCCTAATTTTCCTCTTAAAATATCAAATTTATTAGCATCCAAAGCCTTTGTGAAGATGTCAGCCAGTTGCAATTTAGTGGCTACATGTTCTAAGGCAACAGTCTTTTCTTCAACAAGCTCTCTTATGAAGTGATGGCGGATGTCAATATGCTTGGTCCTGTTGTGTTGAATGGGATTCTTTGATATGTTTATGGCACTCAAATTGTCACAGAATAATGTCATGAAATCTTGTTTGACATTGTATTTTGTTAACATTTGTTTCATCCAAACCAATTGAGAACAACTGCTTCCTGTAGCAATATACTCAGCCTCAACAGTGGATAGAGACACACAATTTTACTTCTTGCTGAACCATGATATGAGGTTATTTCCTAGAAAAAATCATCCTCCTGATGTACTTTTTCTATCATCAACACTTCCTACCCAATCAGCATCACAAAAACCATTTAAGGCAGAGTTTGATCCATGAGAGGACAGCATACCATAGTCACTTGTCCCATTCACATATTTAAGAATCCTCTTCACATGGTTGGAATTGATAACTTTAGGATCAGCTTGATATCCTGCACACACACCTATAGCATATGCAATGTCTGGTCTGCTAGCTCTGAGATATAGAAGACTGACTATCATGCTTTTATAGAGACTTTGATCTACACTTACTCCTTTTTTATCTTTAGTCAACTTCGGATGTGTGGGAGCACGTGTTCTTTTGTGACTGCCATTCTCTATCCCAAACTTCTTTACTATATTCTTGGCATACTTTCTCTGAGATTAAAATATGGAATCTTCCATTTTATTAACTTGTAGACCAAGAAAATAGGTTAATTCACCGACAAGACTCATCTCAAATTCAGACTGCATTTGCTTGACAAAATGTTGAACCATCTCATTTGACATCCCAACAAATACAATATCATCAACATAAATTTGAGCAATCATAATCTTCCCTTCTTCTTCTTTAACAAAGAGTGTTTTTTCTATGCCACCTTTCCTATATCCGTTCTCCCCAAGGAATTTTATCAGTCTCTCATACCAAGCTCTTGAAGCTTGCCTCAGTCCATACAGAGCTTTCTTTAGTATGTAGACATGTTTAGGAAAACTTGGATCAACAAATCTCTTTGGTTGTTCCACATAGACTTCTTCATTCAGATAGCCATTTAAGAAGGCACTTTTTACCTCCATTGAAACAATTTAAATTTCAGAATGCATGCAACTCCCAATAGTAGTCTGATTGACTCAAGTCTGGCCACGGGAGCAAAGGTTTCATGAAAGTCCACTCCTTCAATTTGAGTGTATCCTTGTGCAACTAACCTTGCCTTATTTATAGTGACCTCCCCTTTTTCATCAGATTTATTCTTGTATACCCATTTAGTGCCAATCACATTTGTCCCTTCAGGTCTTAGAACCAGATCCCAAACTTCATTCCTACTGAATTGTTCTAGCTCTTCTTGCATAGAATTAATCCAGAATTCATTAGTTAGGGCCTCTTTGACATTTTTAGGCTCAATTTTTTATACAAATCAAGAGTTTGAAATCCTTTCTCTTGATCTGGTAGTAACTCCTTTGAACTTAGGAATCCCTTTCACTGCTTCTTTAGATATAATTCTTTTCATGCCTTTCAGATGCAAGTGCCCCAATTTTTGATGCCATAGTTTAACTTTATTCTCTTTGGCTAAAACACATGTTGAAGAGAGGTTCAACTCTTAAGGAACCCATAAATAAAAACTATCTTAGGTCTGATCCCTTTCATAATAACTTCATTCTTTTCATTACACACAAGACATTCTTCCTTAGTGAAGTTAACTTTGAATCCTTGATCACATAATTGGCTTATACTTATCAGGTTAGTTGTTAACCCTTAAACAAGTAACACATTATCAAGCTTAGGGACTCTTGAGCCGTCAAGCTTGCCAACACCTTTGATTTCACCTTTTTCCCCATCACCAAAAGTCATATAACTGGTGGAGTTAGATTTTACATCCACCAACAGATTCTTGACACATGTCATGTGTCTAGAACAGCCACTATCAATGTACCTGTCGTCTTTGGTTGATACTGAGAGAGGTGTGAGTAATGAAACTAACAACATTGGACTTGGGAACCCACTGTTTCTTCTTTTTTCTATTTTGGGGAATCTTATCAGTTTTGGGAAAAGAAGTATTTTTAGGGTACCCATACAACTTGAAACAGAAGGGCCTTATATAACCAAGCCTTCCACAGTGATGACATCTGCAAGGCTTGGGATTCTCTCTAGTGTGATTATGATTTTTCTTCCCATGATGTTTGCCAATATGTTGAGACATTTGATTCGACATCTTTGGTTTAGGCTTTCCATGAGTGGAAACTGACAAAGGCTTTTCTGAATTAGGTTCCTTTTTCTGATTGAAACCTAGACAACTCTTGTCTCATGTAGCTCTTCCGGCTTGGAGAACTTCATCTAATGTGTTAGTCCCATTATTCAGCATCTTGAGACATTTGACCATTCTATCAAGATTTAAATTCAGAGAAGACACTTCCCTTTCCATATCATAAATAGTTTTAAGATGCTCTTCGGTTTCCTCCTTCAGTTGAGTTATGAGGGCTTTCTGTTTCTCCCCTTCAAGAAACACTTCTTCACTTTTGAGACATGATTTTTTGTATGAAGCAGCTAACTCATCAAAGGTTAGTTCGCCATCACTATACTCTTCATCAAAAACATATTTTCCTGTCAATGCTTTTACATATTTGGCAGATTCTTCAAGATCACCCTCTAAGTCACCTTCAGACTAAGTAACAAATAAATTCTTCTTCTGTTTCTTAAGATATGTAGGTTATTCAGCTCTAATGTGAAAAAAGCCTTCACATTCATGACATTTAACTCCCTTTCCTTGAGTAGATTTTTCTTCAGCCCTTTTTCTTCCAACTCATTTGACTTATGGATGTCAGATGAGATGTTCTTGACATTTGATCTTTGGTTCCTGTCCATTCTTTTTATAACTTTGTTAAATTATCTTCCAAGCATAGCTAAGGCATTTCATATTCCTACATTTGTATCCAGATCACATTCTTCTTCTTCATCTTCAGTGTTTGATATAAAGGCTATGCTTTTGTTTTTCTTTTCAGATCTTTCATTGATGCTTAATTTAAATGTTAGAAGGGATCCAACAAGTTCATCCACTTTTATTTTGTCAATATCTTGAGTTTCTTCTATAGTAGTCACTTTCATATCAAATATCTTGGGAAGAGACTGAAGGGGTGAAAAACACAAGAAGGGGGGGTTGAATTGTAAAAACTGAAATCTTAAAGCAATTGACAAGATATTTTTATCCTGGTTCGTTTGATCTCAAACTACTCCAGTCCACCCGTCAAGGTGATTTCGCCTCTCTCCAACGAGGTCTTAATTCACTATATTCAACTGAATATTACAGACTGCTTTAACAACTGCTAAAGCCTTCTTGATTCAAACCACAATCCGATTTGTCAAGGCAACACTTTCTTACAAAGGTATAAAACAATGTGTGTGAATGTTTTCTACAAAACTTTATCACAACTGTGATGTATACACAAATGAAGCTTAGAAACTAGATTGCTAAACAATAATGAATATCAGAGTTTGGTTTAGCAAAACTGGTAGAGTGAAGATTATGGTTCAGCTTTGTGCGTGTAGAGATTTGGAGAGCATTAGCCATTATAATCTTCAAAGCCTTGTTTATATAGCACTTGAGAAGATGAACGTTGAATGCAATATTCTTGATTCAATGCTAATAACAAGCTTTCCTTTTTGAGCAGATCTTGTCTGGAATGAGGCCGTTGGAATTGATTAGCTTTCAATGCACAGTACCGTTGCTTCTTTAACGCAAGTTCTGGCTTGGCTCATTCTGATTCTGCTTCGCTGCTGATGAACTATTGTTTCTGTATCAGAGTGTTTACGCGCAGTTCTGTTCATCAAGCTTCAGCATGTACGTGAGTTGATCATCTGATCTTGACGTTCTGATTCAGCAACTTCTGATGCTGGTGTATGAAATCAAATTCTGATGCTGAATAAGTGATCTTGCTTATTTTAATCAGCGTATCTGCAAGTCAGAGCATAGTAATTCTTAGGCAGCATATAGTTCAAACATGAAACATATAAATACTATATCTTTTCACTTTGTTATCATCAAAACTCAAATATAGGGTAGTAGATTCAAACATTGTTCTAACAATCTCCCCCTTTTTGATGATGACAAAAACTAGATATTTTAAATAAAAAATAACGTGAAAAGGTATCTGGGAAATGTTTCAGAGTTAAGAAGTAAGGAGAAATCAGAGTTAAGAGATACTCCCCCTGAGTTGATTACTTCCCTTTGATGATACGTGTACTTCAGGATCAGATCTTTTTCTTTCTTTGAACATCAGATTATCAGAGTCTTGACTTATCAGAGAGCAGAGCTTCAGAGCTTTTCTTGTCAGAGCTTTGCTTTGGATCAGAGTGTTAGGACGATCAGAACTTCATATTTGATCAGAGCAACATTGATCAGAGCTTCTACATTTTGATCAGAGCTTCTAGTCTTCATAGTGTTCAGGAGCTTCCTTGTGCCTGTAGACTTAAAACAAAACAGAAAAACATTTCAAGTAATAGAGTTAGAATGTTTGAGAATTTCTGTCTAGTTAGCCGTTATTGATTTTAAATATCATTCTTGTTCTCCCCCTTTTTGTCAGCAATCAAAAAGTGTTGGTGATGTGCTAAAACAATTTGATCAGAAAAACTAATCATATTAAGATAGTTCAAAATCAGAGCAAGAGAATATTACAAAAACTTAATCAAAACAGTACATCAGAAAATGAAGAAAACATAAAAGAGTTATGCATGAAAAAGATTTAAGGTTGAGGGGGCATGCGTGAGAACAGGCTCTCCAGCATCGCTTGAATCTTTTCAGAAGTTTCATTCTGCTTCTGAACCATGTTGACCACAGTGTCAATTTTGCTGTCCTGCACATCCATTCGTGCTTTCATCTTTTGATCATTCTCTTCCATTCGCTGCTGTAGACGCAAGTCATTCAGCCTTAATTCTTCCAGAGTCTGCCTGTCCAAGGCAGCTTGAGAAGCATCAGAAGGAGGAAGCTTCTCAGAACTTTCAGCGACATCTTCTGCTGGATTTTCTTCAGCCTGAATGGTCTTGTCTTCTGATGGTTGCACCTTTGCAGCTTGCTCTTTCTCAGACCAAGATTCACTGTCCAGAGGGAGCACAACTTCTTGAGGCAGCTGACTTTCAACTTCCTTCAGCAGCTTGCTGAAGTTCTGTTGAGCCTGCTCATAGTTGACATCCTGCAACTTGAGGGCTTCAGCACGTACCCATAGTCTGAACTGTGACCAGAGCTGATCAGAAGCAGCTGGGTCAATCATCCCAGGACAGACTTGCTTCAAAGAAGCAATCCATTGCAGCACACCTGTTTCAAAATTCAAAATACCAGAGCCAACATCTGGTTGCTTTGGTTTGGGGATGGCAATTTTGTGTCTTAGATCAGCAAGACGTTCAAGACTTGTGAAGTCAATGAAAGTCCTGCTGGGGTTTTCAGCGGTTTTCTGAGAGGTTGTTTGTTTTGGAGGAGGGGTATCAGAATCAGAGTCAGATATTTCGATTGGAGTGGATGGTGGTTTGGGAGTATTTGGAGGTGTTGATTCCTCTAAAGATGGTAACTGGGGCATGACAATAGTGGTTCCACATGGCAACTGGATTGCCAGCGGTGAAGGTTGAGGTGAGTGAGGGTCAGATTTATGAGGAGAAGGGGTTTTGAAATGGTGAAACTCTGTTTGTGGTGAAGGTGGATTATTTTCTGGTTGAGGAGGTGGAATCTCTGATTGCTCAGGGATCAGAGGTTCTTCTGAGAGAGGTTGTTGTTGTTGTGGTTCTGGTTCTGGTTGATGTTGTATTTCTGGTTCAGGTTGTGGTTCTGGTTCTGGTTGATGTTGTATTTCTGGTTCAGGTTGTGGTTCTGGTTGTGGAGGAGGAACTTTTTGTGGTTCAGAGTGTGGTTGAGCAGAAGCATGTTCACGCTCAATATCAGCTAGCACTCGATCAAGTGCTGGTGTTGTTGAAACTGTTGGTTGTTTGGGAATTTTGGTTCTGGGTCTTCTGAGTAGTAAGGCCTCAGAAGGGTCTTCTGGTATGGTTTCATCAATGGTAGGGATTGGGATTGATATTCTGTGAGAGGTTTGAGAAGGGGCAGCAGATGTTGGAATAGTAGATGAAATTAAAACAGGGGCAGCAGATGAAATACCTCTTTTCTTTGGAGTCTGATGAGATGATCCTTCTGCTGGCGCTTTCCTCTTCTTTGTCTTCTTCTGAGTCACTTCTGGTTGGGTTTGACTCAGATCTTTGATCTTCAGCTTTGAACCTGTATCTTCTGCCTTGTACGCATCTGGGTACCTGAGAAACATCTCTGGTTTGGATTCCATTTCAGAAAATATTGGAAAATCACTCAGAGGCACTCTTCTGCTGGAGATATCAGCAGTTGAAGTAGCTCTGGGTTCCTTCTGAATATTTTCTATCAGCTTCATCTTTTTCAGGTTCTTAGCATTCAGCGGTTTCCCAATAGTTGGTTCAATAGTGCTCAGCTCCTGAGCTTCAATCAGATGCTCAATCAGCCTATTCTCTGTCAGAATATCTGATATGAGCCTTCCAAACGGTATCCAGTCCCTTTTGGTCCTTTCTTCTTCTCTTGTTTCTTTGACACTGGTCTTGAGATGGTTGAACAGGAAGTGTGCCAGATTGATCTTTACCCTCTGATCAATAAAGTAGATCAGAAACTGCTGATCCACGTTTATATAATCAGGAGAACTTGTTGGTTTCCTGTGGTTGAAGCAGCCAAGAACAATCTTAGCCCATACTCTGCAGTGATCCTTCAGATCCTTAATTTTGCTGCTGGGCATTCCAAGAGTGAAAATTCTGTTGGCTACCACACCTATATCAGGGCATCTTTCAGCCATGTCCACACAACGGACTCCACCACCACTTTGACCGATTAGCCTAGCAATGAGATCTTCAGAAATCACGATCTTCTTTCCCATAACAGAAGAGATGACTAGATGTTTAGAAATCTTGGCGTGAATCCAAAATTCCTTGACTAGCGCTGGGAATGTTGGTCCAACCAACCTATCGAAATACCTCTCCCACTTTTGAGCCCTAATTTCTTCAGTTAGGTCAAATCCATTTTCCTTCAAACTTTCAAAGTCAATGATTAACTCAAAAAGCACTTCAAGGTTCTTTACCGGAGTGAGAAGAGTTCTGAGAGGCACCTGATATTGCTCAGAAGTTGCTTTCTTCTGATTGCCTGCAGAAATGCTGGAGGATGCCATTGTTCACACTAAAAAAGCTTTGAGAATGAATTGTGAGAAAAAGGTTTGTAGGAGATAAACTCAGAGATATGCAGAAAATGCTTGAGTGATTATGAGAAAGCGTAAAGAATAAAAATGAAGGATTAATGTGCTTAAATAGAGTTTTTCAAAATTATTTTGAAAAATTAAACGTTTTTAAGAGAGAGAAAAAAAATCATGATTACCATTTAAAAGAATGATTACTTTTCATTAAATGCTTGCTGATTTTGGGGGATTTGAGAAAGATACTTAAAAACGGTTACCAGACATGTGTCTCAATGCACCCAATCAGCGCTTTGCCTTCTCAGAAGCGTGCACGCGTTCTGCTTCAGAGATTTGCTGATGATTGGATGACACTTGTTTGATGTAGTGATCAGCACGTCTGTCTTTGAGATTAGACTCTCAGATCTTTAGACTTGCATCTGATACAATCTACATGTTCTATCTTTCTGAAAGGAGATTGATCAGAAGTTCACAGTAAAATAATTACATTCTGAAGGTAAAAATATGGAATTAAAACATTTTCACTCTGGGCATACTTTCATGCTGAGATGTTTCAGAATGAAATTGAACCTATCTTCTGAAAGGGGTTTAGTAAAGATATCAGCCCATTGATGGTCTGTATCTATAAATTTTAAGTTCAAAATACCTTTCTGAATATAGTCCCTAATGAAGTGATGTTTTATTTCTATATGCTTAGCTCTAGAATGTAAAATAGGATTCTTACTTAAGCAAATAGCAGAAGTATTGTCACAAAGAATAGGAATGTTACTCTCAAAAATCTGGAAGTCTTCAAGCTGACTTTTCATCCAGAGCATTTGTGTGCTACATCCTGCTGCTGCTATGTACTCAGCTTCTGCTGTTGACAGAGCAATTGTTGACTGCCTTTTGCTGGACCACGAGATCAGATTTTCTCCCAGAAACTGGCAGCTTCTAGAAGTACTTTTACGTTCCACTCTGTCTCCAGCAAAATCAGCATCACAGTAGCCTACTAAGCTGTAATCACTAGATTTTCTATAAAACAAACCCAGATTAGTAGTACCTTTCAGATACTTGAAAATTCGCTTAACAGCTGTTAAGTGAGATTCTCTAGGATCTGATTGGAATCTAGCACAAATACATACGCTGAATAAGATATCAGGTCTTGAAGCAGTCAGATAGAGGAGAGAACCAATCATACCTCTGTAGACTTTCTGTTCTACACTTTTGCTTACCTCTTCTCTTTCCAGAATGCACGTGGGATGCATTGGAATCTTTGATGGCTTACATTCTGAGAGGTCAAATTTCTTCAGAAGATCTCTGATGTATTTGCTCTGATGAATGTAAGTTCCCTCTGGAGTTTGATTGATCTGAATTCCTAGAAAGAATTTCAGTTCCCCCATGAGGCTCATCTCAAATTCTGCCTGCATACACTTAGCAAATTTTCTTCCAAGAGAAGGATTAGTAGAACCAAAAATGATATCATCAACATAAATTTGACAGACTAAAATGTCACTCTTAACTGTTTTACAGAATAGAGTAGTGTCCACTTTCCCTCTGGTGAATTCATTTTCAAGCAGAAAATTACTTAGCCTTTCATACCAAGCTCTGGGAGCTTGTTTCAGACCATACAGTGACTTCTTTAGTTTGAAAACATGTTCTGGATGTTTTGTATTTTCAAAACCTGGGGGTTGGTGAACATAAACTTCTTCTTCTATATAACCATTTAAGAATGCACTTTTGACATCCATCTGATACAGAGTGATGCCTCTATTAACAGCAAATGAAATTAAGAGTCTGATAGATTCTAACCTGGCGACTGGGGCAAAGGTTTCTGTATAGTCTATCCCCTCTTGCTGACTATAACCTTGTGCAACCAGTCGTGCCTTGTTTCTGATGACTTCACCTTGTTCATTTAGCTTGTTTCTGAACACCCATCTTGTTCCAATGACGTTGAATCCTTTTGGTCTGGGAACGAGATCCCATACGTCGTTTCTGGTGAATTGATTCAGCTCTTCTTGCATTGCCAGAATCCAGTCATTATCCAGAAGTGCTTCATCAATAGAAGAAGGTTCAATCAGAGACACAAGTCCCATAAGAGTTTCTTCAGAGTTTCTGAAGCTTGCTCTTGTTCTGATTGGATCTTCCTTTCTTCCTAGGATAGTCTCTTCTGGGTGATCCAAACTGCTTCTGGGTAATCTCTTCTGAGGTTGATCAGCAGCAGTTGTAGGATTTCTAGCATTGCTTCTTTCAGACGTTGAAGGAATGTCTGTGTTGAGAGCTTCTGGTGACTTGTCTTCAGAACCTGCAAATTCAATTTCTATACCTGCAAAAATTTCATTATGCTTTGACTTTTCAGAGTCAAGCTTATCATCAAAACGAACACTGATTGATTCTTCCACAATCTGTGTTTCTGTATTGTATACTCTGTACCCTCTTGAGCGTTCAGAGTATCCTAACATAATACACTTCTGTGCCTTAGAATCAAACTTGTTCAAATAATTCTTTGTATTCAATATAAAGCAAGTACATCCAAATGGATGAAAATACGAAATGTTGGGCTTTCTGTTCTTCCACAATTCATATGGAGTCTTTTCCAGAATAGGTCTTATTGAGATTCTATTCTGAATGTAGCACGCTGTGTTTATTGCCTCTGCCCAGAAAGTCTTAGCAACGTTTGTCTCATTGATCATGGTTCTGGCCATTTCTTGCAATGTTCTGTTCTTTCGTTCTACAACTCCATTTTGTTGGGGAGTTCTAGGACAAGAGAAATCATGCAAAATGCCTTTGTCATTAAAGAATGACTCAAAATCTTTATTTTCAAATTCTCCACCATGATCACTTCTGACTTTAACGATTCTAAGATCTTTTTCATTCTTAACTTGGTTACAGAAGGTAACAAACACAGAGTGTGACTCGTCCTTGTGTCTTAAGAACTTTACCCATGTCCATCTGCTATAGTCATCTACGATTACTAACCCATACTTCTTACCACTGACTGAAGCAGTTTTAACTGGTCCAAATAAGTCAATGTGCAGAAGTTCTAATGGCTTAGAGGTAGAAACAACATTCTTGGATTTAAAAGAAGTTTTTGCACATTTGCCTTTCTGACATGCTTCACACAGAGCATCTGAATTGAACTTCAGATTAGGAAGTCCTCTGACCAGATTGAGTTTGTTAATCTGAGATATTCTTCTCATACTAACATGCCCCAATCTTCTGTGCCAGATCCACTGCTCGTTGTTAACAGACAGAAGACATTTTACGTTCTGACTCTTTAGTTCAGAAAGTTTGATTTTGTAAATGTTGTTTTTCCTCTTTCCATTAAACAGGATAGTCCCATCTTTCTGACTAACAGCTTTACATGATTTTTGATTAAAGATTATATCATAACCGTTATCACTTAATTGACTTATGGATAACAGATTATGCATCAATCCATCTACTAGCAGAACATTATTAATAGAGGGAAGATTTCCATTACCTACAGTTCCAGAGCCAATTATCTTTCCCCTCTGATTGCCTCCAAAGCCAACGTGGCCTCCAGGCTTAAGTTCCAGGCTTTGGAACATATGCCTTCTTCCCGTCATGTGTCGTGAGCAGCCAGAGTCCAGGTACCATGACTGGTGTTTCTGACTTGCTGCTAAAGATATCTGCAACATGTATTATTTTATCCTTAGGTACCCAGATTTTCTTGGGTCCTGACTTGTTAGTTTTACCAAAACTCTGGTTGAATTTTGGTTTCACAGAGTGCTTACTGCTAGTATATTTGATGTCGTGTGTGTGACCATACACAAAGTGTGAATTTAGAGGAGTGTGTTTAATGGTTAAATCCATGACATTCTTAGGTGTAGGAACCTTACCTTGGTATCCTATTCCTTTCCTGCCGTTTCTGCTAACTCCATAGATCATTGAAGCCATTCTGCTTCTATCTATGCTTTTAGCTAAGAACTTCTGGAAACTATGATCATACTCCTTGATGATCTCATCAGCGTTGCTGGGAGTTTCAGAAATTGGTTCCTTCTGAGAGTTTTGTAAAGAGTTTTCTAATTTTGAAATTTTATTTCTCAGCTCAGAGTTTTCCAACTTGAGACTCTCAGACTTATTAGAGTCAGATTCAAGATTCCTTTTCAGGTCTCTGAATTTAGCTCTAATCTGCTGATAGCGTTCCAGAATTTCATTAAGGCTTTCAGCAAGTTCAGCCTTTGTAAAATTAACAGCGAAGTTAGGAAATACCTCTTCTGTGTCTGATTCTGAGTCTGATTCAGAAGCTTCACTATCATCTGGAATGTTAGCCATGAGCGCTATGTTTGCCCTTTCATCATCTGATTCTGAGTCAGCTTCAGACGAGTCAGAGTCATCCCATGTGGCCATGAGACTTTTCTTCTTCTCTCTTCCAAACTTCTTTTTGGGCTTTTCCCTCTGAAGCTTTGGGCAGTCACTCTTGTAGTGTCCTTGCTCATTGCACTCGTAGCAGATGATGTCTTTTGTGTTTGGCTTCTTGCTACTGGAGGAGCCTTCAGATCTTCTGTATCCAGAGGAAGAATCTGTCCTTCTGTATCTGGAAGAAGACTCGTTCTGATCAGATCTTCTGGGATTCCTGAACTTCCTTTGTCTTTGCTTCCACAGTTGATTTACTCTTCTGGAGAGAAGGGAAAGTTCGTCTTCTTCTGATGAGGATCCATCAGATGTTTCTTCAACTGCCTGCAAAACTTTAGACTCAAATTTTTTGTTAGATTTTAATGCTAAAGGCTTACCTTGCTTCTGAGGCTCATCAGCTTCTAGCTCTATCTCATGACTTCTGAGGGAGCTTATAAGTTCCTCCAGAGTGATTTTGTTGAGATCTTTCGCTAGCTTCAGAGCAGTAACCATAGGCCTCCACTGCTTGGGTAAACTTCTGATTATCTTCTTGACATGGTCAGCAGTAGAGTATCCTTTGTCCAGAACTTTGAGACCAGCTACCAGAATCTGGAATCTAGAGAACATAGTTTCAATGGATTCAGATTCTTCCATTTTGAACGCCTCATACTTCTGAATGAGCGCCAGAGCTTTTGTTTCTTTGACTTGAACGTTGCCCTCATGCGTCATTCTGAGAGAATCAAAGATGTTCTTAGCTGTGTCTCTGTTGGAGATCTTTTCATACTCAGTATAGGAGATGACACTGAGGAGGATGGTTCTGGCCTTATGGTGATTCTTGAAATCACGCTTTTGTTGATCAGTCATTGATTTTCTATCAATCTTCTGACCACTTGCATTCACAGGGTGCGTGTATCCATCTGTCACCATATCCCACAGATCAGCATCATGTGCTAGAAAGAAGCTTTCAATTCTGTCTTTCCAGTAATCAAAGTTTTCTCCATCAAAGACTGGAGGTTTGCCGTTGAATCTGTCTTTGTCCTCATTGTTGTCATTGCTGAAGTGAGAGTTGTTTCCTGCCATTGTGTTTTTCTGACGCTGGATCTTGTACTGACACGGTTAAGTGTTTTAGCTCAGAACCAGGCGCTCTGATGCCAATTGAAGGGGTGAAAAACACAAGAAGGGGGGGTTGAATTGTAAAAACTGAAATCTTAAAGCAATTGACAAGATATTTTTATCCTGGTTCGTTTGATCTCAAACTACTCCAGTCCACCCGTCAAGGTGATTTCGCCTCTCTCCAACGAGGTCTTAATTCACTATATTCAACTGAATATTACAGACTGCTTTAACAACTGCTAAAGCCTTCTTGATTCAAACCACAATCCGATTTGTCAAGGCAACACTTTCTTACAAAGGTATAAAACAATGTGTGTGAATGTTTTCTACAAAACTTTATCACAACTGTGATGTATACACAAATGAAGCTTAGAAACTAGATTGCTAAACAATAATGAATATCAGAGTTTGGTTTAGCAAAACTGGTAGAGTGAAGATTATGGTTCAGCTTTGTGCGTGTAGAGATTTGGAGAGCATTAGCCATTATAATCTTCAAAGCCTTGTTTATATAGCACTTGAGAAGATGAACGTTGAATGCAATATTCTTGATTCAATGCTAATAACAAGCTTTCCTTTTTGAGCAGATCTTGTCTGGAATGAGGCCGTTGGAATTGATTAGCTTTCAATGCACAATACCGTTGCTTCTTTAACGCAAGTTCTGGCTTGGCTCATTCTGATTCTGCTTCGCTGCTGATGAACTATTGTTTCTGTATCAGAGTGTTTACGCGCAGTTCTGTTCATCAAGCTTCAGCATGTACGTGAGTTGATCATCTGATCTTGACGTTCTGATTCAGCAACTTCTGATGCTGGTGTATGAAATCAAATTCTGATGCTGAATAAGTGATCTTGCTTATTTTAATCAGCGTATCTGCAAGTCAGAGCATAGTAATTCTTAGGCAGCATATAGTTCAAACATGAAACATATAAATACTATATCTTTTCACTTTGTTATCATCAAAACTCAAATATAGGGTAGTAGATTCAAACATTGTTCTAACAGAGACCTGAGCATCTTTCTCACCAATTTGTCTTCAGGAGTTTTTTCTCCTAAAGCATTGGAGGCATTAGCAATTTCAAGAATGTTCATATGGAAGTCATTAATACTTTCATAATCCTTCATCCTCAAATTCTCTAATTTTGTGGTGAGCAACTGAAATATTGACATATTAAATTTGGATGTGCCTTCATGAGTAGATTGAAGAATCCCTCATGCATCCTTAACAACTTCACATGTATTCACTAATCTGAAAATGTTCTTGTCAATTCCATTGAACATAGCATTCAAGGCTTTAGAATTTCCCAGAGCAATTTCATCTTCTTCCTTAGACCAATCTTCTTCTGGTTTTAATTCAGAAGTAGGTTCTCCATTTTCTCCCAATTTGACAGGGTGTTTCCTTCCTCTTAAAACAGCTTTCCAAGCCCCACTGTCTAAGGAATTTAAAAAGGCAACCATTTGTGGTTCCCAGTAGTCATAATTGCTTCCATCAAGAAAGGGTGGTCTATTCACAAATCCACCTTCCTTGTCCATAGTACCAGAAAGTATCTTCCCTAGATCTCACCCAAATAAGAGCAGGATGCCTGCTCTTATACCAATTGAAATTCTGGTATCAGATATATGATGTCGAATGAGATGTCACGACACAAATATTTGTTTGCAAGTAAAGTGTAGTAAAATCAAAAGAAGTAAAACCACAAGAGATTGTTCACCCAGTTCAATGTACAACAACACCTACTTTGGGGGCTACCAAGCTAGGGACAAGTTCAATAAATAGTATCAATTGATAGACCCTCAGTAAACAACTAGTTTACGAAATAATCACTTAATCACTACATGTGATAAACTTCTACCTAAGACTCACCTAGGTATGAGGTCCTCCTCAAATCCCTTCAATCACTTACAGTGAAAAACTAATATAATTAATAAGTTTAAAACACTTCGATCATTCAATGCTTAAAAGCTTATGAATGATACATAATTAAAAACCCAAATAACAACACAAATATTCAATCAATACTAGAGTGTTTGACAATTAAAAGACTTTGACTTTTTAAAACAAAAAGAAAGTATTCTTCTTCAAAAGTTGCAGTGGTTTGAACAAGGAAGCAAGTCCTTATATATGCGCAGCTATGGGCTTCGGATTTAAAACCAAATATTCAATTCTTTTTAATATTTCCATAAAAATAGGTCAAGATAAAATCCATGCATTTTGAAAAATATTCCTCCATATTTTTCGCTACATGTGAGTTACAAATCTTGAATTATGGAGTGCTGGAAATCAGGAAACAAAAAACTTAAATTGATGTTGGGCTGAGATCAGTTCAGGAGGAAGATGTCAAGACATCTACTTTGACATCATACAAAATAGTTTTGCTCCAAATGTTAAGACATTTAGCAAAACATTATTAAGTCATTCTTTTACCAAAATTGCTGCCAACAAACACTTAAAATTGGGTTGTTTGTTTTCTTTGTGTGCAGGTTATTTTGATTACATGCTTTGTCTGTGATCGGTAATTCATCTGTATACAGCCGTTACTCTGCCCAATTTTGTGAAAGACCTAATGCTATTGATGCTTGGTTTTCTTAAGAGGTTTATTATACTTACCTGATTGGTTTCAATATTAAGGATGGGAATTCTATATTGACTCATTGTGTCAAATGTTGACTTCTAATTGGCTAGACGGTTCTCTTCTCTAGCTCTTACTTTGTGCTTTAGGATAGTCCCTTCATCTCCACCCATCTTCTTTAATTTAAAAATACTCTCCCTACTTTTCAAAATTATTCTAGTTTTCTAAACTTGAACTTCTTTCACAATAAACTTGGGCTTATGTCCATGCATTTTCAAAAATATTTTCTTAATTAAACTTTAATCAACTTAAAAATACCTTGACATTTTTGTGAGAAGACTAAAACTCAACCAATCTCATTCAAACCATTTGGTCACTTTGGCTCTTTTACTTTAAAATTTTCTCAAAAGATAGACTCTTGTCAATCCTTATAGTGATGCAAACTACTATACTTCTATGATATGTAATGAAGTGAGATATTTTCCACTTGGGTGTTCAGCGAGGCTTTGTGGACTTTAAATTCTCCTTTCTCATAATTTTAGGTAGTAAGTATGTTTTCCACTCGGATAATACCATAATGTCTCATCTCTTAAAATTCAGCCAACACACTTGTGTTTTAAAATTATTAAAGGTGAACTACGAGTACTCTGATCCCCTATTGCACATAAGGTGGTACGTAGGCACTAAAGGTTCGCAACCACGGCGGGTGAAAAAATTATAGAAATACTTCTTTTCTCATCTCCACCACCTATTTTTCATACAACTTTTATAGCCAAAATACACAAATTTTCAAAGAGGTTCCTGCGAAATATCGTAGATGTTTAGGGTTCTAATACCTTCCCTTTGTATAACCAACCCCCAAACTTAGATTCTCTCCCCTTATTTTGGGTTATTTTATCTTTTCCTATTATCTTGGAAACAATAAAGCATGGTGGCAATTATTTGATCTATGCGAGTTAAGTCAATCCAATGACTTAGTCTTAATATTTCTACTGCTACAGAAAAAAATGGGGACTTCATTGGGGACAAATCGACCTATTGTTGGTCCATCCCTAAGTGGGTTGAGCCTATATTTGTTTATTTGTGTATGTTCTACTGTTGTTTATATGTTATATGTTGTATATATGTTTGTCGGGATTTTCCTATTTTTCAAGATGCTTGGTGATTTATCATAAGTCCTCTATCCGACTTGGGCATACATAAGATAACATGGGCGGTATAGTCATGATAACCTTGAGGGAGTAATCCCAAAAAAGGAGGTATGAGATCCCCCACTCAGTGGAGGCCCCTTTCACTGTAGTGTCATTTACCTAGGAGCCTGCTGAAACTGAGGGTAGTAGAACCCTTAACCCATCTTGGCCTTTTAGGTGTAGTGCGGAAGTTATGACTGAGTAATCCGGAAATGGTTTTCATGCGATACTACGCGCAAACAAGTTTTTCCTGAGAAAATTACTAATTACCGAGTCAATCAGGACGTTGGTAATATCCAAAGGAAGGATGTAGACTCTGGGAACTTCTTAGAACCTTGTTCCGCAGATGATAAACTACTAGACCATACCTTGTTGGTAGTACCTTTGACTCCATGCTCGTGACGTCAAACCTATGAACCCCTGTGTTTGTGAACTTATGTGTGATTGTTGCACCATGCATTCATGCATCCATGAGCATCTTTTAAAAAAACATTATGGTTCAAGGGAGTTAAAGTTGACTCTTTGTGAATATCTCAGATACTTTGACCATGGATTCTAGAAAAATAAAAACTTGCAAGTACAGTTTCAAGAATCCCAAGATAGATGATTCCCGAGATTGAGAGTTCTGCCGATTTTTGGAAGAAGTATGGATCTATCATGTCTATCATGAAGCTTAGGATGAATGAGGTTATTCTCTCGACTTTGGTCCAGTTCTATGACCCGATGTATCGATCTTTCACTTTTCCTGATTATCAGTTGATGCCTACATTAGAGGAGTATAATTATCTACTGGGCTTACCCGTTACCGATCATGTTCCTTTCACCAGTTTGAAGGGGGAGCCAAAATCTCATGAGATTGCTGCTTTGGTTCATTTGGGAAAGTCTGAGGTTGAAGCCCACATGACTACCAAAGGAGGAATTAGAGGATTACCCACTCAGTTCTTATTGGAGAAAGCTTGCTACTTTGCTATGATAAAGAGTACAGTTGCTTTTGAGGCCATCTTTGCTCTACTTGCCTATGGGTTATTCTTATTTCCGAACGTCGACAACTTTGTGGACGTCAATGCCATCAAGATCTTTTTGATAGGGAATCCAGTTCCTACATTATTACATGATACTTATTACTATATTCATCTTCTAGATTCTTACCATGGAAGGATGATCATATGTTGTATGCCTTTGTTGTATCAGTGGTTTATTTCTCACTTTCCTCGATCTGATGCTTTCTGGGATGTCATGAAGGAACATCATTGGGAACCAAATATTATGGCCCTCACTCATTCAAATATTGTTTGGTACCATCAGGCTTACCATGATGTAGAGATTGTCTATAGTTGTTGTAGTTTCCCAAATGTAACTCTTCTTGGTACAAAGGAAGAAATTAACTACAATCTTGTTCTTGCACGATGATAGCTTGGATATCCAATAAAGGATAAGCCAAATAGTATTCATCTGAGGGGTTTCTTTCTTAAAGAGGGAGAGAATCATAAGGAAGCTAAGGAGAAGATTGCGAAGGCTTGGCATCATATTCACAGAAAATTAGAAATAACTTGGGACCTAGAGAGGCTGTTTCTTTGGAGCCTTATCTTCAGTGGGTACAAGCAGGAGCCATCAAATTGAAGATGCCATATTCCTGTGAAGCACCTATGCCTGATATGTTTTTGAAGACCACCCCTCCCCTTTTAGATGATGTGGAAGAGCTTCAGCTTGCCCTATTCAGGATGCGGTAGGAAAAGGAGGCTTGGAAGAATAAGTGTCAGACTTTAGAGATATCCTACCTGGAAGACTTGAAGGAGAATGATGACCTAATTGAGATTCTTGATTGTCATGCTGTAGAGATGATGGAGAAGTAAGAGGATTTATTTTTCCTATATCGCTCAATCATGGCTTAGTCATTCACTTCCCGACTCTGGTGATTGGAAAGTGGTTGCCGACAGGTATGCAGAAGAGAACAAGCAGCTGAAGGCTCAAATTGCAAGACTCACAGGAAAGCGCCAGCGCATGGAGTAATCTTTATCAACTTTGCTTTCTTAGGATTTTTAGATTCTATCTTCTTTTGTTCTTAGGATTATTGAAACTTATATTGAAAAGTTGTAATCCATTTTGAAGATTATTATAATGAGATTTTCAGTAATTCAAAATATGTTAGTACTTTAATATTTGCAAGTCCTCTATAAAATCTTTGAGTTCCTTGAATTAATAATAATATAATAAATCATGTGAATTGCATATCATGTATCATCCTGTACATATTTCTTGCATTTCTTTTCATTCCCAGGTGTCTTACTGAATTTATTTGCTTCGTTCTGCAGGTTGTCTCACCAGTATAATACTCGAGCTAATTCCAGGAAAAAAGTGGAGAATCTTGAACTGGAAAATCGCGAGTCGCGCGACGAATTTACTGCTTTAAAGGCCGTTATGGCTAATATAACTGTTTTGATGGAATCACTTGTGGCTGCTCAGAATCAACCACCACTTGCTCAGCCTCAACAAACAAAATTTGCTTCTGAAGGTCCATCAGTTCCTATTTCGGTTGCCCCAGTTACTGCTGCCCAAAATCATATGCCTTAGGGTTATCCATGGGGAATGCCAGAAAACTTCATGACAGATGGTTTTAATCTTGATACTCTAGTTGCTCCAGTTGTCCAAGCTGCTGCTACTCCTACACCTCTTGTGGTGCATATTACTCCTACTGCTAGAAATGAGATTCACTATGTCGCACCCCATTTGGTGAATGTTGTGTCGGTTGTTAATAATTAAGTTTATCATCTTATTCTTCCACCAAGTGAAAGCTTGGGCTTCTATGATCGAATGGATGATTTTCAAGATCAATTTGATAAGATGCAGAAAGAAATCCCTCATAGGAAAAAAATTGTTTGGGCAGAATGTGAATGATCTGTGTTTGGTTCCAAATGTGAAAATACCTACAAAGTTCAAAGTACCGGAATTCGAGAAATACAAGGGAAATACTTGTCCTCTAGCTCACCTTCTGATGTATGTGAAAAGGATGTCTACTCACACTAATGATCAACGCTTGTTAATTCAATTTTTTCAAGATAGTTTGGCTGGTGCCGCGTTGAAGTGTTATATGAGCTTGGATAGTGCCAACATTAATACTTTCAACAAATTGGAAGAAGCATTTATTAGATAGTACAAGTATAATGTGGACATGGAACCTGACCGTGATCAACTCAGGGCAATGATCCAGAAGGATAACGAGTCGTTTAAAGAATACTCACATAGATTCCATGAGGTAGCCGCCCAAGTTATTCATCCAATGGAAGAGAAAGAGATGACGAAGATTTTCCTGAAGATTCTAGGTGCCTTCTACTATGAAATAATGGTGGCGAGTGCACCAAGTGATTTTACCGAAATGGTTAGTATGGGCGTTCATTTGGAAGAAGCTGTAAGAGAGGGTCGTTTGAAAAGAGTTGAAAGCTCAGGTAGTGACAAGAAGCCTTCACATCTATGAGTGTAGGATATCCCCTAACAATGTAGGCATTGGGTTGCGTGATATGAAGATTTTTACAGCGTTCACATCTATGAGTTGGTCAGGGTTTGGAAACAAAACCATCCCATAGATGAGAAGAGCCATAATTTCCTAAAAGGCTTGCAAGTCTAAGGAATTCCAACAGCTTTGGGCTTTCTCAAACAGGAACTTTTCTAAGAAATCTTTGACACCACTCCTAGTTTCCCAATGGGTTGTGACATCAGATGAGTGCAAGTGTAGAGCCTGAGCAATCTCTTCTAGCTTCGGGTCTCTTTCTGTACCATTGAAAGGTAGTTGATTGAGAATGGGAATTCTCAAGAGTTGGGAGAATTCTTCCAAAGTAGGTACAAGTTGATAGTCGGGAAATGTGAAGCAATGGTGAAAAGAATCAAAGAACTGGAAGAGCACATTCATCATGTCCTCATTTGTGTTAGAGGTGACCAAGTTGAGTAGAAGACCATGTCTCTCGGTGAATGGAGAGTTTTCAGGAATCCTTGAAGCTAGCTCCTTATGTTGTGGAGGGATTCTCACATGGTTGGCTTGAATAGTTTTCGTGCGAAGTGAATCCATATCCTACAAAACAAGAACAAAGATGAATCCCAAAATCCTTGAAATGGTTAGTGGATGTATATGATGTTCATGATGTCCATAATGTTATGTACAAGTATGCATATACAAGCAAAGCAAACAAATCCTTATTTTAGGATTGCATGGAGTTTTATAGGTAAGTACCCTCTTGAAGTTTTTGTTGGCTTAAACTTGTCCTAATAATAGTAACCGGGTTCTAAGGAGCTCAATATCACTGGATTGTTTCCTTGGCCATTGTTTCAGCTCAAGCCTCTTTAATGGCGACCAATATATCCCAAGAAACCAAACCTCAATAAGTGTAGTATCGAGTATCTACCAACTTCAGACTGCACCAAAGCCGGTCATCTCACTATATCCTAAAGGCCAAGTTGGTCAAGTAAAGGTTCTAGAAGTTCATTAGTTCTTCATGACATCACTCAACGGCCCTGTATTCTCTTTGATTAACTCAAAGGCTAACGGTACCCACAAATATGTCGCACTAACGTAGCTATTGCTTAGACCATTTTGGTATACCCTGCATAGTTTCCACAACGTATTACTACTTACCTACAATGTATCCCAAATCTGGGTAGAGGATTCAAAACCAAACAAAGATCCATAATGTACAGCACACAAGTCAAACAATGTAAGAAAATAAATGTGATATATCCCTAAGGTAACCCCACTTTTAGAATATTCCCCAGCAGAGTGGCCAGTTCTGTGATATGGTGGGAGAACTGACTTGAATTATTTTTCGTTTGATCGCAAATGTTGCGGTTAGCAAGAGTCGCCACCGACTTTTCTTTTATCCAAAAGGAAAGATGAAAAAGCACAGGAAAGACCTTTAAGATTGTTTCTTGAGTTCGGGGGGTATATTATGAAAAGTGAAGGTATTAGCACCCTTTTCATCCATGGTTTTCCATGGGCTCTTAGTTACTTGCTAGATCACTTGCTTTTGTTGTTTGAAATTGTGCTTAGTGTGTTTTTGAAATTATTTTTGTAAAAGAGGCCATTGTTTAGGAAATCTTTCTAATGATTCTCGTTCGTAAGAATGTATACAAAGATGTTTGTCTTTTTGAAAAAATGTTTTCAATGTTTGCAAGATATTTGGAAATGTGTGTGTTTGTTTGAAATGGAGCAAGTAACTAAAAGTAATCTACCTACTCAAATGTCTTTCTTGTTCATTTTCTTTTCCTTTGATATTGTTGTCTTACCATTGATTTGGTAAGCAACCCTATCTTTGGATGTAAAAGGGACGGGCGTGGGTCATCGTATAGCCATGATTAGCAATATTTGCAAAGTATCTTAGCATTTTTGAGGGACTAAGATCATTTTTGTAAGGCAACTTTGAATAGCGTCATCGAGGGACTATGATCTTGTTTTTGTTTGTTTTGCTAAGATACCTTACATGCGTAATATGGCCATTTTTGTATAAGGCAACCAAGTGGAGTAACCCTAAGGGTGCTTGTGTGCAAGTGTGCCATTTTCATGCTTGATTTTTATCTTGAATTTGGGTGTTCTATTTGATTGGTTTTATCTTCCCATACAAACCCTAATTATTTGCATGTTATATAAAAACGATAAATTGTGAAATTTAAAGATTACTACGCTATTACAACATTTGTGGGAGGGGGGGTATACAATTTATGAATGGGGATTGCAATAATATAAACCTAATTAATCTATTACAACCAAATTGAATTTGTACAAATATTGGGATAAATAATATACAAGATAAATTAAATATGCAAAGATGTGTGAATGCAAAGAAGATTTTGTTTGGTTTTTTATGTGAAAAAAGTTTTAATCTAAACCTAATAAATAAATCAAGATTAAACTCTAATTAATTAGGAAAGGAAATTATTTTTAGAAGGGATTTTGATTAAACCCTAATTCTATTTTATTAAAAGAAAATAAATTTCTTTAAGAAAAGGTAACTATTTTTATATTTTTTGTCTTGAAAAATAACACATGGTATTATGAGATATTTTTGGTCTTTTTATATTAAAATAATATGCTTAATGGGTGTGAAGAAAAATAAATAAACATTAAACTAATTCTAAATTAATTTACAAAGTTATTTAATAAAAATAGAAAATATATATAACTAAAGAAAATATTTTTTATTGAGAAAAATGAAATAAAATAAGTCAAAATAAAATTTATCATTTTTATATTTTTTGTGATTTTTAATATTAAGAAAAAATATATAATTAAAATAAAATGAAAGGTAAAATAAATAAATAAAATTAATATGGGCCAGGGGTGCTGCAAGCAAATAGGAGGCAGGAGGTTAGCAAAAAAATACAAGGCCTAATGCACTGAAGCCCACGCTGCAAGCTAGCAAAAAAATGGAAAAAATGAGAAAAATTGCAAAAGGCAGCACGCTGAGGCTCGAACCCATGACCTCTGGCCTTTTTGCGCGCTACCTTACCACTGGGGTGGCTATACATCTGTTTATATAAACAAAAGCACAAATATATATTGTAAAACGCCTTCTGAAGGAAACTTCATCTTCAACCTTGAGCCATGGCCGGACCACATGTATCTCTCTCATTTCTCCATGAAAATGGAAAATCCAATCATTAAAGTGATAGTGTTTCTTCCCACGATTTCAACCATATAATTTATGTAAACTAAAAGTCAAAGATAAAAGCTAATTTTACTGGCCCTAATTTGAAACCTAATTTTTACAGAAATTTCAAATCCAAAATTCTCTATACACAATGAATATAAATAAAATCTATGAACATGGTTGGCTTTAGTGCAAGGATATCTACATTTTGTTTTCACAAATCAAGACCAAAGGATGCTTATATGAAGAGATAGAATTTTGAGTTTTTACCTCTTTCAGTTGAGATCGTAAATGGAGTTTGAGCATGTTTTGAGAAGGCCTGAGGATCTGTTTAGCTTGCCTGGACCTCTCCGAGTGTGTTCCAATCCTTACTTGGTCTTGAAAGTCCCTGAATCTCCCTACTCAAGTCAACTTGCAAGCTTGAAATGTAAAAATGGAAGATGGAGAAGGAGGAGTTACAGTGAGGGAACAGGGGTCTGGAACACTTAGATATGATGTATATTAAGTGTTTAGGTGGTTAAAACTCAAAACGCACGAGTGGTTCTTGAGATTGCTATGTAAGGTGCAAAACTGCAAGTTATGGAAGATTTTCAGTGATAGAGTGTTTGGGATAGTTTCTGAGCTTTAGCATTCGTGTTCTAGGTTGCAATACATTTGTGTATATGTATGGAAAGGATTAGGGATCAATCTCTCTCAAGATTTATGAGTTATAGGCTTTTGGCTCTATAACTTGCTTTTGAAGCAAAATGAGGAGACAAGTCTCTATGTGCTTGTACAAGCCTGATCTGAGTTAGTAGAGGTTCTAGACACATTGCTTTTGGCTTATAGGGTTTTTTTGTGCAGAATGAACAAGTGCAAAGCTCAAGGAGTTGACAATTGCAAAAGTTGTGCTTTATCAAAATGGAAATGGCAACTTTGTGCCATAAATGGAATTGTAGCTTGGACAAAGGCTCCAATGCTTGGATTAAAGCTCGATCAGATGTGTAAATATTTAATTATGGAGTGAGAAACAAGTTTGAGGCATGCAAATCAAAGATTATGCAGCCTAGGCTTGAATTTGAATTTTGGTTCATCATGAAATGGCTTGAAATCAAAGTGAGAAATTGCCAACTTCATCTCTTCGATTCACCCTACTCAAGAATGATCTTAAGGAGTTCTTGGACATTTTGGAAATCTTGTAATGTTCTCTACAACTCATCTTTGAATTTATTTCAAAGATTACCCTTGGAACTATGTTAAAAATTGGCATGAAGTTAGGTCAAAAAACCTTCCTAACTAGGGCAAAATTTCACTAAGTTATTTTAGTTCATGAGCATGTATTCACAAAATTATATCTTGAGATCCAAGCATCTTTAGGAGAAATTGTGTGAAGAAAAGTTGTAGATTTCATGGATATCTACAACTTTCATGTTGGGAACTTCCTTTGAATCATCTTGCATCATGGTGAAAATTTGGCTCAAAGTTGGGAAAAAATAAGAAATTTTCTATACTTAGAAAAAATTTTAAGTTAAGAAAATTTCAAATTTCAAAACAAAATCTTCAATCCTTGATTTCTTGATGAACAAGTTTCACATTTTAACATGTTTTGATGAATTATGATCTTTGGCACTTGATTTTGGCCAAAACGTCAAAGTTTGACTTTTTAGTATACAGTTGACTTTTGATCAGTTGACTGAAAATTAATATGTCAATCCAATGGATTTGTAATGTTTTGAACCACGTAATTAGGTCAAGATGATGCAATTAAACTCTTGAAATCATGCTCTAAACCAATTGGTCACTTGCTAGGTCAAAAATCAGATATTTGCCTTTCTCAGTCAAAACCCTAATTTTGACCATTTTGCCCTTTTGATGCTTTGATCAAATTTCTTGAGGAATTATGGTTCAAACTTGATAGAATGATACATAGGAGTCCAAGATGTTAATGTGGATAAAAAATTATGAAGTTTGACTGTGAATTGGCCATGGTTGACTTTTTCCCCAACACAGTTGATTTTTAGGTCAATTGTCCAATTGACTGATAAAAAATGTGACTCAAAGCTCAAAACTTGACATGAGTAATATTGGGGGTCCCTAATGATCCTTGAAAGCCATATGAAGCATTGATACTCCAAAAATAGTTGTGCAAACTGAAACCCTAATTTTGGTCATCAGTGCATGAGGAGGTGTCTTAAGCTGGTCAAACCCTAATGCAATCTTAAATCAAAGAGATATTGTGAGAAAAATATTGATAAATGTGAGGGAAAATTTTGGGGTACAACAGCTGCCCCTATTCAATCTTCTTAAACCTGAAGAGTTACATTGGCGAGTTTTGCCATTCGTGACTCGAAGGTGGAAGATGATTGGACACTAGAGTGCCTAGAAATTTGCACTCGATGATGAGAGGTTGAGGGAATGGGCTTAAAGATGCCATTTGGAGAGGTGATAGAATCTTGTTGGAGATGGGCTTGTAGATTCCATCTAAGAATGCTTATTGAATTGTAATTCGTAAGCTGAAAGAATGAGTATCAGAATGGCGTCCATGTCTAGAGCGTATATGAACTGTATCTGGGAGTTGATTTTGACTGAGTATTAGAATGGCATCCATGTTTGGAGCGTATCTGAACTGTATCTGAAAGTTGCATCTAAATGAGTATTAGAATGGCGTCCGTGTCGGGAGTGTACCTGTACTGTATCTGGAAGTTGTATTTGAATGAGTATCAAAATGGCATCCGTGTCTGGAGCGTATCTGAACTCTATCTGAAATTTGTATCTGAATGAGTATCAGAATGGCATCCGTGTCTGGAGCGTATCTGAACTGTATCTGAAAACCTTGTTTGAATGAACATCAGAATGGCATCCGTGTTTGGAGCGTATCTTGAATTGTATCTGAAGGTTGAATTTGAATGAGCATCAGGATGGCATTCGTGTTTGGTGCGTTTCTGAACTGTATCTAAAATCTTTGAATATTGTTAATGGTAACTGTTAATCTTATCCTGAAAAGGGTAAAATGTTAGCTAAAATGCAAAGTCATGTTGCATGAAATGTATGATGTAATGTATTTGCTTTATCAATTTTTATGATATATGGATGCAATGTATGCGTATGTGAGCTAATCTGCTGCATTGTTGTTGGATTGAGGAAAATAAATCCATGAATGATGTTGAGGATATGTGAGTCTTGAAGTCGAAGTATTGATGAATTTCTTCCGAGAGAAATAAATTATGTTGTGAGGGTAATGCCATGTACTGCTTGTAAAACCTGTTGGGGAGTCCTGAGAAATTTTGATAACTTCTATTGGGGATCAACAATTTGAAAATGTGTTCCGCTGGAGATTTAAATGACGCACTGCAGGGGATTACTTATGGAATGTCCTAGAGATATTTTCCTATCTTTTCAACATATCAGTAATTGTCCTTCCCATTTTGTTTATTTGTAAACAGTAATTATGTTCAAATGCATATATTCAACAATGAATCATTGGACGTTTTTGTAAAAAAAACACAAGCGTAAAGAAAAGACAAATAGCTTCTACACTTTCAAAGGGATGTTTTGTATTTTCTTTGAGTAAATTTTTTTGTACAAGGGGACAAACATTCTAGTAAGAGAATTTTGTCATGAAAAGAGAGAAAATTTGATACAAAGAAAAATAGTTATGTGTAATAATCTCATGGGGTCTCCATTCTGCTATAGCCTTCATATCCCTGAGCATCTTGTCTATTTGTTGCCTTGTCCGAAGATGACTGAATTGATCAGAACCTCTGAGCTTCTCAGTGGTAGCCAAAGGTTTTTTGTAAATTGATCTGATGGGACATATTCATACGCCTTAATTCCCTAACTTTTGCCTGGACCGCCCTTTCGGGTTTTCAGTCCACTGGGAAACCCTTTTTTGCCCAAGTCTCCCTTTCGGGTTTTCAACTTCCCGATGTACAGATTTTTTTCTTTTATCCCTAACTTTTTCCCGAACCTTTTGGTTCGCCGGAATGCCCTTGTTTTTCCTAGGTATGTTAACCTAGCGGGTCTCTTATGCGTAGTATCTTTTGATTATATCTGTGTTCGTAGGATGTGGCAGGTCGTCACCATCCATGGTGGTCAAGATCATTTCCCCACCAGAGAAAATGTTTTTGATTAAAAATGGTCCTTCATAGGTAGGAGTCCATTTTCCCCTGGGATCACTTTGTGGCAAGATGATGCGTTTGATCACTAGATCCCCAACTTGATACACTTGGCGTCTGACTTTCTTGTTGAAAGCCTTGATCATCCGTTTTTGATACATTTGACCTGGGAAAACATCAGTAAGTCTCTTTTCATCAATCAAGTTCAGTTGATCAAGTCGATTCTGGATCCAATCATCTTTATTCAACCCTGCATCTATCATAATTCTCAGAGAAGGGATCTGGACCTCAATAGGAAAGACAGCTTCCATCCCGTAAACCAGAGAATAGGGTGTTGCCTCGGTTGATGTGTGAGTTGTGGTACGATACCCGTAGAGAGTGAATGGTAGCATCACGTTCCAGTCTTTGTATGTGACTGTCATCTTTTGTATGATCTTTTTAATGTTCTTATTTGCAGCTTCGACAACACCATTCATCTTTGGCCAATAGGGAGAAGAATTGTGATGCTGAATCTTGAATTGCTCGCACAATGCGGTGACCATAGTGTTGTTGAGATTTTTACCATTGTTAGTGATGATCCTTTCCGGGATACCATAACGACAGATGAGATTTTGTTTAATGAACTGGCCTACAATATTCTTGGTAACGAAAGCGAAAGAGGTCGCCTCAACCCACTTTGTAAAATAGTCAATGGCCACCAAGATGAAGCGGTGTCCATTAGAGATTGTTGGCTTGATTTCCCTAATCATATTGATGCCCCACATAACACAGGGCCAAGGAGCCGTCAAGACATTTAGAGGGACCGGAGGTAGGTGCACCTTGTCAGCATAAATCTGGCATTTATGATAGGTTCGATAGTGTTGATAGCAATCTTCTTCCATGGTCGACCAATAATAGCCTTCCCGTAGGATTTTCTTCGCCATCGTATGCCCACTGGAATGGGTTCCAAAAGTACCTTCATGCAATTCAGCCATGATCCTTTCGGCTTCAACCTTATCCACGCATCGAAGTAACACAGATTCATGTTTGCGTTTGTACAGGATGCCATTACTAAGAAAGAACTTAGCAGAGAATCTCCTTAAGAACTTTTTATCATTGATTGAAGCTCCTTATGGATATTCTTGAGCCTCGAGATACTTCTTGACTTCGTGAAACCAAGGCTGGTCCACTACTTCTTAAGTATTAATCTCGTGATAGTGTGTTGGTTCCTCCATTCATTCGATGGTGATCTGGGGGGCCTCGTTATCCCAATTAAGTTTAAACATAGATGACACTGTGGCTAGAGCGTCTACTAGCTGATTTTCTTCTCGCGGGAAATGCTCAAAGGTAATCTTCTCAAAATGTGGTAACAATGTCAAAACATGTTCTTTATAAGGGATAAGGTTAAGGTGTTTAGTGTCCCATTCCCCTTTGATCTGAATAATGACCAAGGCTGAGTCTCTGAATACATCCAATGATTTGACCCCTAAGTCTATGGCAACTTTGAGATCAAAGATGTACGCTTCGTATTCCGCCATATTGTTTGTACAATTGAAGTAAAATCTGGAAATAAAGGGAGTATGACACCCTTCCGGAGATATGAGTACAACACTGATACCATTTCCAAGTTCATTGGATGCTCCATCAAAGAACAGGGTCCATCAGGATCCTTGTTCAGGTCCGTCATATGGCCTGATTTCTTCATAGTTGTCTAATGTCATGATGTCTTCGTCCGGGAATTCAAACTTCATGGACTGTTAGTCTTCTATAGCTTGCTGAGCAAGGTGATCAGCTAGTACACTGCCCTTTATAGCTTTCTGGGTAGTATACTGTATGTCATATTATGTTAGGATCATCTTCCATCTCGCTATTCTCCCAGAAAGAGCGGGCTTCTCAAAGATGTACTTTATTGGATCCATTTTAGATATCACCAAAGTAGTATGAATCAGAATATACTGTCTTAGCCGGCGAGCAGCCCATGCCAGAGCACAGTAAGTTTTCTCGAGCAGTGAATATCAGGTTTCACAGTCAGTAAACTTTTTCCTCAGGTAGTAAATAGCGTGCTCTTTTTGGCCAGACTCGTCATGCTTCCCCAATACACACCCCCATTGAGTTTTCTAAAACAGTCAGATACATGATCAACGGTCTTCCCTGGACTGGTGGCATCAACAGAGGAGGCTCTTGTAAGTATTCTTTTATTTTGTCTAAAGCAAATTGGCACTCATAATTCCATTTGACTACTTAATGTTTCTTCAATATCTTGAAGATTGGCTCACAAGTAGCTGTTAGGTGAGAAATGAATCTGGCAATATAGTTCAAACGTCCCAAGAATCCTCTGACTTCCTTTTCAATATGGGGAGCAGACATCTCTTGTATTGCTTCAACTTTGGTAGGATCGACCTCGATACCTTTGTTGCTGGTGACAAAACCTAGGAGTTTACCAGACCGTACTCCAAATGTACACTTGTTTGGATTCAACCTCAACTTGTACTTTTTTAGTCTCTCAAACAACTTTTGTAAGTGATCAAGATGCTCTTCTTCTGTTTGCGATTTGCTATCAAATCGTCTACGTAGACCTCTATTTCATGATGTATCATGTCATGAAATAAATCTACCATGGCGCGATGATAGGTTGCCCTAGCATTCTCCAGCCCGAATAACATCACCTTGTAGCAGAATATGCCCCATTGTGTGACAAATGTTGTTTTCTCCATGTCCTCAGGTGCCATTTTGATTTGGTTGTAACCTGAGAATGTTTCCATGAAGGAAAACACTTTATGTTGTGTCGTATTGTCAACTAGGATATCAATGTGGGGAAGTGGAAAATCATCCTTAGGGCTCTACCTATTCAAATCACTGTAGTCCACACACATTCGCACTTTGCCGTCTTTTTTGGGTACGGGAATAATGTTGGCAACCCATTGAGGGTAGGAAGTGACAGCTAAGAATCCACCATTGAATTCCTTCATGACCTCTGCTTTAATATTTTTTGACATATCAGGTCTCATGCGGCGAACCTTTTTCTTTACTGGCGGACAATCTTCTCTTGTAGGCAAATAATGTACCACAATATTTGCATCAAGTCCCAACATGTCTTTATATGACAAGGCGAAGACTTCAACATAGTCGTGTAAGAACTGAATCAGACGCTCTTTGACCCTAAGTTCCAGATTGGCACCCACTTTGACGTCTTTTTTATCCTCTTTAGTACCAAGGTTGATTGTATCCATGGATTCCTCGTGAGGCAGAATGGTTCTTTCCTCTTGTTTTAGAAGTCTGGAAAGTTCCCCTGGTACTTCACAATCTTCCTCACCTTCGTCTTTGGCTAGGATGATTAGATTCTCAGAGTTGCAAAAGGCCATAGCCGTATCGTTACCCATGGGATCCAGAATGGATGGATACCATCATTGTGAGTGTGGGTGTGTGTAAGGGTATAACTATCTTTGAAAAATAAAATGTAAAAGAAAAACAGTGAGCACAAAAGTTTGTATGCGAAAACGTCCATGATTTATTGATGTCATATGAAGATGAAATAATAACCCTTACAAATGACCATTGTGCCTCGGGTAAGACACAAGGTTTTAAGAGTGCGAATTGTAATTGAATATTACAGATCCAACAAAATGTAAAGATAAATTACTGTGGGATAAAAGTGATCGGGACAAAGTCTCTAGCCTCCCAATTGTTGAGCCATCCATTGACAGTCGGAAAAATCCAATCCTCCAGGTTGCAATTATCTTCACCATCTTCTACCGCATTGACCTCACGGTTGCTAATTTTCAAGGGTGGCCCTCCAGCACGGGCACAATGTACAACCTTTTGAGCACTTGAAGTGAAACCTAGGCCAAACTTGTCAGACTTATACGGGATAACTGGAAGTTGCCCCCAGATAGTGCATCCACCTTCCTCTACAACTTCTTTGGCATCCTTCAGCGATGACATCTGGAGTGGAGGTCTTGTAATCTTGGGAATCTGGGACACAGTCTTGGTCACTGCCACCTCTTGGGGGACCTCTTTGAAGTGTTGAAATGGAGTTTCAATGAATTTTCCGTCCAATTCCACATATCTGAAGGAATTGAGATGGTTGATCATGTATTCTTCCTCTCCATGGACAGTGATAATCTTCCCTTAAACCGGATACTTCAGTATCTGGTGCAATGTAGAGGTAACAGTGCCAGCATTTTGGATCCATGGTCGGGCTAAAAGACATGAGTAAGGAGGGCGGATATCCATTACATAAAAGGTTGAATTGAAAGTTTGAGTTCCAACCTTTATGGGGATATCCATTTTCCCGTGCACCATCCTCTTCGAGCCGTCAAAATCTCTTACTACTATGTTACTTGGCTTTAATGTCAGTCCCTTGCAGTCAAGTCTGTAAAAATATTTTTTCGGTAATACATTCAAAGATGAGCCAATGTCCACTAAAACATGGGCCAGAGTTGTGCCCCTACACTCCACCGAGACATGCAACGCCTCATTATGCTTTCTTCCCCTCAGTGTTAGATCAGCATCTGAGAAGCCTAGGTTGTTATCCACTGTCAAGCTGGCCACGCAGTCTTGGAATTGATCAGCAGACATCTCTTGAGGTACATGGGCTAATTTTAGGAACTTCGCCAAGGCTTTCACATGTGCTTTAAAACACAGTAGTAATGCCAACATGGAGATTTTGGAGTGAGTTTTCCCCAATTGTTCAACTACGTCGTAGTCACTCCTCTTTATAATTTTTTGGATCTCCTCCATTTCTTTCTTGGAGGTCTCAGGGATAGTCAATGGCTGGGCCTTCATCCGGACAGGCTCAACCAAAATACTCTTTCCTTGAGTTTCAGCAGCAGAAGTATTGGTAGGAATGATAACAGGGGTTGAAACGGCTTCATCAATAGGAGCACTTAAAGATATGATTATGGGTATGAAAGTAACCTTTGGAGCAGCCACGGGTCCAAAAACTGCCTTTGGGGGTGCAATTTCTGGAGAAAAGATCCTACCGCTTCGGGTAATTTTGCTAGTTTCGGCAATATTACTGATGTCGGAATCTTCTTCTTTGGAGTTTATCTCTTTGGCGGTCGGCCAGTCTTGTTTGATGCCATGGTAGTAGATGTCCCCTCTGTATTTCCACGACACGGTTTTGTCTGATACATATGGGACTGGCCCAGGCATTGTGATTATTAAAGGAGCTGTTTTCGGAACTGATGTAATTCTAAAGGGTCTTTTGGTGGAGACCCTGGAAGAATTGGGAGAAATGGTAATGATTGAAATATCTTCAACAGGAATAGGTGAAACAGGAGTCTTTTCAAACAAAATCTATTTGTTATCTATCAGGCACTGAATGCCCGCCTTCAACAAAGGACAGCTAGTTGGTGATGATAAGCAGAGATGGCAAACTTCATTACAGCCCGAGAACACACTGGCTTTCAACAAGTTTATCTTAATGGTCGGAAGTGGGCTCATAAGTTCATCCACTGAGGTAACAAACAAATCTTCTTCAATAGAATTGGTATTGTGACCATGTCTGGGCATAGGAGCAGAAATGAAATTTGGCTTCTCGGGCGCATCAAAATCAATTTCTTTTACTTCAATGAGGTCTTGTATTTTGTTCTTCAAGGCCCAACAGTTATTAGTATCGTGACCAGGACTTTCAGAGTGATATGCGCAATGGGCATTAGGATGATAATGTGGAGATGTTGTATTGGGGTTTTTCGGAGCTTCTTTCAAGGTTGCCAAGTTGGATCTCAGAAGATGTAGTAATACTTGAGACAGAGTCATGTTAATTCTGGTGAATTGCCTGACTGGCCTTTCCACCCTTGGTTGATTACTTCTTTGTTGATCAGACGTAGGCTTTTGAATCATAACAGCCCACACCATTGGTCGGTGTTCGGCCCTCTCTTGGTTTCTTTTCGGATATACAACAGCTATCTCTTTCTTCCCGATGAAAGGCTTCCTTACAGTTGTAGAAGAAGATGAATCCTTCTGAATCTTTCCACTTTTTATGCCAGCTTCCATCCTCTCTCCGATCAATATTAGTTCAGTAAAGCCTGCAGATGAACTTCCGATTAAATGGTTGAAAAAGGGACCAGCGAAGGTGCCTAAGAACATGTCTACCAATTCCCTTTCAGACAGCGGGGGTTGAACTCTTCCAGCCAAATCTCTCCATTTTTTAGTGTAATCCTTGAAACCTTCATTGGAAGCCATGGCCATACTCTGGAGTTGAGTACGGGTAGGCGCCAAATCAGCATTGTATTGATATTTCTTGTAGAAAGTTGCGGCAAGATTTTCCGAATTATGTACGTTGGTCTTTCTAGTTGGTAAAACCAGTCAAGTTGTGATCCATACAGACTGTCTTAGAAAAAGTGCACCCATAAGTCTTTATCAGCGGTATGGGGTTGTATTTTTCTCACATATGACCGGAGATGCATTTTAGGGCATGACACTCCATCATATTTGGAAAACATAGGCACTTTGAATTTCAAAGGAATCACAATCCCCGACACTAGTCCCAATTCCTCAATGTCCAAGCTTGGTACCTTTTAGATTTCCATCGCGCTCAATCACTCTTCGAGATGTCTGTACTTGTCATTAACTAGAGGATATTGTTCCTCATAGTAGTCTTCCTCTTCTTCCTCCTCTTCAGATTCTGGAGGGACCGTTGTTTCCTTGCCTTTCCCCTCTCCTTCACTGGATGTTGTTGCAAAGTTCAAAGTCCTTCTTGTCTGCCCATGAAATCTTCTCCCCATGTTTAAGACTCTGGTGACCTTCTTTGTTTTCTTTTTCCTCTCTTCAGCTATCAGAGTCTTCAACTCTTCTTGCCCCTTGGCTAGGGTCATGAGTAACTGTTGAAACTGCGTATTCTGAGCTTAGAGATCTTTCACTGTTTGCTCGAGATCCATCTTACTGAAATGAATAGTAGAGAGATGAGGAGACTTGTTGCAAAAAGACTTGTTTATGTTATGATGAATGATATATGCATATGCAATGTTTTCAAGGATTTCAAAGATTCAAATTTGTTTTAGACAAAAAGGAAACACACGTTATATTAATAAGATAAAGTTTTAGTACATCAATGTCCCTTGGACAAAATAATACAAAAACTCTAAGATAAAAAAGTAGTATGCATCCTCTTTGGTGCAATGTAGGCATTCAGAGTCTGCTCCTCATAAAGTAGCCTAGTGAGTTCCAAAACATTCTTCTTGCTTGCATAGAATTGGGCTTCGAAAGTATCTCATTCTCCTTTGAGTTATATACAATCCCTTTGTAGGTCTTCAAGAGATGTGGGCATGTCAGGATGTAGGATAGTGTATGGAACATCTCCTTCCTTAACAGGCTCAATGATTACCGGAAGAATGGAGGCGTAAGGCATCATAAGACTCTGAGCACGAATTCGTACCCATTTGAGGTACGGCACAAGAGGGGTGGTATTCTTGTGCCCCAAAGTCTTGCTATCCACCTTTTTTAGCATCCTCCAAGCTCGTATAAATCTCTGGCGAAGACCTTGATCGTCGTTGTCGTAGTCGAATACCAAACCTTGAATCAACATTTCATGCGGGCCATCCCTTCGGGCGTAACCAAAATGTCTTAAGGCTAAACATGGGTTGTAGGTGATGCCTCCCCTAATGCCAAGTAGAGGGGCATTAGGGAATTCTCCACAACCGTCGACGATGATAACATTCTCTTTGGATCGAGAGCACCAATGAATGTCTTAATGTTTGAGCGTCATCGACCTTTGTGACCATCTTGAACCTTGATCATTCCTTATTACTGATTGGGGAAGATGATAAATAAACCATCTTGCCAAGAGAGGAGTGCAACACATAAGGACACCTCTTTTCCTCATTGTGCGAGTGTGAAAAGAGTGTAGGATATCCCCTAGCAATGTAGGCACTGGGTTGCGTGATATGAAGATTTTGACAGTGTTCACATCTATGAGTTGGTCAGGGTTTGGAAACAAAACCATCCCATAGATGAGAAGAGCCACAATTTCCTCAAAGGCTTGCAAGTCTAAGGAATTCCAACAGCTTTGGGCTTTCTCAAACAGGAACTTTGCTAAGAAACCTTTGACACCACTCCTAGTTTCCCAATGGGTTGTGACATCAGATGAGTGAAAGTGTAGAGCCTGAGCAATCTCTTCTGGCTTTGGGTCTCTTTCCGTACCGTTGAAAGGTAGTTGACTCAGAATGGTAATTCTCAAGAGTTGGGAGAATTATTCCAAAGTAGGCACAAGTTGATAGTCGGGAAATGTGAAGCAATGGTGCAAAGGATCAAAGAACTGAAAGAGCACCTTCATCATGTCCTCATATGTGTTGGAGGTAACCAAGTTGAGTAGACAACCATGTCGCTCGGTGAATGGAGAGTTTTCAGGAGTCCTTGAAGCTAGCTCCTTAAGTTGTGGAGGGATTCTCATAAGGTTGACTTGAATAGTTTTCCTGCGAAGTGAATCCATATCCTACAAAATAAGAACAAAGATGAATCCCAAAATCCTTGAAATGTTTAGTGGGTGTATATGATGTTCATGATGTCCATGGTGTTATGTACAAGTATGCATATACAAGAAAAGCAAACAAATCCTTAGTTTAGGCTTGCATGGAGTTTTATAGGTAAGTACCCTCTTGAAGTTTTAGTTTGCTTAAACCTGTCCTAATAATAGTAACCGAGTTCTAAGGAGCTCGATATCACTGGATTGTTTCCTTGGTCATTGTTTCAGCTCAAGCCTCTTTAATGGCGACTGAAATATCCCAAGAAACCAAACCTCAATGAGTGTAGTATCGAGTATCTACCAACTTCGGATTGCACCAAAGCCGGTCATCTCACTACATCCTAAAGGCCAAGCTGGTCAAGTAAAGGTTCTAGAAGTTCATTAGTGCTTCATGACATCACTCAACGGCCCCGTATTCTTTTTGATTAACTCAAAGGCTACCGGTACCCACAAATATGTCGCACTAATGTAGCTATTTCTTAGACCATGTCGGTATAACCCACACAGTTTCCACGACGTATTGCTACTTACCTATAATGTATCCCAAATCCGGGTAGAGGATTCAAACCCAAACAAAGAACCATAATGTAAAGCACACAAGTCAAACAATGTAAGAAAATAAATGTGATCTATCCCTAAGGTAACCTCACTTTTAGAATATTACCCAACAGAGTCGCCAGTTCTGTGATACGGTGGGAGAACTGACTTGAATTGTTTTTCGTTTGATTGCAAATGTTGCAGTTAGCAAGATTCTCCACCGACTTTTCTTTTATCCAAAAGGAAAGGTGAAAAAGCACAGGAAATACCTTTGAGATTGTTTCTTGAGTTCGGGGGGTAGATTTTGAAAAGGGAAGGTATTAGCACCTGTTGTGCCCCAAAATTTGCCCTCTCATTTTATCAAGATTTCCCCTCACAGGACTTCTTGGACTCCAGACCAGATTAGGGTTTGCTCAGCTCAAGACACCTCCTTGCACTGATGACCTGAAATTAGGGTTTGAGTTTGCACAGGTATTTTTGGACTTCCAATGCCTCATATGACTTTCATACTTCATTTTGGACCTCTAAGATTGCTTATACCAAGTTTCAAGCCTTGAATCAAATTTTTGCCCAGTCAATTGGACAGTTGACCCAAAATTAGCTGTATTGGGGAAAAAGTCAACTGTGGCCAATTTACAGTCAAACCTCATGATTTTTTATCCACATCAACATTATAGACTCGTATGAACCATTTGATCAAGTTTGGACCATAACTCCTCAAGAAATTTGATCAGATCATCAAAAAGGCAAAATGGTCAAAATTAGGGTTTTGATTTTAGAAGGGCAATTTCTGATTTTTCACCTAGCCAATGGAAAATTGGGTTCAAAAATGGATTAAAGGACTCAATGGAATCATATTGACTTAATCATAAAGTTCAAAAGATCTCAAATGCATTGGATTGACAGGTGAATTTTCCAGTCAACTGATCAAAAATCAACTGTACACTGAAAAGTCAAACTTTAACTTTTTGGTCAAAATCAAGTGCCAAGGGTCATTTTTCATCAAGATGTGTCAAAACATGAAACTTGTTCACCAAGAAACCTAATTTTAAAAATTAGGGTTTAAAATGGAAAAATTCCATAACTTAGAAATTTTCTAAGTTATGAAAATTTCTTATTTTTTCCCAACATTTCCCAACTTTTTCACCATGATGCAATTGGATTCAAAGAAAACTTACAACATGAAAGTTGTAGTCCTCCACAAAATATACAACTTTTATTTACAAAGTTTTCCCAAAAGATGCTTGGATCTCAAGTTATGATTTTGTGAATAAGGGTCCATGAAACTTGTAACTTAGTGAAATTTTACCCTAGTTTAGTCCAAAGCATGCTTGTACTTGTTTTACAGGTCTTAAACCTTTCCACACTCCTTAATTTAATGCAAATACATTGGACAAAGGTTTGATTCTGAGCTTTAGAGCATTATACAAGGGTTTAATCCAAAAATGGCATAAAGGTAACAATGTCATTTCCATAAAGCACACTTTATACAATTTTGTTTATCTCGAGCATTGGACCCAATCTCTTGCAGCAAACAAACTCTACAAATATCAAGAAAAGTATACCAACTATGTGCAGACCTTGAGCTAGCTTGTACAACCTTGGCTTTTGTCAAATCACCTTTTGCTTCAAAAACAAGAAACCTTGCAAAAGGTTCACAACTCTTCCATCTGATAAGAACAAAGTTTTGTATCATTTCAAACGACCTCAACACATTGTAGCAAGAAGAATACACGAGTTACAAGCCTCTCAAACACCCAAATACACCAAAAACTCCATTTCTTCCCAAAACAGGACAATCCCTGCAGAACCACTTCCAAAACATATTCCACTCGTGCGTTTTACCTTGAACCACTTCAAACACATTCTATACAACCCACCTGAACTGTCCAAGCCATTGTTCAGCAACTGTAGCTTCATTTTCAAGCTTCACCATTTTCAATTTCTGAGTTTGAAGGTTGAGTTCTACAAGGAATTTCAGACCATTTCAAAGCAAGCTAAGCATTGGGAAAGGTCAAGGGAACATCAAGCAAGCTCAAAAGTCCTTCAAACCTCACTCACAACTCCTACATTGCCACATTCGAACTTGACTGAAACAGGTATTTCTCAAGATTCTAACTCCTTATTTAGGCATCATTAAGCTTAGGTTTGTGAAGCAAAAATGTAGTCTCTAAGTTGCTTGAGTTGTACATATGCATAGCTTCCATTTATATTAACTGAGCTAGGAGAATTTGGATGATGAACTTGCTGAAAAAACTAGGTCAAGATTTAGGGCCACTGAAATTCTCTCTGGTCTTGGAGAGTTAGATCAAGTTTTTTATATCATCAGAATCGTGTGATGATGAGTTATAACTTTCATGTTGCAAGATTTTGTTTTTAAGCACATATGCAGGAGTTACAAGTTTGTACATGGCGCGCGCGTTTTCTGGTTCCAAGGACAGGGATGAAGTGGAACATGGGCTGGGCCTGTTTTGCTTGACTTTTGACACCCCCTACTCGCTTTCTGCACCCCCTTGGCCCATTTATATTTTGTATATTTTCTCATTTTATTTATATTTTCTGACTTTTATTTATTTTTTCAAAACATTTAAAATCACCAAAAATATTTTCTTAATTTTTACATTTTTAGTTTATTATTTTTATTATTTTTTATGACAAAAATTAGTTTATTAGGTTAAATATAACTTATTTTCTTGAATAAATTTGTAAATAATACAAAAATATTATATACTTTTATTTTTATTATTTATACACTCAAATTAATATTTTCATACAATATTTATTTTTTTTAACATTTTTGTATATATTATTATTATTTTTCTTTGTACAAAAATGAATAAATAAGTAATATAATATATTTTCTTTTAAAACCAAAATTAGGGTTTTCACCCTTTCAAAAATAATCGTTTTTATTTTCTTATTTTTAGGACATAAATAAATGTATTTTCTCATACATAAAATTAACACAAAAACATTTTTGCATATTTACATTTATTTGCATATTTAAATATTTGCCTATTTATTTTCTTGTACAATGAATTCAATATGGTTGTAATAGTTTTAGGGCTTTATTTTGTGCAAATACCCCCTATTCAAACTTGTATGCCTCTCCCCATAATAATGTTGTAATAGTCTTAGATTTACTTTTACGCATTTTATTGCTTTCAGATGCCATGATAGTAAATTAAGGTTTGTATGCAAAAGACCAAAATCAAAACAAATAGCATGACTAAACATAAGATAAAAATGCATGAAAAACACAATGCACACAAGCACCCCTGGGGTTTCATCCACTTTGTTGCCTTAAAATGGCCATGGTATGCATGCTAGGTATCTTTGAAAAACAAAACAAAACAAAAAAACAAAAAGATCATAGTCCCTCGATGACGCTATCTTGGTTGCCTATACAAAAATAATCTAGTCCCTCAAAAAACTTGCTAAGATACTTGGCACAATTGTTGTCATGGTCATACGATGACCCACGCCCGTTCCGTTCAACATCCAAAGATAGGATTGTTTACCAAATACAATGGTAAAACAATAATGTCAAGGGGATAAAAATGTGTAGGAAAGACTTTTGATTAGGGTAGACAACTCCTAGTTACTTGATCAATTTGCAAACATCCTTGCTATTTTCAAACAAATACACACACAATTTCAAAACATTTCCGAAAACAAACTTTCAAACAATGAAACATTTTTCAAAAGACAAACACCTTTGTATATATTCAAATAAGAATCATTACAAAGGTTGCCTAAACAAAGGCCTCTTTTCAAAATATTTTTAAAAACCACAAAGCACCATTTCAAACAATTGAAAAGCAAAAGCAAGTGATCTAAAACAAGTAACTAAGAGCCCATGGAAAACCATGGATGAAAAGGGTGCTAGCACATTCCCTTTTCATAATCTACCCCCCGAACCCAAGAAAACATCTCAAAGGTCTTTCCTGTGCTTTTTGACCTTTCCTTTGGATAAAATAAAGTCGGTGGCGACTCTTGCTAAACCGAAACATTTGCGAACACAAACGCAAAACCTCAAGTCAGTTCTCCCACCGTATCCCAGAAATGGCGACTCTACTGGGGACAATTCTAAAAGTGGGGTTACCTTAGGGTTTTAGATCACCTTTACATGCTTATCTTGCTTGACTTGATTTCTTTACACTTTGGTTCTATTGTTTGGGTTTGAAATCCTCTACCCGGATTTGGGAAACATTCATAGGTAAATAGTAATACGTTGTGGAAACTGTGTGGGGTATACCGACGTGGTTGAAGCAATAACTATATTAGTGCGACATATTTGTGGGTACCGGTAGCCTTTGTGTCAATCAAAGAGAATACGGGGCCGCTGAGTGATGTCATGAAGCACTAATGGACTTTTAGAACCTTTACTTGGCCAACTTGGCCTTTTTAAGGGTAGTGAGATGACCGACTTTGGTACAGTCCGAAGTTGGTAGATACTCGATACTACACTCATTGAGGGTTGTTTTCTTGGAATATTTCGGTCGCCAGTAAAGTGGCTAAACTGAAACAATGAACACAGAAAATAATTCAGTGATATTGAGCTTCTTAGAACCCGGTTACTATTTCTAGGACAGGTTGAGCCAACTAAACTTCAAGAGGGTTCTTACCTATGAAACCCCATGCAAGCCTAAACTAGAAACTTGTGTGATTTGTTTGTTCATATACTTTTGCATACATCATGAGCATCATGAAGCATCATATGCATCCGCTAACCATTTCAAGGGTTTGGATCTTCATCTTTGTTCCTGTTTTGTAGGTAATGGATTCACTTCGCATGAAAACAATTCAAGTCAACCTTGTAAGAATTCCTCCTCAACTCAAGGAGCTAGCTTCAAGGATTCCTGAGAATTCTCCATTCACCGAGAAACATGGTCAACCTCTCAACTTGGTTAACTCAAACATAGAGGAAGACATGGTGAACGTTCTCTTCCAGTTCTTTGACCCCCTACACCACTGCTTCACATTTCCTGATTACCAACTAGTGCCTACTTTGGAGGAATTTTCTCAACTCTTGAGGATTCCTATTCTCAATCAACTACCCTACAACAGTACGGAAAGAGATCCAAAGCCTGAAGATGTTGCTCAAGCCCTACACTTGCAACCATCTGATATCATAGGCCATTGGGAAACCAGAAGTGGTGTCAAAGGCTTCCTGTTAAAGTTTCTGTTTGAGAAGGCCCAAAGCTGCAGGAATTATTTGGGCTTACAAGCTTTTGAGGAAATTGTAGCTCTTCTCATCTATGGGTTGGTCTTGTTCCCAAACCCTGATAAGCTTATAGATGTGAATGCTGTCAAGATCTTCATATCTCGGAATCGTGTGCCTACTTTGCTTGGGGATATCCTTCACTCATTTCACACTCGAACAATGAGGAAAAGAGGTGTTCTCATGTGTTGTACTCCTCTACTGGAAAGATGTTTTATTTCTCATCTTCCCCAATCAGTCTTGAAGAATGAGCAAGGTTTGAGGTGGTAACAACGGTTGATGACTCTTACCCATTCAGATATTCATTGGTGTTCTCGATCAAAAGAGAATGTTATCATCATTGACCGTTGTGGAGAATTCCCTAATGTCCCTCTACTTGGCATTAGGGGAGGTATTACCTACAACCCTTGCTTGGCTCTGAGACAGTTTGGGTATGCCCGAAGGGATAGCCCACATGACATGCTGATTCCAGACTTGGTTTTCGACTTCGACAACGACGATCAAGGACTTCGACAAAGGTTCATCCAAGCTTGGAGGATGCCCAACAAGGTGGACAGTAAGACCTTGGGACACAAGAATTCCATCCCCCTTGAGCCTTACCTCTAGTGGGTACGAACCCGCGCCCAAAGTCTTATGATGCCTTACCCCTACATTCTCTCTGTGATCAAAGAGCTTGTTATGGAAGGAGAGGTTCCATACACCCTCCTACATCCTGACATGCCAACATCACTATAAGATTTACAAAGGAGTTGGATACAGCTCAAGGGAGAACGCGATACTTTCGAAGCCCAATTCTATGCAAGTGAGAAGAAGGTTTTGGAACTTACTCGTCAACTTCACAAAGAGCAGACTCTCAACACCTACATTGCACCAAAGAGGATGTGCAACATCTTTTTACCTTAGAATTTTGTATTATTTTTCCCATGGGGAATTGATGTACTAACAAATTATATCTTATTAATATGACGTGTGTTCCTTTTTGTTTAAAAAAAATTTGAATTTTTGAATCCTTGAATGCATTACATGAATACATATCATTCATCATATGCATAAACAGGTATTCATACCAAGTTTCCTCATCTCTCTGCTATTTATTTCAGCAAGATGGATATAGAACAAACGGTCAAAGACTTGCAAGCGCAGAATTCACAATTCCAACAGCTACTCATGACCTTGCCTAAGGGCCGGGAGGAGCTCAAAACTCTGTTAGAGAAGGAAAAAGAGAAAAAGAAGAAGAAGAGGGCTGGTGTGGCTACATTGGGCAGAAGATTTGAAGGTCAAACCAGAAGGGTCCTAGATTTCCCATCAACCTCTGAGGAAGGAGAAGGAAAGGGTAAAGGAACTGCAGTGGCATATGATTCTGAGGCTGAAGAGGAAGAGGATGAGGATTATTTTGAACAGCAGTACTCTCCTGCAGATGACAAATACAAGAATCTGGAAGAACGTCTGGCAGCTATGGAAGTGCAAAGAGTACCTGGGCTGGACTTTGAAGAGCTAGGGTTGGTTTTTGGGATTGTAATCCCTCCCAAGTTCAAAGCACCTCTTTTTTCTAAGTATGATGGTTTGTCTTGTCCCAAGATGCACTTACGGTCTTATGTTAGGAAAATCCAACCACATTCTTCTGACAAGGATCTGTCGGTCCATTTCTTCCAGGACAGTCTTTCAGGGACGCAGTTAGATTGGTTCTACCAGCTAGAGAGGTCTGATGTGCATAATTGGCAGGATTTGGCTGTTTCCTTCTATAAGCAGTATCAATATAATGCGGACTTAGCACCAACCCGTACTCAATTACAGAGTATGGGCATAGTCTCCAATGAAGGTTTCAAAGAGTATACCCAGAAATGGAGAGACTTTGCAGGACGAGTACAACCACCTCTATCTGGGAGAGATCTAGTTGATATGTTCTTGGGGACTCTGACAGGGCCTTTCTTTAATCACTTGATTGGAAGTTCCTCTGCGGGGTTCACTGAGTTGATTCTAACTGGTGAGAGAATTGAAGCCGGAATCAAAAGCGGGAAAATTCAAAAAGATGCATATGCTTCTGCTGCCATTAAAAAGCCTTTTCCAGCAAAGAAAGAAGTATCAGCTGTTTACTCCCAAAGAGGTCAAGGAAGAGTTGAGCGCCGGCCAGCGGTGGAGGCTGTAATGATTCAGAAGTCTGTAGTTGATCAACCCAGAAACAATCAACCCAGAACCAACCAAACAAGGGTGGAAAGGCCTGCACGGCAATACACCCGGATAAACATGACTCCTGCTCAAGTTTTACCCCATCTCCTGAAGTTAAACCTTACCAGTTTGAGAGAGGCCCCGAAAAATCCGAATACAACTTCTCCTTACTACCATGCCAATGCCAAGGGTGCTTATCATTCGGACAGCCTGGGGAACGACACCAATAGTTGTTGGGCCCTCAAGAATAAGATTCAATATTTGATAGATGCTAAAGAAGTTGAATTCGACGCCCCTTAAAAGTCGAATGTGATCTCTACTCCAATTCCAAAGCATGGCCACAATGCCCATGTTGTTGAAGAGGATCTGTTTATTGCTACTATTGATGATTTGATGACTCCGCTATCGATAATCAAGTTGAATTTGCTGAAGGCTAGGATTTTCCCAGGTTGTGAAGAAGATTGCTGCCTTTGTTCATCCTTACCAACCGACTGTCCATTGTTAAATTTAGGCATCCAGCGCCTAATGGATAACCAAGAAATCCTTTTTGAAAAGACTCCTGTTACACTGACTCCTGTCAATGATATTTCAATAATTACCATATCCGCCAATGTTTCCAAGGTCTCCAAAATACCTGTTAAGATTACATCCGATCCGAAGATTGTACCTTTGAAGATAACCATACCGGGGCCCATCCCGTACAAGTCCAACAAATCAATACCGTGGAACTATGGTGGAGAGATCTTTTACCACGGTATTAAACAAATTGAATCAACTGAAGAGAGTTCTGATGAAGAGACTTCCGACATTGGAAACATCGCTGGAACGAGTAAAATCACCCGCAGTGGAAGAATTTTCTCTCCGGAGATTACCCCTCCAAAGGTAATCTTCGGAACCTCAGCTGCTCCTAAGGTTACCCCTGTGTCGGTCAACATATCTGCGAGAACTCCGATTATTGAAGAAGTTGTAACTCCTGTGGTTGTCCCCTCTACTGCTGCTGATGATAGAGGGAAAGGGATCCAAGAAGAGCCCGTCAGGACGAGGGCTTAGCCATTGGTCATCCCTGATACCTCTCAAAAAGAAATGGAAGAGATTTTGAAAATAATCAAGAAAAGCGATTATAATGTTGTGGAACAACTGGGGTAAACCCCCTCAAAAATCTCTATGTTGGCCCTGCTACTTTGTTCAGAAGCTCATGCTAAAGCTTTGATCAGATTCTTGAAGATGGCCCATGTGCCACAAGAAACCTCTGCGGATCAGTTCCAGGAATGTGTAGCTAGCCTAACAATTGACAATGGTCTAGAATTCTCCGATGTCGATTTGACATCTAAAGGGAGAAAACATAATGACGCTTTGCATGTCTCAGTGGAATGCAGATGGACTACCCTAGCACATGTACTGGTAGACACTGGTTCATCGCTGAACATCCTGACAAAGAAGGCCTTGGATAGACTGGATTGTGAAGGCTTAACCCTGAAACCCAGCAACATCATTGTCAGAGCCTTTGATGGTTCTAAAAGGATGGTCCACGGGGAGGTGGACATCCCGATTAAAGTGGGAACTGAAACCTTCAACTCCATATTCTATGTGATGGACATCCGTCCTTCCTATTCTTGCTTGTTAGGAAGACCTTGGATTCACCATGCGGGAGCAGTCACTTCTACTCTGCATCAAAAGCTCAAGTACCCTGTTCAAGGGAAACTTGTAACTGTTCACGGTGAAGAGGAATATATGATCAGTCATCTTAATTCTTTCCGCTATGTGGAATTAGATGGCGAATTCTGAGGAAATTGTGGCGACCAAGAAAGTGTCTTCTGTACCCATGGTTACCAGGCCTCCGCCTCGGATGTCGTCTCTCAAAGATGCAAAGGCTGTGATTGAAGAAGGAGGAAGCACAATCTGGGGGAAGCTTCCCGACTTTCCTTTCAAATCTGATAAATTCGGCTTGGGTTTCACTTCTTCTGCTCAAAAGGTTGTACGTCGCACCCGTGCCGGAGGGCCACCAATGAAGATCACCCATCATGGAGTCAATTCTTTGGAGGATAGTGAAGAGGAGAGCAACTTGGAAGACTGGATTTTCCCTACTGTTGACGGAGGACTGAACAACTGGGAGGAAAAAGACTTTGTTCCCATTACTTTCATGAATTAGTAATTTATCTTTCAAACATTTCTGTTGGTTTGTAATAATTTTTGAACAATTCGTACACTTTTAACCTAGTGCCTTACCCGAGGTACATAGGTCCATTTGTAAGGGTTTGATTTTTTCATCTTCATATGCCATTTTAATGAATCATGGACGTTTTCACATATAAACTTTTGTGTTCATTTTCTTTCTTTTTACATTTTATTTGTTTAAAGGTGGTTATCCCTTACACACACCCACACTCACAAATGCAGGTACCTTTCCATTCCAGATTCCATGGGTAACAATTCTGCTATGGCCTTCAGTGACTCTGAAGATCTAGTCTACCATGCCGAATACGAAGGTGATGAAGACTGTGAAGTGCCGGGAGAGTTGGCTACACTGCTACAATAGGAAGAAAGGGTTATTCTACCTCATGAGGAGCTGTTAGAGACAATCAACTTGGGTACTGTTGAAGACAGAAAAGAAGTCAGAGTGGGTGCCAACCTAGAGCCAAGTGTCAAGGAGTGCCTAGTTCAGCTGTTGAATGAATATGTTGAGATCTTCGCTTGGTCATACGAAGACAAGCCGGGACTCGATACAGACATTGTGGTTCACCGTCTCCCTACAAGATAAGATTGTCCACCAGTTAAACAAAAAGTCCGTCGCATGAAGCCCGACATGTCTGAAAAGATCAAAGTCGAGGTTATGAAGCAGTTCAATGCTGAGTTTCTTGCTGTTACCTCCTATCCATAATGGGTTGCTAACATTGTGCCCGTGCCTAAGAAGGACGGCAAAGTCATAATGTGCGTGGATTACAGAGACTTAAACAGGCCAGCCCTAAAGATGACTTTCCACTACCGCACATTGACATCTTGGTTGACAATACAACTCTGCACAAGGTATTTTCTTTCATGGATGGATTCTCAGGCTATAACCAGATCAAAATGGCCCCTGAGGACATGGAGAAAACTACTTATGTTACACAGTGGGGTACGTTCTGCTACAAAGTGATGCCATTCGGACTGAAGAATGTCGGGGAAACCTATCAACGCGCCATGGTAGCTTTGTTTCATGATATGATACATCATGAGATAGAGGTCTACGTAGATGAGATGATAGCCCGTTCACAAACTGAAGAAGAACACCTCGACCATCTGCAAAAGCTGTTTGTCAGGTTGAAAGAATACAAGCTCAGACTGAACCCTAACAAGTGCACTTTCGGAGTCAGGTCCAGCAAACTCTTGGGTTTCATTTTCAGCAATAAAGGCATTGAGGTTGATCCTGCCAAAGTCAAAGCTATACAAGAAATGCCTGCCCCTCGCACTGAGAAGGAGGTCAGAGGTTTCTTGGGACGCCTAAACTACATTGCAAGGTTCATTTCTCACCTAACATCTACCTGTGAACCAATCTTCAAGTTGTTGAAGAAAGATCAGGTGGTTAAATGGAATGATGACTGTCAAGTTGCTTTCGATAAAATCAAGGAGTATTTGCTAGAACATCCTATATTGATGCCACCCGTCGAAGGAAGGCCGCTAATCATGTATCTGACTGTCTTGGAAAATTCAATGCGGTGCGTATTGGGCCAACATGATGAGTCTGGCCGAAAAGAGCATGCCATTTATTACCTTAGCAAAAAGTTTACCGACTGTGAGACCCGATACTCACTGCTCAAGAAAACTTGTTGCGCTTTGGTATGGGCTGCTCGCCGGCTAAGGCAGTATATGTTGACTCATACAACTTTGCTGATATCTAAGATGGATCTGATCAAGTACATCTTTGAGAAGCCTGCTTTGTCCGGAACAATCGATAGATGGCAGATGATCCTGACCGAATACGATATACAGTACACGACCCAAAAATCTATAAAGGGGAGTGTGCTAGATGACCATCTGGCTCATCAAGCTATCGAAGATTACCAATCCATGAGGTTCGACTTCCCTGACGAGGATATCATGACATTGGACAACATTGAAGACTTCAGACCATATGACGGACCTGAACAAGGATCCCAATGGACCCTGTACTTTAATGGTGCCTCCAATGCACTTGGTAACGGTATCGGCGCGGTACTCATCTCTCCAGAAGGTTGCCATACACCTTTCACAGCCAGACTTTGCTTCAGCTGTACCAACAACATGGCCAAGTATGAAGCTTGCATCTTTGGACTCAAGGCTGCAATAGACCTGGGAATCAAATCCTTGATTGTGTTTGGAGATTCAGCTTTGGTCATCAGTCAGATCAAAGGAGAGTGGGATACTAAGCATCCAAACCCCATCCCTTACAAAGAACATGTCTTGACATTGTTACCTCATTTCAAGCAGATTACCTTCGAGCACTTTCCGCGAGAAGAAAATAAGCTAGCAGATGCTCTAGCTACAATGTCATCCATGTTTAAACTTAACTGGGATAATGAGGCTCCCCAAATCACCATTGAACGGATGGACGAACCTGCACATTGTCACGAGATTAATACCGAAGAAGTAGTGGACCGACCTTGGTTTTACGAAGTCAAAAGGTATCTCGATGCGCAAGAATACCCTGAAGGAGCTTCAGTCAACGACAAAAAGTTCTTAAGGAGTTTCTCTGCCAAGTTCTTCCTGAGCAATGGTATCCTATACAGGCCCAATCATGATTGCATTCTGATCCGTTATATGGATAAGGTTGAAGTTGAACAGATTATGGCTGAACTACATAATGGTACCTTTGGCACTCACTCAAGCGGACATACGATGGCTAAGAAGATTCTACGGGCAGGCTATTACTGGTCTACCATGGAAGCTGACTGCCATCAACATTCCAGGACTTGTCACAAATGTCAAATCTATATGGACAAGGTACATATACCTCCAGTTCCTCTCAATGTCTTAACAGCTCCTTGGCCATTCGCTATGTGGGGAATCGACATGATTTGAGAGATCAAGCCTACATCATCCAATGGACACCGCTTTATTCTGGTGGCCATTGATTACTTTACCAAGTGGGTCGAAGCAGCTTCCTTCACATTCGTCACAAAGAATGTGGTTGCCCGCTTCATCAAAAAGAACCTCATTTACCGGTACGGCATTCCCGATAGAATCATCACTGACAACGGTACAAACTTGAACAATACTATGATCACTGTCTTGTGTGATCAGTTCCAGATTCAACATCACAATTCATCTCCCTATCGGCCAAAGATGAACGGTGCTGTCAAAGTTGCGAACAAAAATATCAAGAAGATCATACAAAAGATGACAGTCAGCTACAAGGACTAGCATGAGATGTTACCGTTTGCTCTTCACGGGTACCGTACCACGACGCGAACATCAACTGGGGCAACACCCTTTTCTTTGGTGTATGGCACGGAAGCTGTTTTTCCTATCGAGGTTCAAATTCCCTCCTTGAGAATCATGAAGGATGCTGGTTTCAGTGAAGCCGAATGGATTCAGACCCGGCTTGATCAACTTAACTTGATTGATGAAAAGCGACATACTGCTGTTTTTCATGGTCAGACGTATCAAAAACGGATGATCAAAGCTTTCAACAAGAAAGTCCGACGCCAGGTATATCAAGTTGGGGATCTTGTAATCAAGCGGATCATCTTACCGCAAAGTGATCCCAGGGGCAAATAGACTCCTACCTACGAAGGACCATTTGTGATCAAAAACATCTTTTCTGGTGGGGCGATGATTTTAACCACCATGGACGGCGATGATCTGCCGCACCCTGCGAACGCAGACATAGTCAAAAGATACTACGCATAAATGACCCGGCAAGTTGAAAACCCGGAAGGGCGACTTGGGCAAAAAAGGGCATCCCGGTGAATCGAAAACCCGAAAGGGAGGTTCAGGCAAAAGTTAGGGATAAACAATAAAAAAATATGTACACCCGGCAAGTTGAAAACCTGAAAGGGCGACTTGGGCAAAAAAGGGTTTCCCGGTGGATCGAAAACCCGAAAGGGCGGTCCAGGCAAAAGTTAAGGAATTAAAGCATATGACTATGTCTCGTCGGATCACTTTAAGGACAATCTCTTCATAGACAAACTCCTGGCTTCTGATCAATTCAATCATCTTCGGACGAAGCAACGAATGGACAGGATATTCGGAGTTACGAAGGCTATAGCAGAATGGGAACCCCATGGAATTTTTACACATAGCCATCTTTATTTGTATAAATTTTTTCTAATTTTTACGACAACGTTCTCTTACTAGGATGTCTGTCTCCTCTGTACAAAATACTTACACAAAGTTAATATAAAGATACTTCAAAGTGCAGAAAACTATTTGCCTTTTCTTCTTTTTTACACTTGTGTTTTATTTAAAAACGTCCAATGATTTATTAAATGAGCATATGCATTTGAATATAATCACATGTTTACAAATGAACGAAACGGGAAAGAATAATTACTGATAGGTTGAAAGTATAGGAAGACATATTTAGGATATTCCAAGAGAAATCCCCTGCAGTACATCATCTAGGTCCCCAACGGAGCTAAAACCTTGAAATACATATCCCCAGCGGAGTTAAATTTCGAAATCCCCATCAGAGCTAAGTTTTCAAACTCCCAATCCCTAGCGGAGCCAAAAACTTTGAACTACAGATCCTCAACAAAGATGAAACTTTCTTCCCCAACGGAGTCCAAAACTTCAACCTTTAAACTCTGGTGGAAAACCATCCAGTTTCTTCCAATTCCCCAGAGAGTTGTCTTAAAACCAGATAATTTCCATGCAAGTTATCTGATAATTTCCCAGCAAGTTGCTTTGAAGCCTGACAGCTAACTAGACGACAGCTTCGGATAATTCCCCAGTAGATTGGCATACAACCCAAACTCTTGAACTCTCTCCATAACAGGAATGAGTTGTTCCCCACAGAGTCTCCTAAAACTCTCCAGCAGTATAGCTATTCCCCAAATACTTTTTACTACTCTCCAACAGAATAAGCTTTCTCCCCGTAGAGTTATTCTTATTTCCTAGCAGATTGAAGATTCTCAATCCCTAGCCACAGTCATCAAAGTTCTCGGGACTCCCCAAAGCAGGTTTCTCAAGCAGCACTTGGCATTATTTTCACAACAGAATGATTATCATATTTCAACTCTCAATGACTTGAAGGATCCCTATATCCCCAGGAAAGTCGTGAAGGATTCTCACATCCCCACAGAAGTTGTCAAAGGTTTTGAATCTCTAGCAGCGGTCAAGTATTTATTTTCCCCGACGACAGTCAAAGATTTTATTATCTCCAACTATCAAGGATTTATTTTCCTTAGCAAGACATCTAATCAGCTTACATGCGCTTACATTACATTCATATATCATAAATATTGATAAAACACATTTATTGCATCATACATTTCATGCAACATAACTTTGTGTTTCAGCTAACATTTTACCCTTTTCAGGATAAAATTAACAGCTATCTTTAACAAATATTCAAAGCTTAAATACAGCTTAGAGATGCTCCAGACACGGATGCTATTCTATTGCTTATTCAAATCAATGCTCAGATTCCTGTTCCAGTTCAAGTTATGAACCCCGGATTCGACCGGATAATATCTTGATTTTTTCTCCATCATACTATGAAGCCCAGAGATCGACCGGAAAAATAGTTGAATCCCCAGCAAATTACTATGAAGCCTGGACTCGACCAGATAGTGGTACACCTTAGATTCAAGTTATGAAGCCTGGATTCGACCGGATAGCATCTTGATATCTCCAAATACCGTGAAGCCTGAACTCGACCAAATAACAGTTTAAGACACTGCGAAGCTTGGATTTCGACCAAATAGCAGTTTACTTGGCTAATTACTAAGAAGCCCGGAATTGACCGGATATTAGTGTGCCTTAAATTCAAGTTGAAGCCCGGAGGCGACCGAATAACAACTTAATTCCTTTTAAAGCCTGGACTCGACCAGATAACAGTTTAAGACACTATGAAGCTTGGATTTCGACCAAATAGCAGTTTACTTGGCTGATTACTAAGAAGCCCGGAATCGACCAGATATTAGTGTGCCTTAAATTCAATTTGAAGCCCGGAGGCGACCGGATAACAACTTAATTCCTTCTAAAGCCTAGAGTATGACGAGATAAGAATTGAGAAATTGTGAATCCTGGAGAACGACCAGATAGCAAGTTTAATCTCATCCCCCTAGTAAGTCACTGTGAAGCCTGGAATCGACCAGATAGCAGTTGGTCTTATTTTCCTCAGCAAACACTAAAGCCTGGAGCACGACCATATAGCAGTTCATTTTCACCTCTTCAACCAAGAGATGATTCCCCAGTAGAATAAAGGAAGACTGAAGCTCCTAAAATTCTATTTCTACCACGACAGAGACCAACATTCCTCGGCGTAGTCCTCCTCAACAACAGGTATACTGGCTCTCGCAAAGGAATCTCTTATGCGATCGACACTTCTTTGGATGGCATCTTTAAGCCCATCTCTAACAAGATTCTATCACATCTTTGGATGGCATCTTTAAGCCCATTCCCTCAACTACATTTTGACGAGTGCAAATTTACGGGCACTCTAGTGTCCAATCATCTTTTACCTTCGAGTCACAAACGGAAAACTCTCCAATCTAACTCTTCAGGTTCAAGAAGATTGAATAGGGGCAGCTGTTTTACCCCAAAACTTGCCCTCTCATTTTATTAAGATTTCCCCTCACAAGACTTCTTGGACTCCAGACCAGATTAGGGTTTGCTCAGCTTAAGACACCTCCTTGCACTAATGACCTTAAATTAGGGTTTGAGTTTGCACAGGGATTTTTGGATTTTTCATACTTCATGTTGGACCTCTAAGATTGCTCATACCAAGTTTCAAGCCTTGAATCAAATTTTTGCCCAGTCAATTGGACAGTTGACACAAAATCAACTGTATTGGGGAAAAAGTCAATTGTGGCCAATTTACAGTCACACCTCATGATTTTTGATCCACATCAACATTATAGACTCATATGAACCATTTGATCAATTTTGGACCATAACTCCTCAAGAAATTTGATCAGATCATCAAAAGGGCAAAATGGTCAAAATTAGGGTTTTGACTGTAGAAGGGCAATTTCTGATTTTTCACCTAGCCAATGGCAAATTGGGTTCAAACATGGATTCAAGGACTCAATGGAATAATCTTGACTTAATCACAAAGTTCAAAAGATCTCAAATGCATTGGATTGACAGATGAATTTTCCAGTCAACTGATCAAAAATCAATTGTACATTGAAAAGTCAAACTTTGACTTTTTAGTCAAAATCAAGTGCCAAGGGTCAATTTTCATCAAGATGTTTCAAAACATGAAACTTGTTCACCAAGAAACCTAATTTTGAAAATTAGGGTTTAAAATGGAAAAATTTCATAACTTAGAAATTTTCTAAGTTATGAAAATTTCTTATTTTTTCCCAACTTTTCCCAACTTTTTCATCATGATGCAATTGGATTCAAAGAAAACTTCCAACATGAAATTTGTATTCCTCCACAAAATCTACAACTTTGATTCACAAAGTTTTCCCAAAGTATGCTTGGATCTCAAGTTATGATTTTGTGAATAAGGGTCCATGAAACTTGTAACTTAGTGAAATTTTTCCCTAATTTAGGCAGGATTTTGACCTATCTTCATGGCATCTTTTCACATAGTTCCAAGTAAAATCTCAAAATGCATTTCAAATATGGATTGGAGAGAATGTTACAAGCTTTCCAAAATGTCAAACAACTCTCCAAAATCATTTATGGTTAGGGAGAATCGAAAGTTTGAAAATGGCAAATTATCACTTTTGGCCAAGGCATTTTGCACATTGCTACAACTTGCAAATCTGCCCAAAGCATGCTTGTACTTGTTTTATAGGTCTTAAACCTTTCCACACTCCTTAATTTAATGCAAATACAATGGACAAAGGTTTGATTCTGAGATTTAGAGCATTATACAAGGGTTTAATCCAAAAATGGCATAAAGGTAACAATGCCATTTCCATAAAGCACACTTTATGCAATTTTGTTTATCTTGAGCATTGGACCCAATCTCTTGCAGCAAATAAACTCCACAAATATAAAGAAAAGTATACCGACTATGTGCAGACCTTGAGCTAGCTTGTACAACCTTGGCTTTTGTCAACTCACCTTTTGCTTCAAAAACAAGAAACCTTGCAAAAGGTTCACAACTCTTCCATCTGATAAGAACAAAGTTTTGTATCATATTAAACGACCTCAAAACATTGTAGAAAGAAGAATACACGAGTTACAAGCCTCTCAAACACCCAAATACACCAAAAACTCCATTTCTGCCCAAAACAGGGCAAGCCCTGCAGAACCACTTCCAAAATATATTCCACTCATGTGTTTTGCCTTGAACCACTTCAAACACATTCTATACAACCCACCTGAACTGTCCAAGCCATTGTTCAGCAACTGTAGCTTCATTTTCAAGCTTCACCATTTTTAATTTATGAGTTTGCAGGTTGAGTTCTACAAGGAATTTCAGACCATTTCAAAGCAAGCTAAGCATTGGGAAAGGTCAAGGGAACATCAAGCAAGCTCAAAAGTCCTTCAAGCCTCACTCACAACTCCTACATTGCCATATTCGAACTTGACTGAAACAGGTATTTCTCAAGATTCTAACTCCTTATTTAGGCATCATTAAGCTTAGGTTTGTGAAGCAAAAATGTAGTCTCTAAGTTGCTTGAGTTGTACATATGCATAGCTTCCATTTATATTAACTGAGCTAGAAGAATTTGGATGATGAACTTGCTGAAAAAACTAGTTCAAGATTTAGGGCCACTGAAATTCTCTCTGGTCTTTGAGAGTTAGATCAAGTTTTTTATATCATTAGAATCGTGTGATGATGAGCTATAACTTTCATGTTGCAAGATTTTGTTTTTAAGCACATATGCAGGAGTTACAAGTTTGTACTTGGCACGCGCGTTTTCTGGTTCCAAGGACAGGGATGAAGTGGAACGTGGGTTGGGCCTGTTTTGCTTGACTTTTGACACCCCCTGCTCGCTTTCTGCACCCCCTTGGCCCATTTGTTATATTTTGTATATTTTCTCATTTTATTTATATTTTCTGACTTTTATTTATTTATTCCAAACATTTAAAATCACCAAAAATATTTTCTTAATTTTTACATTTTTATTTTATTATTTTTATTATTTTTTATGACAAAAATTAGTTTATTAGGTTAAATATAACTTATTTTCTTGAATAAATTTTTAAATAATACAAAAATATTATATACTTTTATTTTTATTATTTATACACTCAAATTAATATTTTCATACAATATTTATTTTTTTTTAACATTTTTGTATATATTATTATTATTTTTCTTTGTACAAAAATGAATAAATAAGTAATATAATATATTTTCTTTTAAAACCAAAATTAGGGTTTTCACCCTTTCAAAAATAATCATTTTTATTTTCTTATTTTTAGGACATAAATAAATGTATTTTCTCATACATTAAATTAACACAAAAACATTTTTGCATATTTACATTTATTTGCATATTTAAATATTTGCCTATTTATTTACTTGTACAATGAATTCAATATGGTTGTAATAGTTTTAGGGCTTTATTTTGTGCAAATACCCCCTATTCAAACTTGTATCCCTCTCCCCATAATAATGTTGTAATAGTCTTAGATTTACTTTTACGCATTTTATTGCTTTCAAATGCCATGATAGTAAATTAGGGTTTGTATGCAAAAGACCAAAATCAAAACAAATAGCATGATTAAACACAAGATAAAAATACATGAAAAATGACAACACAATGCACAGAAGCACCCCTAGGGTTTCATCCACTTTGTTGCCTTAAAATGGCCATGGTATGCATGCTAGGTATCTTTGCAAAACAAAACAAAAAAAACAAAAAGATCATAGTCCCTCGATGATGCTATCTTGGTTGTCTATACAAAAACGATGTAGTCCCTCAAAAAACTTACTAAGATACTTGGCACAATTACTATCACGGTCGTACGATGACCCACGCCCGTCCCGTTTAACATCCAAAGATAGGATTGTTTACCAAATACAATGGTAAAACAATAATGTCAAAGGGTTAAAAATATGTAGGAAAGATTTTGATTAGGGTAGACAACTCCTAGTTACTTGATCAATTTGCAAACATCCTTGATATTTTCAAACAAATACACACATAATTTCAAAACATTTCCCAAAACAAACTTTTAAACAATGAAACATTTTTCAAAAGACAAACACCTTTGTATATATTCAAACAAGAATCATTACAAAGGTTTCCTAAACAAAGGCCTCTTTTCAAAATATTTTCAAAAACCACAAAGCACCATTTCAAACAATTGAAAAGCAAAAGCAAGTGATCTAAAACAAGTAACTAAGAGCCCATGGAAAACCATGGATGAAAAGGGTGCTAGCACCTTCCCTTTTCATAATCTACCCCCCGAACCCAAGAAAACATCTCAAAGGTCTTTCCTGTTCTTTTTTACCTTTCCTTTGGATAAAATAAAAATTCGGTGGCGACTCTTGCTAAACCAAAACATTTGTAAATACAAACGAAAAACCTAAAGTCAATTCTCCCACCGTATCCCAGAGCACCCTTTTCATCCATGGTTTTCCATGGGCTCTTAGTTACTTGCTAGATCACTTGCTTTTGTTGTTTGAAATTGTGCTTAGTGTGGTTTTGAAAGTATTTTTGTAAAAGAGGCCATTGTTTAGGCAATCTTTGTAATGATTCGCGTTCGTAAGAATGTATACAAAGATGTTTGTCTTTTTGAAAAAATGTTTTCAATGTTTGCAAGATGTTTGGAAATGTGTGTGTTTGTTTTGAAAATAGCAAGGATATTTGTTTTAAATGAAGCAAGTAACTAAAATTAATCTACCTACTCAAATGTCTTTCTTGTTCATTTTCTTTTCCTTTGATATTGTTGTCTTACCATTGATTTGGTAAGCAACCCTATCTTTGGATGTAAAAGGGAAGGGTGTGGGTCATCGTATAGCCATGATTATCAATGTTTGCAAAGTATCTTACCATTTTTGAGGGACTAAGATCATTTTTGTAAGGCAACTTTGAATAGCGTCATCGAGGGACTATGATCTTGTTTTTGTTTATTTTGCTAAGATACCTTACATGCGTAATATGGCCATTTTTGTATAAGGAAACCAAGTGGAGTAACCCTAAGGGTGCTTATGTGAAAGTGTGCCATTTTCATGCTTGATTTTTGTCTTGAATTAGGTTTTTATATTTGATTGGTTTTATCTTGCCATACAAACCCTAATTACTACCATGTTATATAAAAGCGATAAATTGCGAAATTTAAAGATTACTACGCTATTACAACATTAGTGGGATGGGGTATACAATTTATGAATGGGGATTTCAATAATATAAACCTAATTAATCTATTACAACCAAATTGAATTTGTACAAATATTGGGATAAATAATATATAAGATAAATTAAATATGCAAATATGTGTGGATGAAAAGAAGATTTTGTTTGGTTTTTTATGTGAAAAAAGTTTTAATCTAAACCTAATAAATAAATCAAGATTAAACTCTAATTAATTAGGAAAGGAAATTATTTTTAGAAGGGATTTTGATTAAACCCTAATTCTATTTTATTAAAAGGAAATAAATTTCTTTAAGAAAAGGTAAGTATTTTTATATTTTTTGTCTTCAAAAATAACACATGGCATTATGAGATATTTTTGGTCTTTTTATATTAAAATAATATGCTTAATGGGTGTGAAGAAAAATAAATAAACATTAAACTAATTCTAAATTAATTTACAAAGTTATTTAATAAAAATAGATAATATATGTAACTAAAGAAAATATTTTTTATTCATAAAAATGAAATAAAAAAAGTCAAAATAAAATCTATCATTTTTATATTTTTTGTGATTTTTAATATTAAGAAAATATATTCAATTAAAATAAAATGAAAGGTAAAATAAATAAATAAAATTAATATGGGCCAGGGGTGCTGTAAGCAAATAGGAGGCAGGAGGTTAGCAAAAAAAACACAAGGCCCAATGCACTAAAGCCCACGCTGCAAGCTAGCAAAAAAATGGAAAAATGAGAAAAACTGCAAAAGGCAGCGCGCTAAGGCTCGAACCCATGACCTCTGGCCTTTTCGCGCGCTGTCTTACCACTGGGGTGGCTATACACCCGTTTATATAAACAAAAGCACAAATATATATTGTAAAACGCCTCCTGAAGGCAACTTCATCTTCAACCTTGAGCCATGGCCGGACCACCTGTATCTCTCTCATTTCTCCATGAAAATGAAAAATCCAAACACAAAAGTGATAGTGTTTCTTCCCACGATTTCAACCATATAATTTATGTAAACTAAAAGTCAAAGATCAAAGCTAATTTTACTGGCCCTAATTTGAAACATAATTTTTACAGAAATTTCAAATCCAAAATTCTCTATACACAATGAATATAAATGAAATCTATGAACATGGTTGGCTTTAGTACAAGGATATCTACATTTTGTTTTCACAAATCAAGACCAAAGGATGCTTGTATGAAGAGATAGAAGTTTGAGTTTTTACCTCTTTCAGTTGAGATAGTGAATGGAGTTTGAGCACATTTTGAGAAGGCCTGAGGATCTGTTTAGCTTGCCTGGACCTCCCCGAGCTTGTTTCAATCCTTACTTGGTCTTGAAAGTCCCTGAATCTCCCTACTCAAGTCAACTTGCAAGCTTGAAATGTAAAAATAGAAGATGGAGAAGGAGGAGTTACAATGAGGAAACAGGGGTATAGAACACTTAGATATGATGTATATTAAGTGTTTAGGTGGTTAAAACTAAAAACGCACGAGTGGTTTTTGAGATTGCTATGTAAGGTGCAAAACTACAAGTTATGGAAGATTTTCAGTGATAGAGTGTTTAGGAGAGTTTCTGAGCTTTAGCATTCGTTTTCTAGGTTGCAATACATTTTTTTATATGTATGGAAAGGATTAGGGATCAAGCTTTCTCAAGATTTCTGAGTTATAGCCTTTTGGCTCTATAACTTGCTTTTGAAGCAAAGTGAGGAGACAAGTCTCTATGTGCTTGTACAAGCCTGATATGAGTTGGTAGAGGTTCTAAAAACATTGCTTTTGGATTATAGGGTTTGTTTGTGCAGAAAGAACAAGTGCAAAGCTCAAGGAGTTGACAATTGCAAAAGTTGTGCTTTATCAAAATGGAAATGGCAACTTTGTGCCATAAATGGAATTGTAGTTTGGACAAAGGCTCCAATGCTTGGATTAAAGCTCTATCAGCTGTGTAAACATTTAATTATGGAGTGAGAAACAAGTTTGAGGCCTGCAAATCAAAGATTATGCAGCCTAGGCTTGAATTTGAATTTTGGTTCATCATGAAATGGCTTGAAATTAAAGTGAGAAATTGCCAACTTCATCTGTTCGATTCTCGCTACTCAAGAATGATATTAAGGAGTTCTTTGAAATTTTGGAAATCTTTCAATGTGCTCTAAAACTCATCTTTTAATTTCTTTCAAATATTCCCCTTGGAACTATGTGAAAAATTGGCATAAAGTTAGGTCAAAAAACCTGCCTAACTAGGGCAAAATTTCACTAAGTTATTTTAGTTCATGAGCATGTATTCACAAAATTATATCTTGAGATCCAAGCATCTTTAGGATAAATTGTGTGTAGCAAAGTTGTATATTTCATGGAGATCTACAACTTTCATGTTGGGAACTTCCTTTGAATCATCTTGCATCATGGTGAAAATTTGGCTCAAAGTTGAGAAAAAATAAGAAATTTTCTATACTTAGAAAAATTTCTAAGTTAAGAAAATTTCAAATTTCAAAAAAACCCTAATTTTGACCATTTTGCCCTTTTGATGCTTCGATCAAATTTCTTGAAGAATTGTGGTTCAAAATTGATCAAATGATACATAGGAGTCCAAGATGTTGATGTGGATAAAAAATTATGAATTTTGACTGTAAATTGGCCATGGTTGACTTTTTCCCCAATATAGCTAATTTTTAGGTCAACAGTCCAATTGACTGATCAAAATGTGATTCAAAGCTTGAAACTTGACATGACTAATCTTGGGGGTCCCTAATGATCCTTGAAAGCCTTATGAAGCATTTATAGTCCAAAAATCCTTGTGCAAAATCAAACCCTAATTTTGGTAATCAGTGCATGAGGAGGTGTCTTAAGCTGGTCAAACCCTAATGCAGTCTTGAATCAAAGAGATCTTGTGAGGAAATTATTGATAAATGAGAGGGAAAATTTTGGGGTACAACAATGGAATCTGAAAAAGGATCTAGTTTCTAACTCTGAAGAAAATGAGAATCTGAGATTAAAAAATTCTGAGTTAAAAGAAAAAAGTTCAAAACTTGAAAACGATTTACAAAACACTTAGAAGGAAACAATCTCAGAGGTTCCCAGTAACTCTGATAAGATCATAAAGGAATATGATCATAGCTTTCAGAAGTTCCTTGCTAAAAATATAGGTAGAAGCAAGATGTCTTCAATGATCTATGGAGTTAGCAGAAACGGAAGAATAGTTATAGGATACAAAGGTAAACCATCCCAACCTAAGAAGGTTAAGGATCTGGTTATCAAACACACTCCTCTTTATTCTCACTTCACTATTGGGTAAACACATGATATAAAACATACTGGTAAGGTGTTTTATACTAAACTAAAATTAAAACAGAATTTTGGAAACTCTAACAGTCATGGACCCAGAAATATATGGGTACCAAAAGACAAAATCATCTATGTCGCAGATATTTTTAACAGCAAGGTTGAAACACCAGTATTAACACCTGGACTATGTATGCTCTCTACACATGGAGGAAATAAATCATATGTTTCAAAGCCTGGAATTTAAAAGATTCGCAGGTTTCATAGGAAATAAGAAACAGAAGGTTATTGGCTTTGAATCTATTGGAAACAGGAATGGAGATACAGCAACAGAAGCTCTCTAACGAATCTCAGATGTATCCAGAAGCGGATGTCACATCTTTTCAAGCAACTTCTGTCAGAGCAAGCCAAATAGAGTGTTTACCACTTTTTGATTCTTGACAAAAATGGGGAGAATGAAGAATATTTTGACTCATAATCAGAAGATCCTCAGGGAAGTATTCTATTTTCTCGTTAGCCGAGTATTCTACTCAGGGGGAGCGTTTTAATATTTTTTTCTTTATATTCCATCAAAACATACTAGTTTTTGTCATCTTCAAAAAGGGGGAGATTGTTAGAACATAATTTGGTTATACATCCTAGTAAGAGTTTTGATGATAACAAACACATGATATAAAGAACATATATGCTCGCTAATAAAAAGTATATTTACATGCAGGAATTTCTGATGTGAAAAAGATGTTCTGATGCAACTGGAAGTTCTGCCCGAACATCACCAGAAGTTTTGATTATGCAAGCACAGAAGTTGAGAGGACCATGAAAGATTCAGACGCATCAAATCTGTGTGACACTCTTATATGAAGAAGTTATGTTACAACTTCTGAATGCACCAGAGCTGTGGAACAGAATCTCTGATACTATGATTTGCAAAGTTCTGATATAAGCTGTAAATGCCTCTCAACGGTAATATTCATCCTCTGATGTGAGAAGCTCTGAAGCGTTACAATTCCATCAATGAAAGATCATAAGTAACGGCTACAAACAGACAAGGATCTCCTGGTTTAGAAAGCTCATTAACTCGATTTTAGACATACCAAAAGTATCTTCTTATTGCATGGCCTATATAAAGCACACAAAAAGAAGATCTCAAAGTGATGAACTACTACGCATAAAAAGAAGAACTCATGGGAATAGTCAGTAACGTAGATATCAATCTTCATCCTCAACATTCAATATTAAATTATGTAAATCATCATTGTTAGTGATACTGTTTATTAGAAACATCATTGTACACATATATTCAATTAACTGCTTAGAAAATTTCCTTGAGAAAATTGGGTTGTGGTTTTGGACTCAAGAAGACTTTGACAACTGCCAAAGTAGATTTGTAATCAGTTTTATTAGTGAATTAAGACCACGTTGGAGAGTTGCGAAATCAACTTGGCGGGTGGAATGGAGTAGTTTGAGTTCAAACGAACCAGGATAAAAATAAACGTGTTCTTTACTCCATTGATTTTTAATATTCCAATTCAACCCCCCCCCCCCACCACCACCACCATTCTTGTGTTTTTCACTTCTTTAGGAACTAAAGGTTCACAACCACGGCGGGTGCAATAATTATAGAAATACTTCTTTTATTATCTCCACCATCTATTTTTTATACAACTTTTATAGTCAAAATACACAAATTTTCAAAGAGGTTCATGCGGAATATCGTAGATGTTTAGGGTGCTAATACCTTCCCTTTGCATAACCAACCCCCGAACATAGATTATCTCCCCTTCTTTTGGGTTATTCACTTTTTTCCCATTTCTTTGGAAATAATAAAGCCCGATGGAGATTTTTATTTGATTTGTGAGGGATAAGTCAATCCAATGTCTTAGTCTAAACATTTCTACCGCTACAACATGGTTTAACACTTCTTCATTTCCAGAATCCACTCAGTGTCCAGAATATCTTCATCAACAGATGTAGGTTCTATGATGGACACCAAACCTAGAAACGTCAATTCAGAGAGTTTGAAAAATGATATGATTCTTACTAGTTCAATTTTATCACCCTGGATTAATTATTCATAGTTTGAATATATTTGTATATGCTTGCTCAGTGGTATTTGAACTTCATTAGTTTTTTATTGAACAGCCTCAGATTTTTTAGCTTCAGAGCTTGAATATATAGTCTCCAGATCTGCAAACTTCTCAACTAGCTTTGACTTTTTAGAGTCAAGCTTATCATAAAAAATTACATCATTTGATTCTTCAATAATTCGTGATTCATTAATATATACTTTATACACTTTAGAGCATTTAGAGTATCCTATCATTATACACTTTTGTGCCTTAGAATCAAAACTTTTCAGTTTGTCTTTAGTGTTAAGAATAAAAGAATTACATCCAAAAGGATGGAAATATGAAATTTTGGGTTTTATATTCTTTCACAGTTCATAAGGATTTTTACCCAAAATAGGTCTTATAGAGATCCTATTTTGAATATAACATATTGTGTTAACTGCCTACGGCCATAATCTATTGCAATGTTTGTATCAATGATAATGGTTTTGGACATTTCTTGCAAAGTACCATTCTTCCTCTCTACAACTCCATTTTTTATGGAGTTATAGGGTAGGAGAAATCATGGGAGATGCCATTTTCATCATAAAGTTTTTCAAAATGTTTATTTTCAAATTCTCCACCATGATCACTTTTTAAAATATTTTTCATTTTGCACTTGTGAGCATAAGAAAGAGAACACAAAATGTGACCCATTCCTGTGTCTTAAGAATTTAACCCATGTCCATCGGTTGTAGTCACCAACATTGAGTAGTTCATATTTCTTGCCATTGACATAAGCACTTTTCACAGGTCCAAAAAGGTCAATATGCAAGAGCTCCAAAATCCTAGAAGTAGAAACAACATTCTTTGCTTTGAAAGAATATTTTGAAAACTTACATTTCTAACATGCTTTACAAAGATCACATGAAGAGAACTTCATATTTGGAAAGCCTTTGACTTAATTAAGCTTGTTTAGCTGAGAAGTTTTTCTCATGCTAACATGGCCCAATCGTCTATGCCAAATCCATTTCTCTTCATTTACAAACATGAGACATTTAATATTTTTATTTATTAAATTAAAAAGTCTAATTTTATAAATTTTATTTTTTCCTCTTGCCATTGAAATAATGGAGCCATCTCTCTGACTAACACCTTTACATGATTTTTTATTAAAGATTATGTCATAACAATTGTCACTTAATTGACTTATGGACAATAAAAAATGAACTAATCAATCAACTAATAAAACATTAGTAATAGAAGGGAGATAATCATTACCAACTGTTATGGAGCCAATAATCTTCCCTTTTCTAGTTACCTCTAAAACCCACAAAGCCTTCATGCTTAAGTTGCAGGTCTTGGAACATATGCCTTCTTCCTGTCATGTGTCGTGAGCATCCAGAGTCCATGTACCATGACTAGTGTTTTAACGTTGATGCTAAGGAATTTCATAACATATATTATTTTTTTCTTAGGTACCCATATCTTTTTCGGTCCTTTCTGGTTAGTTCTCTAAGAGTTCTTATCGAACTTGGGTCTTAGTGCAGAATAATCATTTTGTGTATGTGCATGAGAGAAATGAGAATAAAGAGCTTTTGGTTTTGCATTTTGTTTTAAAATAGGTTTTTCTTTAGGCACATAACCAATTCCTCTTCTTCCATTTCTGCTAACTCCATAGATCATTGAAGCCATTTTACTTTTATTTATGTTTCTAGCTAGAAATTTCTGATAAAATTTAAAATATTTCTTTATGACGTTTTCAGAATCTATAGAAGCTTCTAAAAGAATTTATTCCTCAAGTTTTAAACTCATATTTCATATCCGTGTATTTGTTCTATAGCTTAAAATACTTTTCTTGAATTTCAAATAAGCAATATTCTAATTGAAAAGAAGATAAATCAGGGAATATCTCTTCAGAGTCTGACTCAAATTCTAATTCTGATTCTGATTATGTCTTATCATTAAATGCTTAAGTTCTTTCCATCAATGCCACATTTGTTTGCTCTTCCTCATAATCATCGTTTGATGATAGACATCAGACTTTTGTTCTTCCCTCTAAAGACTTTCTTATTTTTCTTGTCTTTTATCAACTTGGGACATTAATTTTTGTAGTGACATGGCTCCTTCCACTAAAAGTAGATAAAGTATTTTCTTGCACTTGACTTCTTAAGTTCAGATATAGATTCGAAGCAGTCACCTGTCCTTCTTGATCCTCTGAACTTTCTTTGTCTATTTTTCCAGAGTTAATTAACGCTTCTATAAAGAAGAGACGACTCATATTTTTATTCATATTCCTCTTCCTCTCCAGATTGAAAGGCTACAGTATTTTCATATTTTTCCATAGCTTTGAGAGCCAGAAATTTAACATTTCTTTGAGACTCATCCTTTTCAAGATCTATCTCACGAGCTCTTAAGGAAAATGTAAGTTCTTTAAGAGTGGTATTGTTTAGATCTTTAACAACTTTAGTGTAGTTACCATAGGCCCCCATCTTTTGGGTAAGCTTATAATAATTTTCTTAACATGATATGTAGTATAGTAACCTTTGTTTAGAACCTTCAGTCCTACAACTAGAGTCTGAAACCTTAAGAACATGTTCTCAATTGTTTCATCATCATCCATTTTGAAGGCTTCATATTTTTGTATCAAGGCAAGCGCCTTGGTTTCTTTCACTTGAGGATTTCCTTCATGGTTCATATTTATGGAGTTAAATATAGACTTAGTTGTATCTCTATTTGTGATCTTCTCATACCTAGAGTATGATATAACATTCAGCGGAATAGTTCTTGACCTATGATAACTTTTGCAATATTTCTTTAGTTGGTCTGTCATCACTCTTCTTTCTAACTTGTTACCACTTACATCAACAGGACTAGTGTTGCCATCAACTACCATATCCCACTGATTAATATCACAACCAAGAAAGAATTTTTCAATTCTATCTTTCTAATAGTCAATTTTTTCTACATCAAAAACTGGGGAGTTGGCACTATAGTTATCTCTATCATTGTTTACAATGGGTGGAGGAACTCCTGCTATTGTGTGTCAAAGAACTTGATCTTTTACTGACAAGGTGAAGTGTTTAATAAGTAATCAATACTAGAACCAGAGCTTTGATGCCAATTGTAGCTAAGGGAAACACAAAAAAGGGGGGGTTTGAATTGGGTTTCTAAAATGAAAACTTTTTCTACCAAAAACAACAAGGATAGGACACAAAATAAAAATAAGGAACACAAATATTTTTATCCTAGTTTGATGTTAATGAAACTACTCCATTCCACCCGCCAAGGTGATTTTGCATTATTACAAGGACTTAATTCACTAAAACCAAACTTGATTACAACCACAACGACTAACTGCCAATGTCTTCTTGAGAAAGTCTGACTATACCCTAGTCTCTCGAGGAAATACAACTCAAAAGTTGAGAAACAACGTGTGTTACAAAGTTGCTTCTATGAAAGCAGATTGCACAAATGTATAACACATATTTACACACAAAAGTATTTTCTATGAAATATTATGAACAAAACTTCCTTGCGTGTATGATTTCTCTAAAATGTTTTCACGGTATTCTATTGGATGAAAAGTTTCACATAAAAGTCTCTATTTGTCCCTTCTATCAAGACTCCTTTATATAAGCAATGAAAATATTTGTTGGAGGGTGAAGATGGAATTCCATATAATTATAGTTGTATCCTTTCATAAGGGTTTGCAAAAATGGGAGACAAAATGGTACAATAATACATTCCTTTTCCCATGAAATCAGTGTAGTGGAAGGAATATTGATCTTGTAATTTGTACAATTTTCTCATGTAAAATCTTTTAATCTTATCTTTTAATACTCAGAGGCTTCAGATTGAGATTTGATGAAGCATTCTTAGAAGGATCCAAGTTTGATGAGAGATTCTTAAGAACCTTGTAATTAGAGTCTTGATCAAAGTTTGGTAACATTGTTCTTCAATGTCTGTTGAGCCTGAGCCTTCAGAGCTTGATAACTATAAGAGGCTTCTCAATCAGAATCATAAACAAAAGGTATTTGCATTAGCATTATTCGGAACAGTTGAGTTGAGTAATCTAGAGATTGACTTTCTTTGTAAAACACATATTGTTATTTCCTTTGAGTCAGAGTGCGTTAAGTTCAAAATCTGATAACGTCACAAATCACTTCTACGGAGTCATAACTTGTTTGCTAGAAGATGCACACTTAACAAAACCATTAGGGTACACAATTGTTCTTTATGAAATGATGTATTGTTATCATCAACACTTAAGGCCATATGAAAATTCAAATTGTGTCCTTACAATTATGAATGATTATCCTTGGCGAGGAAGAATCATTATTGTTGACTGTGTCCCATCCCTAATACCATTTTATAAGAAATCACTAGAAATACTCATGATGATTGTGTTGGACTTGAGACTTCACACACAAGATGGGATGGGGTTGAATTATGTGATTTGGAAAAACATGGTTTTGAATTTTTTTTGGAAAATTAACTTAAAAAATCATAGTTTTAAAATTAATTTCAAATAATAAGCAACAAAAAATAAATATCAAAAAGTAAAATTTAAGGGAAGAAAAATGACACAGAATTATAGAGGTTCAGTCAAAACTAAAATACCTACTCCTCTCCCTAAGACAATGTCTTGAAAGTTTCCAATAATATTTATGAGATTTTAGTAGGAAAGACTCAAGAAACCCCTTATACAAGGAAATTGTGGTTGATCTTAAACCAAATATTACTAGACAATAGATATGGGCATTTGCGTATTTTCTCCAGTAAATTGTTGAGAGTGAAGTGGCCATTATCCCTTCCCAACCGTGGATTGAAGCAGTTAGTCTCCTTTCCACGAACACGGATCTTATAGAAGTTAGTTTTCAAGTTCCAAAGTAACTAAGCTCGATAGTTTTGGTTTAACAAGATAACCAAATAACCTCTAAGATTTTAACAAGGATAATCTCAAACCTAGAAAGATTTTAATTTTTCCTAATCTTCAACCTAGAAAGGAACTGATCACACAATCCCCAACAAAATATTTTATCGGGCTTAACTTTTAACCACATATTTTATCCCTAAATGGATTGTATTCCACGAAGGTGTACAAACAAAATTTCCTTGGGGAATTTTATAATTCTTCCCTTCTAGAATTACATTGATATCCTTACTCACAAAGGACTTTTCTCACAAATTGATTTGGCTATAACATCTAGTCGGAGAAAGTTAAATAAAACTTTAGAGAGAAAGAGAGAAGTGTCAAAACATGTTCCTAGGTGATTTGAAAGGATAAATGAGGCCTTTATTTATAGGCAAGATGAATTCCCAAACAAAATTCTCATTTAATCATTTTGACCATTGGCTAATTGATTAGAATTTTGGTCTAATCTATTAGATTATGAAAAAAAGTTGTTGGTGATCATTCTAAAAGGAAAATATATATATCTAGCTGTTGAACATCATTAAGGGTCTGTCTAAATAGCTTCGGGCTTAAGTTTGAAATGATCTAATTAATTAGTAAAAGGTCTTAATTGATTATATTGGTCAAATATTTTCATTTATCTATTTCCACTGGTCCTAAGTCATATGGAACAACTTTAAGACACTTTTAAAAAGAATTTCTCTTATTTAAGGTATTTGAAAAAATGTTTTAGGGTGTGTATGCACTTATAGCCATATACTTTTATGAAAAAAAATCCCTTCTCTTTTACATATGTTAACTCACTTAGTAACCTAGGAGATTAACTGCTTCTACAAACCTTTTTCCAAATATTATCTTTTATGTTGACACTAGTTAAGATCACTTTAAGCTTTAGATAATTCACTTTGTTTACTATCTTAAGTTCATCAAAACCATATTACTCGGGTTTATATCATTAACAATTTAAGCATTATGCTTGACTTATCATCAGTTATTTTTGCGGTTGACTTTATGATGGACCTTTATAGATGCCTTTACAATTTTATTTATAGTTATCATCATTGTTGTCATCATAATTTTCATCATCAAAAGACCATGTCTTAGTTAAAGATATATTATCTACAAAACGAGGTTCCACATTCTCTTCGTTTTTGGTGATGACAACACATCTCTCAAGGGAGGTGGTAAAAGAAACTCATAATATATATATTTTTGAGTGATAACACTCCCCTTGAGTTAGATAGAAAATATACCCTCCTCCTGAGAGTATACTTCTCCCTCTTTGTAAACAACGAAAAGACGGGTAAAGATGCATTGTGAAAATAGATATGCAAAACAAAATATCATACTTATATTATTAACAATTCATGATACAAAGAAAAATTTCTTAATTTAACCCATAAAAGGAAATTTGAGAAATTTAAATTACAATAGGAAAGGTGCACAACATATTATGACTTAAGTGGAACTAATCTTCTTCAAGATCATCATGATGAAAAAATGAGGTGGTAGTTGGCTTGGGTTAGGAATGAAGTTCTTCACTATAAATTATATTTTGTCATTGAGAACATCCATCATTTTACTAAGGATTTTTAGATGGTCAAACCTTGTGAGTATGTGAGGGGAGTCATCTGAGCTATTGATTTCTATTGGTGTCTTTAAACTTACAGATTTTCGGTTCCCTTGGTTTTAGGGGGTTATTTTGATGATTTTTTTCTTCTTTTAGCTACAATTTAATTGAGGGTTGAATAGAGGTTCCTATTTGTGTTGATCCTTCTTTATATTGTTCTACTTTAAAGTGGTATACAGTTTTATCTGGAATCTTTGTGATTATGTGTCCATAAGAAAGAAGTGACTTTTATGTTTTTAGGATTATGTGTCCTTAAGGATGATGTGACTTTCTACTCATCTACCCATCTTAGTAATATATTTATGGTTTTTGAGACTTTTATGTTATTTCTATTTTTTGTTGAATTCTCTAATTATGTTGAAGATGTATGCCTTTGTATGGCCAGATAATATGTTCTCTGCGGCTGTTTAATGCCCATAGGTGGCTGGATATTCTCTATGTTTTTGCTGAAGCGATAAAGAGGAAAGTAAAAGTTACTATTTAGTGTGATATAGATTATATCATATCGTATCCAAAGATATTAGTGCTACTGAATGGCCGTTTGACAAATCTCCCGTTAATGAGTTTGGGTTAAAATGGGTTTGAAGTAAATGCGGGAATTAAAAGTATTAACTGAAGAATGGAAAAACACAAGAAGGGGGGTTGAATTGGAATCTTAAATTCAATGAAAAGAACACGTTGATTTTTAGCCTGGTTTGTTTGAACTCAAACTACTCCAGTCCACCCGTCAAGGTGATTTCGCCTCTCTCCAACGAGGTCTAAATCCAATAATCAATCATGATTACAAATCTACTTTAACAACTACCAAAGTCTTCTTGAGTATAACCACAACCCGATTTTTCTCAAGGAAATGCACTAAATAATATAAGAATAAAACAGTGTGCAGTATTGTTTCTTTCAAAATAGTATCATAGTATGGTGATGTTTTACACAGTTGAAAGTATTGTATGTTTGAGGATTTAGAAAAGATTGCAGCGTTGTTGTGTTATGTAAATGATAAACGATTTATCCTCAAGTCTTGTTTAAATATGCGCAACATGGATGATCAATTGGAAACTTGATTAATGACAGATAAGGTGGTTTCCAAAAATAAAGATCCTTATTCCCTTCCAGTCGTTACTCTTGAAATGGAAATATTTGATTTGTAACGCTTCAGAACATTAAAGTATATGATGCTGCTTGCTTCAGAACTTTTGAAGGTCAGATCCATAATATCTTGTTTGCATAGTTAGACTTACTTTACCAGAGTTGTGTAATCAGAGTTAAAACATCTTTCTTTTAGTGTAACTTCTGATCTTCTTTCATCAGAAATTTTTGAGAATTGTCTACATTCACAGCAGGAACAACCTTGTAGCTTATCTTCTGATCTTCTTGCATCAGAACTTCTCTACAAAACAGAATATAATTTTAGAGTGCATAGTTGTTCTTTGTGTTTGTTATCATCAAAACTCTTACAATAGTTGTAGAATCAAACTATGTTCTAACAATCTCCCCCATTTTTATGACGACAAAAACTAGGATATTTCAATCAAAATAAACAGAACATAAAGCATTATAGGGTCTCCCATTGAGCTGAGTACTCAGATAGAGATGAATTACTTCCCTGAAGTTCATTATGATAAGATCTTTTGATGCATCTACTTCTGTCTTCATCAGAGTTTTGTTCCTATTTTGCTTTCAGAAAAAGAAACGAGAAGTTATGATATTCAAAATGTTGGAGACTGTGTCTCAATATACTGTTATTAGAAATATCTTACGTTCTCCCCCTTTTTGTCAAGAATCAAAAAGCAATGTAAACCTTAATATTCAGAGTCAAAAGTTGAGTTGTATTAAACTTGATTGCAATAACATGTTCAGAGGAAAACAAAACAAGAAAAAAGAATATAGTAAAGAAAAAAAGATTTAAAAAACTAATATTGAGGTGGAGGAAGTCGTGTGAACAACGCTTCCAGCAAGCTCTTAATATGATGAGTGTTCAATTCCTCTTGTCTTCCCAGCATTCCTTGGATTTCTTTGTATGTGTCATCTTTCTTGTCTAATCTTTCCTTGATCACTGCATTTTGTTTCTTTAACTCTTCCAGGGTTTGCATGACCAGAGATGAGGAAGGTATATCCAATGTAAAATCAAGCTTCTCAAATGAACTTTTATTTTGATGAAGACAAACCATGATTGACAAAGAAGGAAAAGATTTTAATCAAGCTAAAAGAATTTATGGACAAAGTCTTCAGTTCAAGCTATTAGCAAATTTTAAGGTATAATGATAATACTTACTTTGATCTTAAGACATAGATGCTCAATGGTGAAAAGAAATATTTTATAAATCCTTACTCAAGTTTTTCTACGCTAAAATTCATTTTTCACTTGAGTGCAATCGATTTGCATTTTAGTGCAATCGATTGCATGCTTAAATTTTTCAAAACATTTGCTACTGTTTCTCAGTTTAATCGATGTACATTGTTTGTGCAATCGATTGCACTCAATCAATTTTTTCTACTGACTTCACATGCAATCAATTTACACTCTTGCACAATCGATTGCACACTCAAAACTTTTGAAAATATAGCTATTGAAACCCCGTGCAATCGATTTATACAAAGGGTGCAATCGATTGCATGCTGCATAATTTTGAAAAACAACAGCTTTGCACATGCCTGTTCATAATACCTTTTCATGGAAACCTTTCACTCAATCTTGGCAATTGTTCATGATTCATTTACAGAACTTTATGTTGTTTCAAAAAGGTGCTATGAACATATAAATACTCATTTTCAAAATCATTTTCAACACCTCTTCTAAATATATTTTCTGAATTTTCAAAATACAAACTCAAGCTTTTCTTCACTTTCATACATAAGTTTTCTGCACACTTTCACATATTGTTAACCAGAAAACTTTGAGCATTATATATATTGAGTCATTGTACACTATTATCATTGGAAGAGAAGATCATTCATTGATTAAATCACTCTAAGTGATCATTACTACTCAACTCACTCAAAATCAAATATTGATAGATACTTACTTATTTTTCCAGGATTGTTGGAAATAAGTTTAAGTGGTTTTATAAATATTGTCTTTCCAGGATTGTTGGATACAAGTGAAGTCACTTTGAGAGGATTGTTCTCATTGTTGACATAGTGAAAATCCAAGAGGATTGTTCTTGGTTTTTTGGTAGTTCTTGTTTATGTTTGCCACGATAAGGAAATCTCTTTCATGTTGAAAGGGGACTGGAGTACTCTCGGACTGTGAGGGGAACCAGGATATATCGCTTGTGTCTCTTTATTTTTCTGCACTTTACTCTTTCATAAACTCACCATAATCCAGAAATATAATATCCATCATCACTAAAACCAGAATTTTTTAAAGTACCTAATTCACACCTCCCCTCTTAGGCGCACTTCGTACTTACAATTGGCATCAGAGCAGGTTATAGGTAACCTGTTCCTAAAAGATCCAGAATGGCTTCCGCAAATCAAAATCCCGTTTTCAGAGATGGTGGTAGTAACAACAAGCCTCCTCTATTTTGTGGTGAATATTTTGACTTCTGGAAAATACGCATGAAGGCACATCTAGAAGCACAAGGAGAAGAAATATGGGATGCCGTCGAGAATGGTCCATTTATCCCTATAACGATAATCAATGGTGCTGGCTCATCAAAGCCTAAAACTGCATGGGATGAAGATGATAAGAAGAAAGTTCTCTATGATAAAAAGGCAATAAACCTTCTTCAAGGTGCACTTAGCATGGATGAATTCTTCCGTGTCTCGGCATGCAAAACAACAAAAGAAATATGGGATACCTTGGTACAAACTCATGAAGGGACTGTTGAAGTTAAAAGATTAAGACTAAATACCCTGAGTCAAGAGTATGAACTATTTCGAATGCAGTCCAGAGAAACCATTCTTGACCTACAAAAGAGATTTATGCACTTGACAAATTATCTAAGTGCTCTTGGTAAGACTTTGACGAATGATGAACTAAATATGAAAGTACTTATGTCCTTAACTAGGGAATGGCAACCAAAGGTAACAGCAATTTTAGAAAAGAAAAGTCTCACCTCCATGACGTCCGCAACATTGTTTGGGAAACTTCAAGAATATGAAACGAAACTCGGAAGACTTGAAAATCATGAGAATAAAGAGAAGAAATCCAAGAATATTGCTTTGAAGATAGATTCCAAGGAAGTTGAAAAGGAAGACTATCCGGAAGAAGATGAAAATTTCATCCTTCTTGTTAAAATGCTTGGTAAGTTCTTTGGTAGAAATGACAAATCCTTTTCTCATTCAAAAGGAAAGAAACAATTCAAGAAAAAGGAAGCTTCCACATTAACACAAGAAGTCACATGTTATGAATATGGTAAGCAAGGTCATATCAAGCCGGATTTTCCAAAACTCTCCAAGAAAGGTGGCTTCAAAAGAAAAAAGGGATTCAAGAACAAAAAGTCCTATGTTGCATGGGAGGATAATGAAATAAGTTCCTCATCCGATTCCGATAGTGATGAAAGTGCAAATCTAGAATTGATAGCCTCACATCATTCTGATGATGAAGACAATGAGGTTACTAATGAATTTTCTCTTTTTGATAGTGATGCACAAGGTGCTATAGATGAACTATTGAATGAATGCAAAATTCTGTATAAAACTATTTCATCATAAAGGAAACAAATTTCTTCCTTAGAAGAAAAATGTGAATCTATGGAAAAAGATTTCAAAGAACAAAAAAAAAATCAAGTGATGAACAAAAACAGAATTTTGTATGCAAAAATTGTGAGTCACTCTCTTTCCAAATTGTCCAATTAAAAAGAGTCATTGAAAGATATGAAAAATGCCAAATTGGATTGGAAGGTGTTTTTAGCCAACAAAGATACTCCAATGATAAAAGTGGGCTTGGATATTCAAAGTATTCAAAACCAAGTTCTAATAAAACTATATTTGTTAAGGCTAGTGATCAATCATCTAAAGAGAAAGTGAACAAACCTAAAATAGTTCATCACTATCCTAAAAAGAAAACATTTCCTAAGAAGAAATCTTATCCTTCTATATATAAAAGTAACTTTGAACCTACTTGTTTTTATTATGGTATTAAAGGCCATACACCTAATGCTTGCTATGTTAGAAACTTTAGTGTGGCAAGTGGGCATTATGTGTGGGTAAAGAAAGACACTAATTACGAAGGACCCAAAGCAACTTGGGTACCTAACAAAGCCTAATTTGTTTTGCAGGTATGCTTGAAGACCACATGCAATCTTTGGTATCTTGATAGTGGTTGTTCAAAGCATATGACGGGAGACATAAACCAATTTCCAAATCTATTTCTAAAGGCCAAGGGTTTGGTCACTTATGGAGAAAATAATAAGGGAAGAATTCTTGTCAAAGGGAAAGTTGGTGCTCCACCTTTCACATCCATTGAAGATATTCTTTATTTTGAAGGACTAAAGCACAATCTTCTTAGTATTAGCCAACTTTGTGACAAAGGCTTCAAGATCAAGTTCACCAAGGATGAATGCTTGATAGAAGATGAAGTCACACATGAGGTTATAATTAAAGGTAAAGGAATCAATAATATATTCATGATTTCCCTTGATGATCCATCTTTGAAGGTAAAATGTCTCATGGAGAACAACGATGATTCATGGCTGTGGCACAAAAGAATTGCTCATATTCACATGGAACACTTGAATAAACTAATCAAGAATGATCTTGTCATTGGGTTGCCTAAGAGAAATTTTGTCAAAGATAGACTCTGTGATGCTTGTTAAAAAGGGAAACAAACAAAATCAACTTTCAAATCTAAGAATGTGGTGTCTACTACAAGGCCACTACGATTGTTACATATGTACTTATTTGGTCCATCAAGAACAAGAAGTTTCGGAGGTAATGTATATGCTTTGGTTATTGTTGACGATTTCTCTAGATATACTTGGACATTCTTTTTAGTGCAGAAAAGTGATGCATTCAAGGCATTCAAGAAGTATGCTAAACAAATTCAAAATGAGAAGTCTCTAACAATTGCCTCCATAAGAAGTGATCATGGCGGAGAATTTCAAAATGCTTTATTAGAAGAATTTTGTGGAGAACATGGAATATCTCACAACTTCTCGGCACTAAGGACTCCTCAACAAAAATGGAGTGGTAGAAAGAAAGAATAGGTCTCTTGTAGAACTTGCTAGAACGATGCTTAGCGATTCAAATCTTCCAAAATATTTATGGGCGGATGCGGTGAGCATGGCATGTTTTGTTAGCAATAGAGTTAACATAAGACCGATCTTGAAGAAAACTCCATATGAACTCTTCAAAGGGAGGAAACCAAGCATTGCTTTCTTTCACATTTTTGGATGCAAATGCTTTGTCTTAAACAACGACAAAGATAACCTTGGTAAGTTTGATGAAAAATCCGATGAAGGTATTTTTCTTGGCTACTCTCTTTCTAGTAAGGCATATAGAATCTACAACAAAAGAACTTTAACAATTGAAGAATCAATGCATGTATCTTTTGATGAATCTAACCCCTCCAATGAGGATAATATTGTTTATGATAATGATGATGATGAAATACTAGAAGGTCCTCAAGAAAATACTTCCAAAGATCAACCAATTAAACACGAAGAATCACCCCAACAAGAATCAAATATCAATGATCTACCAAAAGAATAGAGAACTCATAGAGATTATCCTATCGATAAAGTAATTGGTGATATAAGTCAAGGTGTGACAACAAGATTAAATCTCAAAGATGCTTGCCTAAACATGGCGTTTGTCTCTCAAATTGAACCTTCCAAAGTTTATGAAGCCTTAGGCAACGACCAATGGATTATCGCTATCCAAGAAGAATTAAATCAATTTGAAAGGAATCAAGTTTTGGAACTTGTCCCTAGGCCAAGCAACAAACACATTATTGGAATAAGATGGGTGTTTAAAAACAAACTTGACGAAAATGGAATAATTGTTCAGATCAAAGCAAGGTTGGTAGCACAAGGCTACAATCAAGAAGAAGGAATAGATTTTGAAGAAACTTTCGCTCCGGTTGCAGGGTTAGAAGCTATTCGTCTCTTACTTGCCTATGCTTGCTCATTAAATTTTCAGCTTTTCCAAATGGATGTCAAAAGCGCATTCTTGAATGGATATATCACTGAATAAGTCTATGTTAAGCAACCCCCGGGGTTCGAAGATTTCAAGAATCCATCTCATGTATTTAAATTGAGAAAAGCTCTCTATGGATTGAAACAAGCACCAAGGGCATGGTATGATCGTCTAAGCAACTTCTTATGCGAAAAAGGTTTTGAAAAGGGAAAAGTTGACAAGACTCTGTTTATTAAGAAAATCAAAGATGACACTTTGCTAGCTCAAGTCTATGTTGATGATATCATTTTCAGATCTTCAAACCAAGAAATGTGTGAAGAATTTTCAGCAATGATGCAAGGAGAATTTGAGATTTCCATGATGGGTAAAATGAATTATTTTCTTGGACTTCAAATCAAACAATTAAAAGATGGCATATTCATCAACCAATCCAAGTATTGCAAGGAACTCTTGAAAAGATTTGACATGGACAACTGTAAGGAAATGTCTACACCAATGGGTTCCAATACATATGTTGACCAACATGAATTAGGTGTTTCCATCGACATTACAAAGTATCGAGGTATGATTGGCTCCTTATTATATTTGACGGCAATCCGTCTTGATATAAAGTTTGGTGTTTGTCTATGTGCTCGCTTTCAAGCAAATCCAAAGGAATCTCATCTCACGGCGGTGAAGAGGATCATGAAGTATATCAAAGTAACAACAAATGTCGGATTATGGTATCCCAAAGGTAGTGTTTGCAACTTAGTTGGTTATTCTGACGCGGATTATGCAGGTTGTAAAACTGGTAGAAAAAGCACAAGTGGTACTTGTCACGTCCTTGGAAATGCATTAGTATCATGGGCCTGCAAGAAACAAGCATGCGTTTCTCTTAGCACGTCCGAAGCAGAATATATTGCAGCGGATAGTAGTGGCGCTCAAATTTTGTGGCTCAAACAACAACTTCGTGACTAGAGACTCGATCTAGGATGCATTCCTCTACGGTGCAACAATACAAGTGCAATAAACATTACGAAGAATCCAGTCATGCATTCAAGAACCAAACACATAGATATACAACATCATTTCCTTCGTGATCATGTACTTCAAGGAGATGTCGGGGTAACTTTTGTAGATACTAATAATCAACTTGCTGATATCTTCACTAAACCTTTGGCAAGAGAACCGTTTTACAAGATTCGACGAGAGCTTGGAATTCTTGACGAACACGACATATAAGGTGCTTTCTATCCTTGTTATGATTTTATATATATGTTTTTAACCATTCTATATGTGAATAAATATGTTAAGTGGTGTTTAAATTTAAGAAAAATATGTTTTTGGTCATTTTTGGTTGATGCAAATCGATTGCACAATAATGTAAATCGATTTCTCATTGAGTGTTTTTAATTTTGACCTTTCTGTTTCAAGTTAAAATCGATTGCACCATAAGTGCAAATCGATTTCACTCTGTGCGTTTCAGTTTTATTTTGTTTCTGTTTTATGTGCAAATTGATTGCATCTGTATGCAAATCGATTGCACCTACTGTAACATGCTTTTATGACAAAAATATTTGTTGGTCAGAATTCCTCTCTCTCTCATATTCCCAAGCCAAATAAACTTCATTACATATAATACAACCCACTCATTTCTACCTACTCAAATCATATCCAAACTTTAGCTCATCAAACACCCTTCTCTCTGAAAAACCTAAAATCCTCAAAACCCTAAAAATACCTTACCCGTGTGTGATACGATGGGAGAACTAACTTGAGGTTTCGCGTTTGATCTTTTCAGAAATGTCGGGCCTCATTCGGCGGACCTTTTGTTTGATCGGTGGACAGTCTTCTCTTGTAGGGAGACGGTGAACCATGATATCCGTATCTAGTCCTGGCATGTCTTCATAGGACCAGGCAAAGATCTCAACATATTCGTTCAACAACTACACTAAGCGCTCTTTGACACTTGGTTCCAGGTTGGCACCCACCTTAACCTCTTTCTTGTCTTCCTATGTTCCCAAGTTGATGGTTTCTAGCAACTCTTCATGGGGCAGAATAGCCCTCTCTTCTTGTTGCAAAAGTCTGGCTAACTCTCCCGACACTTCACAGTCTTTGTCGACTTCGTACTCAGCATGATTGACCAAATCTTCAGAGTCACCGAAGGCTAAAGCAGAATAGTCACCCATGGAATCCGGAGTGGATGGGTACCTGCATTTTGTGAGTGTGGGTGTGTGTAAGGGATAGCCATCCTTAAACAAAACAAAATGTAAAAGGAAAGAAAATGAACACAATAGTTTATAGATGAAAACGTCCAATGATTCATTAAACATGGCATATGATAATGAATAAAATAAAGCCCTTACAAATGGACCTATATGCCCCGGGCAAGGCATAAGGTGAAAATAGTGTACGAATTGTTTAGTTATTACAGACCAAAATAGGAAATTGTTCAAAGATAAATTATTGGTTGATGAAAATGATGGGAATAAAGTCCTTCGCTTCCCAGTTGCTTAATCCCCCTTCGACGGTTGGAAAGATCCAATCTTCAAAGTTTCCTTCTTCATCATCATCTTCTAAGGCATTAATTCCATGGTGAGTGATTTTTACGGGTGGTCCTCCAGCCCTGGAGCGACGCACAGCTTTCTGGACAGCAACAGTAAAACCTAGTCCGAACTTGTCTGTCTTGTGAGAAAAATCAGGCAGTTGCCCCCATATTGTACTCCTTCCTTCTTTGATTACAGCCTCCGCATCCTTGAGGGATGCCATCCTAGACACAGGCTTGGAAATGATAGGCACATCTTTCATTGTCTTTGCAACTGCGACTTCAGGAGAAACTTCCTCAAAATGTTGGAAAGGAGTTTCTATGAATTCGTCATCCAACTCCACATAGTGGAAGGAGTTAAGGTGACTTATCATGTACTCTTCCTCACCGTGAACCATTATAACCTTACCCTGAACAGGATACTTTAGCATTTGGTGTAAAGAGGAGGTAACTTCCCCAGCATAGTGGATCCATGGCCTTCCCAACAAACATGAATATGAAGGACGGATGTCCATCACATAAAAGGTAGAGTTGAAGGTCTCGGTGCCCACTTTGATAGGAATGTCCACTTCTCCATGAACCATCCTCTTAGAACCGTCGAAGGCTCTAACAACGATGTTACTAGGTTTGAGGGTCAATCCTTCGCAGTCCAATCTATCCAACGCCTTTTTCGGCAGCACATTCAAAGATGAACCGGTATCAACTAGGACATGGGCAAGTGTGGTTCCCCTGCATTCTACTGAGACATGTAGCGCGTCGTTGTGCTTCCTTCCCTTAGGGGTCAAATCAGCATCGGAAAAACCAAGACCATTATCAGCGGTAAGGCTGGCCACGCACTCTTGAAACTGGTCAGCCGAAGTTTCTTGAGGCACATGTGCCGTCTTTAAGAATTTGATCAAGGCCTTAGCATGGGCCTCAGAGCAGAGTAGAAGAGCCAACATGGAGATTTTGGAAGGGGTCTGCCCTAGATGTTCCACGACATCGTAGTCGCTCTTCTTGACTATCTTTAAGATTTCTTCAATCTCTTTCTGGGTGGTCTCGGGGATAACCACAGTATGAGCCTTCGTCCTGACAGGCCCTTCTAGTATCCCCATTGGAAGTAACATCTAAGGGTCCAGCTTCGGGTACATCACCTTCTTCGATTATCGGGCATTGCACAGATGGCTTGATAGGCACAGGAACTCTCGAGGGTCCGAAGACTGCTCGTGGAGGAGCAATCTCCGGAGAAAATATCCTTCCGCTGCGAGTTATCTTGCTCGTTATCGCAATATTCCCTATATTGGGGGTTTCATCATCGGAATTCTCTTGGACTGATTCAATCTGTTTGATACCATGATAGAAGAATTCTCCTCCGTAGTTCCATCGTATCGTCTTGTTAGATTCATACGGGACAGGCCCCGACATGTTGATTTTCAACGGCACAAACTTAGGATCAGGCGTAATCTTGACAAGCCTTTTGCAAGCCTTGGGAAGATTGTCGGAGATGGTTATTATTGCAATGTCATTGGTCGGAGTAACAAAGGTGGAAGGAGTAACAGGAGTGAAGGTATCAACAGGAGTCTTTTGAAAGAGTATCTCTTGGGTATCTATCAGGCGTTGGATGCCTGATTTCAACATTGGGCAGTTAGCTCGTATGTTTAAACAAAAGTAATAGTCTTTTCCACATCCTGGGAATATCCTGGCTCTTATCAAATTCACTTTAATCACTGGTAAGGGAGTCAAAAGGTCAGCAACATTGGTAACATGAAGATCTTTTATAACAGCATGAACATTATGACCGTGCTTGGGAATTGGGGCAGAAATCACATTCGGCTTTTCGGGCGCATCGAATTCTACCTCCTTGGCGTCAATCAAGTCTTGGATTTTGTTCTTAAGAGCCCAATAGTTGTTGGTATCATGCCCTACACTGTTAGAGTGGTATGCATATTTTGCATTGGAGTGATAATATGGAGAAGAAGTATTAGGGTTCTTTGGCGCTTCTTTCAAAGTGGTGAGATTCAGCTTTAACAGATGAGGGAGGACTTGAGCCGGTGTCATGTTAATTCGGGTGAATTGTCGTTGTGTCATTTCTACCCTTTGCTAATTATTTCTTGGCTGATTTCTGCGAGGTTGATCATTTGAAGAGTTTTGGATCATTACAGCCTCTACCGTTGGTCGGCGCCCCATTCTTCCTTGGCTTTTCTGAGAATAAACAGCAGAAACCTCCTTCTTAGCTGGGAAGGTCTTCTTAATAGCAGTGGACGCGGAGGCGTCTTTCTGAATCTTACCACTTTTAATGTCGCCCTCGACCCTTTCACCGGTCAGAATTAGTTCGGTGAATCCCGTGGAGGAACTCCTAATTAAATGATTGAAGAAAGGGCCAGACAGGGTCCCTAAAAACATGTCAACCAGCTCTCTATCCGACAATGGTGGCTGCACCCTTCCAGCCAGATCACGCCACTTCTGGGCATACTCCTTAAATCCATCATTAGAAACCATACCCATACTTTGTAGTTGAGTACGAGTAGGTGCTAAATCAGCGTTGTATTGGTATTGTCGGTAAAAAGCAGCAGCTAAATCTTCCTAGTTATGAACCTCTGATCTCTCGAGTTGATAGAAGAAGTCCAATTGTGTGCCTCACAAACTGTCTTGGAAAAAATGGACCCAAAGATCTTTATGAGAAGAGTGGGGTTGGATCTTTCTGACGTAGGATCTCAGATGCATTTTTGGAAAGGACAAACCTTCATACTTAGCAAATGTATGAACTTTGAACTTGGGAGGAATGACGATCCCAACGACCAACCCTAGTTCTTCGAAATCTAAACCAGGTACCCTTTGCAACTCCATGGCTGCCAACCGATCCTCAAGATTTTTAAATTTATCATCCGCCGGGGGATATTGCTGTTCGGAGTAATCTTCATCCTCTTCCTCCTCTTCTTCTTCAACTTCAGATTCAGAAGGCATCGCAGTTCCTTTTCCTTTACCAGCCCCTTCATCAGACGTTGAGGGGAACTCGAGAACTTTTCTAGCATGGTTTTCAAACCTCCTTCCCATAATGAACACACCGGATCTTTTCTTATTTTTCTCTTTATATTTCTCCAACAGTGCTTTAAGGTCCTCTTGACCCTTTGCTAAGGTCACGAGGAGTTGCTGGAATTGCGAATTTTGTGCTTGCAGATCCTTAACTGTCTGCTCCAAATCCATCTTGCTGAAATAAACAGCAGAAAGATAAGCTGGTTTATTTCTCACCTTCCACAATCAGTTTTGAAGAATGAGCAGGGTTTAAGGTAGTCACAACGGTTGATGACCCTCACATATTCTGATGTTCATTGGTGTTCTCGGTCTAGAGATAATGTCATCATCATTGATCGTTGTGGAGAGTTCCCTGATTAGCTTATAGATGTGAATGCTGTCAAGATTTTCATATCTCGTAAATGTTTCGGTTTAGCAAGAGTCGCCACCGACTTTTTATTTTATCCTAAGGAAAGGTCAAAAAGCACAGGAAAGACCTTTGAGATGTTTTCTTGGGTTCGGGGAGTAGATTATGAAAAGGGAAGGTGCTAGCACCCTTTTCATCCATGGTTTTTCATGGGCTCTTAGTTACTTGTTTAGATCACTTGCTTTGCTTTTCAATTGTTTGAAATGGTGCTCTTCAATTGTTTGAAATGGTGCTTTGTGTGTGGTTTTGAAAGATGTTTTAAAAAGAAGCCATCATTGTGGCAAACTTTGTAATGATTCTTGTTTGAATGTATACAAAGGTGTTTTTGTCTTTTGAAAAGTTTTTCAATTTTTTGAAAGTTGGATTTTGAAATTGTGTTGTGAAGTGTGTTTGAAAATAGCAAGGATGTTTTGCAAGCTTTTGATCAAGTAACTAAGAGCTATCTACCCTATTTTACTCAAATATCTTTCTTGTGTTTTTAACCCTTTTATGAGTGTTGTTTCACCATTGCATTTGGTGAACAACCTTGTGTTAGGATGTTAAACGGGACAGGCGTTTGTCATCGTATAGACCATGATAGCAATTGTGTAAAGTATTTTTGGCAATTTTCTTGAGGGATTTGATCATTTTTGTTTAGGCAACCAAGATAGAGTCATCGAGGGACTATGATCTTTTGTTTTGTTTTTGTTTTGCCAAAGTACTTATCATGCATACCATGGCCCATTTTTGAAGGCAACAAGTGGATTGTAACCCTAGGGGTGCAAGTGTGCATTGTGTTTGTTTTTCTTGCATTTTTGTCTTTGATTAGGTCAAACTATTTATTGGTTTTGATTTTGCATACAAACCCTAATTCTCTAATCATGGCATAATTGAAAGCGTAAAAGTGCGAGAATTTAAATTTTAAGCTATTACAACATGATTATGGGGATGGGGGTACAATTTTGGATAGGGGATTATTTTGACAAGAAATATAAACCCTAAGTTATTACAACCAAATTGAATCTCAAATACATCAATATTTAAATGTACAATATTCAAATAAACAAAATAAATAAGTATAGAATAAAATGTATTATGCAAAAAAGAAGTTTTTATGTATGTAAAAATATCTTCAATATAAAGAAATATAAAGAAATAAATAAATAAATAAAAGGATTATTTTTATTTATTTTAGGGTAATTCCTAATTTCTTTTAAGATAAATATTATATATTATTTATATACAAAAATATATTAATATGTACAAAAATGAAATATATTTATAAAGAGTGTTTTTTTAGTATAAATAATAATAAAAATAAAAATGTAATATTTTTGTATTTTTATCTTATGTTTTTTTAATAAAATTAAAGTATATATGTATATATATATATATATATATTAAATATATTAAGTATGTATAAAATAAAATAAAATATTTACAAAAATAAAATATATTCAAGAAAATATTTTCAGTATGAACAAAAATAAGAAATAAAAGTAAAAGTATTATTTACATTGTTTTTAAATTCAAACAAATAATAAAAAGGTATTAAAATGTTTTCTATACTAGAAAAAATTAAAATAAATACCAAATAAATGTAAAAAATTATGGAAATATTTTTTAAGCATTTTTTATGTTTGAAAATAAAATAATAAAGTCAGAAATGAAATTAAAATGCAAAAATAACAAAATATAAAGAAAATGGGCCAGGGGGTGCATTTAGCAAAATGGGGGTGCAGACAACAAGAAGGCCAGGCCCAACCCAGACTTCATCTTCAACCTCCAGAATGTTTGAAAATACGCGCGCACCTGTACAAACTGTTAACTCCTGTATTTGTGATCTTTTGCCAAAACTCAAAACATGAAACTTGTAGAGCATTAAACCACGATTCTAACCATATAAAAAACTTGATCTAACTCTCAAAGACCAGAGAGAATTTCTCTGGCCCTAAAATCTGACCTAGTTTTTTCAGCATGTTCATGGATGAAATTATCTTAGCACGCTTAATATAAATGAAAACTGAGCATATGTATGGCTTCATGGCAATGAATACTACATCTTTCATTCACAAACCTAAGGCTAAATGTTTCTAAATAGAGAGATAGAAGTTTAAGAAATACCTGTTTCAGTCAAGCTCGAGTATGGCAATGCAGCAACTTTCAGTGAGGCCTGAGGTTCTTTTGAGCTTGCTTGATGTTCCCTGGACCTTTCCCAATGCTTAGTTTGTTTTGAAATGGTCTTAATCTCTCTATAGAACTCAACCTGCAAAGCTTCAAAACAAAAATGGTGAACACTGTAAATGGAGTTACAGTTAGGAATGGAGGTTTGGGATAGCTTGAGTCAGTTGAATAGAAGGTATTGGAACAAGTTAGAGGCCAAACGCACGAGTGGTTTGTGTGATGGATGTGAATCTATAGGGAGTGCCATGTTTTGCAAGAAGAAAGTGATTTGGTGTTTTGGAAGGCTTGAGGGTTCAACAAATCGTGTTTCTGGCTCAAGGAAATGCACAAAACTTGTTTGGAATATTGGCAATAGTTGAATATATCAGATGCTCAAGTTATTGAGCTTTTGCACAATTACTTGGTTTTGAAGTAAAAAGTGAGAGTTGACAATGCTATGGTTGTACTGGCTTGTAGCCTAGATGCATAAAGTTGTTAAACTTTTCCTGACATTAGGGAGCCTTGTTTGCAGAAAAGGGCTTGGTGTATGGCTCAAGAAATGCAACTTGACATAAAGCATGCTTTATGTAAATGGAAGTGCTACCTTTATGCCCAAAATGGATTTATTCATTGTGCCAAGCTCCATTGATCAGAATAATACCAATGTCCAATGTATTTGCAATTAATTTTTGAGTGTGAATTGGTTTAGAGACCTGTAAACAAGTACAAAGCTAGTTTGGACAGATTTTGCAACTTGTATGAACATGTATTGGCCATGGATACAAAGTGAGTTTTTTCCAAATTCAAGCATTCGATTCTCCCTAGCAACAAATGTGTTTGAGGAGTTCTTGGACAATTTGGAAAGCTTGCAACAAGTACTATAATCCATATTTGAAATTCAACTTGAGACTCCAAGTGGAACTATGTGAAAAATGGCCAAGAAGATGGGTCAAAATTCTGCCTAAACTAGGGCAAAATTTCTCTAAGTTAAAAGTTTTAGGGACCCTTGTTCCAAAAATCATAACTTGATATCCAAGATTCTTTTGAGAAAACTTTGTGAATCAAAGTTGTAGACTTTGTGGAGGACTACAACTTTCATGTTTTAAGTTTTGTTTGAATCCATTTGCATCTTGGTGAAAATGTGGGGCAAAGTTAGGAAAAATTAAGAAAACTTCATAACTTAGAAAATTTCTAAGTTATGAAAATTTTCAATTTCAAACCCTAATTTGCAATTTTGGGTTTCTTGATGAACAAGTTTCATAATTTGACATATCTTGATGAAAAATGACCGTTGGCACTTGATTTTGACAAAAAGTCAAAGTTTGACTTTTCAATGTACAATCAAATTTTGATCAGTTGACTGAAAAATTCATCTGTCAATCCAATGCATTTGAGATCTTTTGAAATTGTTGAATATGTCAAGATGATTCCATTGAGTCCTTGAGTCCATGGTTGAACTTGATTTTCCATTGGCTAGGTCAAACAGTCAAAAATTGCCTTTGTACAGTCAAAACCCTAAAAATGACCATTTTGCCCTTTTAGTGATCTGATCAAATTTCTTGTGGAATTGTGGTCCAAACCTGATCAAATGGCTCATATGAGTTCATAATGTTGATGTGGGTCAAAATTCATGAGGTTTGACTGTAGATTGGTCACAGTTGACTTTTTCCCCAATACAATTGATTTCTAGGTCAACTGTCCAATTAATTGGGCAAAAATTTGATTCAAGGCTTGAAATTTGGTATGGACAAACTCATGAGTCCAACATGAAGTATGAAAGTCAATTTGGACATTGAAGGTCCAAAAATCCCTGTGCAAACTCAAATCCTAATTTAGGTCAACAGTGCAAGGAGGTGTCTTGAGCAGAGCAAACCCTAGCTTGATCTTGAGTTCCAAGAGTCTTGTGATGAGAAATGTTGATAAAATGAGAGGGAAAATTTTGGGGTCTAACACCGTGGCTTCAAGACAAAAAAGAAATATGTCAGCTTCAGAGAAAGGGAAGAAAAAGGTTGATTCATCCTCTAATCCATTACTTTCATCTCTCTATGAAGAACAAGAAGCAAGATTCACAAAGGACTTTCAAAGAAAGATAGTGTCCAATCCTTAATATGGTATGCTATAATCCTTTCCCCAAGAATGCTTCTATTTTCAAAATGATTTAACTGCTTATGGGCTAGAACCATTAATTTCATCATTTGGTCCATATTATCCGGATCTGGTAAGAGTGTTTTTCAACAGTTTAACTCCCCACAAAGGCAAGATGGTGACCTATGTGTTGGGTACTCGAATCTCTCTAACCCCTGAAATTGTTGGTGAGATTCTTCATATTCCCTACACTGGAAGCTACTTGTACGACCTTGAAAACGAGGCATGGGATGACTACCGAAAAAAGGATTTTTATTACAGCATTGGGAGATTAAGTGAAGCTGAATTCTGTGCCAAAAGGATTCGTGGTCTAGGCGGAGTGATTCCATCTAGAGACTCATGGAGTGTAGGTAACTTTTATATAGACGATCGACTATTTAATTACTTTATGGTCTATATTATGTTTCCACGGGCTGGAAACCACTGCACTATGACTGACCTAGAGAAGCAGCTGATTTATGCAAGAAATAAAGGAATAAGTGTTAATTGGGCAAGACTCATAATGGTTCATATGCTGAGAGTCGATGCAAAATCGAAAATTCTACCATATGCTTATTTTGTTACATTAATTATGGAAGAATTCAGAGTGGATATTGTTGGGTTTGAGAAAGTCAAATGGATCCAAATCTGCGTAAGATTTCCATCAAGAATGTTGACTCAAGAATGGGCGTTCATTATAATCCGGAAGAAAAAAACTATCACTTACATTGGTGAAGATGTGGTTGGTGATGAAGGGAACGATCAAGAAGTCGAAGGTGGTGAAGCTGTACCTCCTCCACCTACTGCTCCCTTTGGTCCAAGAAATCAAGATCTTATGGATTTCATGTCTCAACAATTTTCTTCCATGAACACCAACATCAACAACCAATGGAATGCTATCCATGATTCTACAACAACCCGGATTAATGACTTCCACATAGATGTGAATCAACAATTTTCTTACCTTTACTCTCATCTTCACATTCAACCATATGACCCAAATAATCCAGCTGCACCTCCACAACATTACACAGAACCTCCTCTACAACAACAATTTCTGAATCAAGGATCTTGGTCCTATAACAACCGGGATATGCATCAACCATAAAGTTTTGTCCGACTTTATTATGTCCTTGTTCTGTTATTCTATGTTTTGTTTGTTGTTAAATTTATTTGTAATCGTTAGACAATTTATGATGCATGTTTAATTAAAGTTTTCCTCGAAATATTGCTTTATTACTGTTTGTTTTTTGCATATTTCCCTTCTTTTTGATAATGTCAAAGGGGGAGAAGGATGTGGTACTTTATGCTTGTATATTTCCTTGTCTTAATTTTTTAAGGTACTCTTTAGCCAAGATGAACAAAATTCAAAGGATTCCAACCTTCTCATACATAGGGGGAGTTATGCATCTTAGGGGGAAAAGCTCTTTCCGGAAATTACAATGCATCAAGCAAGATCGTTTGTCATCATCAAAAAGGGGGAGAATGTAAAATCAAGCTTCTCAAATGAACCTTAGTTTTAATGAAGACAAACCATGATTGACAAAGAAGGCAAAGATTTTAATCAAGCTAAAAGCATCTATGGAGAAAGTCTTCAGTTCAAGCTCTTAGCAAATTTCAAGGTATAATGATAATACTTACTTTGATCTTAAGACATAGATGCTCAATGGTGAAAAGAAATATTTTATAAATCCTTACTCAAGTTTTTCTAAGTTAAAATTCATTTTTCACTTGAGTGCAATCGATTTGCATTTTAGTGCAATCGATTGCATGCATAAATTTTTCAAAACATTTGCTACTGTTTCTCAATGAAATCGATTTACATTGTTTGTGCAATCGATTACACTCAATCAATTTTTGCTACTCACTTCACATGCAATCGATTTACACTCTTGTATAATCGATTGCACACTCAAAACTTTTGAAAATCTAGCAGTTGAAACCCCGTGCAATCGATTTATACAAAGGGTGCAATCTATTGCATGCTGCACAATTTTGAAAAACAACAGCTTTGCACATGCATGTTCATAATACCTTTTCATGGAAACCTTTCGCTCAATCTTGGCAATTGTTCATGATTCATTTACAGAACTTTATGTTGTTTCAAAAAGGTGTTATGAACATATAAATACTCATTTTCAAAATCATTTTCAACACCTCTTCCAAATATATTTTCTGAATTTTCAAAATACAAACTCAAGCTTTTCTTCACTTTCATACATAAGTTTTCTGCACACTTTCACATATTGTTAATCAGAAAACTTTAAGCATTACATATCTTGATTCATTATACACTATTACCATTGGAATATAAGATCATTCATTGATTAAATCACTCTAAGTGTCATTACTACTCAACTCACTCAAAATCAAATATTGATAGATACTTACTTATTTTTCCAGGATTGTTGGAAATAAGTTTAAGTGGTTTTATAAATCTTGTCTTTCCAGGATTGTTGGATACAAGTGATGTCACTTTGAGAGGATTATTCTCATTGTTGACATAGTGAAATCCAAGATGATTGTTCTTGGTCCAAGAGGATTGTTCTTGGTTTTTTGGTAGTTCTTGTTTAAGTTTGCCACAATAAAGAAATCTCTTTCATGTTAAAAGGGGACTGGAGTACTCTCGGATTGTGAGGGGAACCAAGATATATTGCTTGTGTCTCTTTATTTTTCTGCACTTTACTCTTTCATAAACTCACCATAATCCAGAAAAATAATATCCATCATCACTAAAACCAGAATTTTTTAATGTACCTAATTCACCCCCCCCCCCCTCTTAGGCGCACTTCATACTTACAATATCCATAGAAGGTGAAGTTTCTTAGAACAATCTGTAGCAGTTTCTGACTCAGTGGCTTCTTCAGTTTATTTTCCTTTTTCTTGAACAATAACCAGATGAAGTTTATCAGAGCATGGTTCATCAACTTTTGAAGGTTGACGCTCTTTCCAGGGAGCATTGTCCAACAGAAAATTTGTTTTCTTTTCCCAATGACGCAGAACTTGATCCTTGCAAACATTCAGCTGATTATAGAAGTTCTATTGGGCCATTTCATAGCTTAACTCCTTGAGTTTCTGGGATTCAGAATTGAACCATTTTCTGAACTGGTTCCAGTGAGAATCAGAAGTAGTAGGATTAGATTTTATAAGCATGTTAGCTTCAAAGAGTTAACCCATTCAATTATCTCTCTTTCAAAACTTAGTAAATTTCTACCAACATCTGTTTTGGTGATAGTTGGTTTTGGTTTTGGGATAGCAATTTTGTGAGAGTTAGAGGCAAGGTGATCCAGCGTTTCTAAGTCTATTACAGTTCTTATATGATCTTCTACAGGATTAATAGTAGATGGAGAAGGAGAATTAGAAATGATAATTGGTGATGGAGGTGTATTTTGTGGATTAGAATGGTAAGGTGATGGAATTTCTGGAATGTCTTGGATTGAGAGAGGTTGTCGAACCATGAGAGGTTCTATTATTCCAAGAATTGGTGTGGTGGTATCAGAGTTAATATTTGGATTTTATGGTTGGAAAGCGTGAGCGTTTGGATTTTTAGAGTGGGTAGCTTGGAAGTTTGGATTTTCTATGTGGGGAGCTTGAAATTCTGAATCAAATTGATCAATATCAGAAAGAACTTGAGTAAGTTCTGGCTGATTTTGTTCAAGATGTGGATTAGGAGAGTGTGGTTCATTCAGAATATTTTCTAGAGTGACTGAAGGGTCAAATTCTATATCAAAATCATCAAAGGTTTGTGGTGAGGGGTCTTTTATTGGTTTTGGAGAGGAGGGTGTTTCAGATGTTGGAAAAATCACTGATTCTACAACAAAAATAAAAGAAGAATTACCTTTCTTCTTAGCAGCTTTTGGTGTCTTCTAAGAAGATCCTTCTCCTGCAGCTTTCCTTTTTCTAAACTTCTTGAGGACAACTTCTGGAGCCTCTTGATGCAGGTCACAAATGTTTAACTCTGGATTAGTCTCATCCATCTTGCATGCTTCCAGATATATGACAATGATTTCTGGTGAAGCATCTATTTGAGAGAACAGAGAGAAATCTTTCAGAGGGTTTCTTCTTGATGTGATGACTTATTTGGTTGCAATAGTTGGATCCTTCTTAATGTTGTCAATGATTTTCATCTTCTTCAGTTTCTTGGCATTGAGAGGTTTTCCAGCACATACCTCCAGAGTGCTGATCTACTAAGCTTCAGTCAGATATTCTACTAATTTGTTTTCAGTCAGAATATATGATATCAGCCTACCCAGAGGTATCCAATCCCTCTTGGTTCTTTCATCTTCTCTGGTTTCCTTCACACTTGTTCTCATATGGTTGAATAGTAGATGAGGAAGGTTTACTTTTTCCTTTGTTGCAATAAAGTACAACAGAAATTGTTGATCAATGTTGATGTAATCAGCAGAGCTTATTGGTTTCCTGTGGTTGATACAGCCAAGAATAATTTTTGCCCAAATTCTGAAGTAGTCCTTCAGATCTTTGATTTTGTTAGATGGCTTCCCAGAGGTGAAAATATCTCTCTAGATTGTTGTTAGGTCATAACATTTTTCAAATATATCGCTGCAACGAATTCCTCCACCGTTATGACCAATCAACCTTGCAATCAGATCTTCAGTGATTGCAATCTTCTTCCCCCATCACATATGAAGTTACTTGATGATTTGATGTGGATGCGTGAATCCAGAATTCCTTGACCAATTTTGGGAAAACTGGACCCAGAAGACGATCAAAATATTCGGTTCATCCTTGAAATTCCATATCTGCTGTAAGATCATAGTTGTATTCCTTCATGCTTCCAAAATTAATGATGAACTCGCAGAGAACCTCTAGTGAATCAATGGGGGTCAAAAGATTTCTTGACGGTTCTTTGTATCTTTCTGCAATTGACAAAGATGAACCAAGAGCACATTGAGGATTCTAAGTGCTTGAAGATGAAGCAAATTTTCACACAGACTGTTGAGGGTTTTTTAAAGAGGGTTTTGCAAACTAAAAACTAGGGAGAAAACAGTAGCGAGAAGAAGTGATAGTGAAAGTGAATGTGTATTTAAAAGAAAATTGAAAACTTAATCGACAAGAAAAGGAAAAAATTAATGATTACATAACATTAATGATTCCTGAAAATAGGGAGATGGCATAGATATAAAACAGTTACCAATATAACATGTGTCTCAATGCATCCAATCAAAGCTATAATCCCTTCAGAATTTGAACGCGTGTTCAGCCTTAGAGGGACCCTTGTGAGAGGATGACAAATGTTGATGGTGTGAACTGCATTCTTCTATCTTTGAAAAGAACCGTTTGGAGACTGTTCAGATCTTCTTGGATAGGTCCTGATGCAACTTCCCTTCTAGTTTCTGAAGAATTGTTGATCAAAAATTCACTAAAAACATGAAATTATGAGGGTTAAAGAATATATAAATAAAACTCTTATTCTTGACATAATTTCATGCTGAGATGTTTCAGAATGAAATTAAACCTATCTTCAGAAAGTGGTTTAGTGAAGACATCAGCCCATTGGTGGTCTGTGTCAATAAATTTTAAGGAAAGAACTCCTTTTTGAATATAGTCCCTAATAAAGTGATGTTTTATTTCTATATGCTTAACCCTAGAATGTAAAATAGGATTCCTAGATAAACAAATTGCAGAAGTGTTATCACAGAATATATGAATGTTACTCTCAAATATATTGAAGTCTTCAAGCTGAATCTTCATCCAGAGCATCTATAAGCTGCATCCGGCAACTGCTATGTATTCAGCTTCAGCAGTTGACAATGCAATTGTGGATTGCCTCTTGCTGGTCCATGAGATCAAACTTTCTTCCAGAAATTGGCAGCTTCCAGAAGTGCTTTTTCTTTCTACTCTGTCTCCAGCGAAGTCAGCATCACATTACCCTACTAATTTTTATTCACTGGTTTTTCTATAAAACAAACCAAGATTAGTATTACCTTTCAGATACTTGAAAACTCGCTTAACAACTATTAAGTGAGATTCTCTAGGATCTGATTGGAATGTGGCACATAAACATAAACTGTATAGAATGTCAGGTCTTGAAGCTGTAAGATATAAGAGATAACCAATCATACCTCTGTAGATATTTTTTTCTGCCTTTTTACTTACCTCTTCCTTTTCTAGAATGCATGTAGGGTGCATTAGAGTCTTGGCTGGCTTACATTCTGATAATTCGAATTTCTTTAGAAGTTCTTTGACGTATTTGCTCTTTGTGTATGTAGGTTCCTTATGGAGTTTGATTGATCTGAATGCCCAGAAAGAATTTGAGTTCTCCCATCAAGCTCATTTCAAACTCTTCCTGCATAGACTTAACAAATTCTCTTCCCAGAGAGGCTTAGTAGATCCAAAAATAATATCATCTACATAAATTTGACAAACTAGAATGTCATTCATAAATGGCATACAGAATAAGGTTGTGTCCACTTTCCCTCTGGTGAAATCATTTTCTAACAGAAAGCTACTTAGTCTTTCATACCAAGCTCTGGGAGCTTGTTTCAGACCATATAGTGGTTTCTTTAGTTTGAAAACATATTATGGATGTTTGGAATTTTCAAAACCAGGGGATTGGTGCACATAAACTTCTTCATAAATGTATCTATTTAAGAATGCACTTTTGACATCCATCTGATAGAGAGTGATGCCATTATTCACAGCAAAGGAAATTAAAAGTCTGATAGATTCTAACCTGGCGATTGGAGAAAAGGTTTATGTATAGTATATTCCCTCTTGCTGACTATAACCTTGTGCAACCCGCCGTGCTGTGTTTTTGATGACTTTTCCTTGTTCGTTCAGCTTGTTTCTAAATACCCATTTTGTTCCAATGACGTTGAACCCTTTTGGTTTGTGAACCAGATCCCACACATTATTTCTGGTGAATTGATTTAATTCCTCCTACATATCCAGTATCCAATCATTGTCTAGAATAGCTTCACCAATGGAAGTTAGCTCAATCAAAGATACTAATCCCAAGAGAGATTCTTTAGAGTTTCTGAATGTGGATCTTGTTCTGATTGGGACTTATAGAATCTGTGTTTCTGTGTTGTATACTTTGTAGCCTCTTGAGCGTTCAGAGTATCCTAACATAATACACTTCTGAGCTTTAGAGTCAAACTTGTTCATATGTTCTTTCGTGTTAAGAATAAAACAAATACATCCAAATGGATGGAAATACGAGATGTTTGGCTTTCTGTTCTTCCACGGTTCATATCAAGTCTTATCCAGAATACGTCTTATGGAGATTCTATTCTGAATGTAACACGCTGTGTTAATTGCTTCAGTCTAGAAGTTCTTAGCAATGTTAGTCTCGTTGATCATGGTTCTGACTATTTCTTGTAAAGTTATGTTCTTTCATTCTACAACTCCATTTTGTTGGGGAGTTCTAGGACAAGAGAAATCATGAGAGATGCCATTCTCATTAAAAAATATTTCAAATTTTTTGTTTTCAAATTCTCCACCATGATCACTTCTGATTTTAACAATTCTAAGATCTTTTTCATTTCGGACATGGTTACAGGAAGCAAAGAACATAGAGTATGACTCGTCCTTGTGTCTTAATAACTTTACCCATGTTCATCTGCTATAGTCATCTACAATCACTAATCATACTTCTTTCCACTAATGGATGCAGTTTTCACTGGTCCAAATAGATCTATGTGCAGAAGTTCTAATGGTGTAGAGAAAGAAACAACATTTTTGCTTTAAAAGGGGGTTTTGCAAATTTACCTGTTTGACATGCTTCACACAGATCATCTGAGCTGAACTTTAGGTTATGAAGTCCTATGACCAGATTCAGTTTGTTAATCTGAGATATTCTTTTCATACTAACATGCCCCAATCTTCTGTGCCATACCCATTGCTCATCGTTAACAGACAATAGGCATTTTACATTCTGACTTTTTAGTTCAGAAATTTTTATTTTGTAAATGTTGTTCTTTCTCTTTCCTTTAAAGAGGATAGATCCATCTTTCTGACAAACAGCTTTACAGGATTTTTGATTAAATATTATATCATAATCATTATCACTTAATTGACTTATGGATAACAAGTTATGCATTAATCCATCTACTAACAGAACATTAGTAATAGAAGGAAGATTATCGTTACCAACTGTTCCAGAGCCAATGATATTCCCTTTTTGATTGCCCCCAAAACCTACGTAGCCTAAAGATTTAAGCTCCAGGCTTTGGAACATATGCTTTCTTCCCGTCATGTGTCGAGAGCATCCAGAGTCCAGGTACAAGGATTGGTGTTTCAGTCTTGTTGTCAAAGATATCTCCTACATATACAATTTTATCCTTAGGTACCCATATCTTTTTGGGTCCTTGTTTGTTAGAGTTACCAAAATTCTGTTTGAATTTTGGTTTAACAGAGAAATCATTACTGGTATATTTTAAGTCATGTGTGTGCCCATAGGTAAAGTGATATTTCAGAGGAGTGCATTTAATAACCAAATCCTTGACTTTCTTAGGTTGGGATACCTTACCTTTGAATCCTATCCCTTTTCTGCCATTTCTGCTAACTCCATGGATCATTGAAGCCATCTTTCTTCTATCTATGTTTTTAGTGAGGAACTTCTGAAAGTTGTGATCATATTCCTTTATGATTGTATCAGGGTTACTAGGAATTTCTGAGACTGTTTCCTTCTGAGTATTTTGTAAATCATTTTCAATTTTTAAAATTTTTTCTTTCAGCTCAGATTTTTCTAGTCTTAGATTCTTAGTTTCTTCAGAGTCAAAAACTAGATCCTTTTTCAGGTTCTTGTTTATGACTCGAAGCTTCTGATACCTTTCTAGAATTTCTGACAGACTCTCCTCTAATTGAGATCAAGAAAAGTTAGAAAATACCTCTTCTGCCTATGAATCTGATTCTGATCCAGATGATCCAGTATCTTCTGATATGTTGGCCATCAGGGAAATTTTTGCTCTTTCATCTTCTGATTTAGTTTCTGCTTCTGAAGATTCTGAGTCATCCCATGTTTCCATGAGACTTTTCTTCTTCTCCTTAACAAAGTTATTTTTAGGTTTCTCCTTCTGAAGCCTTGGACAGTCGCTTTTGTAGTGCCCTTGTTCATTACACTCGTAGCAAACAATGTCTCTGTTTCTTGAATTTCTGTACTCAGAAGATGGTTCAGATTTTCTATATCCAGACGATGATTCAGAATGATTCCCTGTTCTTCTTGAATTTCTGAATTTCCTTTGCCTGTGCTTCCACGGCTGATTTACTCTTCTGGAAAGAAGAGATAATTCATCTTCTTCTGATGAGGAACCTCCAGAGTTTTCTTCTATTTCCTGCAAAACTTTAGAATCATATTTTTTGTTATATTTGAGGGCTAGAGGCTTACCTGCTTCTGGGGCTCATCATCTTCTAACTATATCTCATGGCTTCTGAGAGAGCTGACAAGTTCTTCTAAAGATATTTTGTTCTTATCTTTTGCCAGTTTGAGAGCAGTGACCACTGGTCTCCATTTCTTTGTTAGACTTTTGATGATCTTCTTTACATGATCAGAAGTTGAGTATCCTTTGTCCAGAACATTCAGCCCAACAACCAGATATTGAAATCTTTAGAACATTTCTTCAATGGTTTCATCTTCTTCCATTTTGAAGGATTCATACTTCTGAATGAGCGTAAGGGCTTTGGTTTCTTTTACTTGCGTGTTTCCTTCATGCGTCATTCTCAGATAATCAAACATGTGGTTTGTTGTCTCTCTGTTTGTGACATTCTTTTTGTCTCAATCTTTTGCCAACTTTCATCAACCGGATGTATGTACTCATCAATGACCATATCCCAAAGATAAGCATCGTGAGCCAGAAATAAGCTTTCAATTCTGTCTTTCCAGTAATCAAAGTTCTCTCCATTAAAGATTGGAGGTTTGCCGCTGATTTTGTCTTTCTCATCATGGTAGTCATTGTCGATGTTCTGACTTGGTCCCACCATAGTGTTTTTCTTAGCTTGGATCTTTTACTAACACGGTTAAGTGCTTGCTCAGAACCAGGCGCTCCGATGTCAATTGAAGAATGGAAAAACACAAGAAGGGGGGTTAAATTGGAATCTTAAATTCAATGAAAAGAACATGTTGATTTTTATCCTGGTTCGTTTGAACTCAAACTACTCTAGTCTACAAGTCAAGCTGATTTCGCCTCTCTCCAACGAGGTCTTAATCAACTAATCAATCTTGATTACAAATCTACTTTGACAACTGCTAAAGTCTTCTTGAGTATAACCAAAAACCGGTTTTTCTCAAGGAAATACACTAAATAATATAAGAATAAAATTATGTACAATATTGTTTCGTTCAAAATAGTATCACAGTATAGTGATGTTTTACACAGTTGAAAGTATTGTATGTTTGAGGATTTAGAAAAGATTACAACTTTGTTGAGTGTTATGTAAATCGTAAACGATTTATCCTCAAGTCTTGTTTAAATAGGCGAAACATGGATGATCATTCGGAAACTTGATTAATGACAGATAAGGTGGTTTCCAAAAATAAAAATCCTTGTTCCCTTCCAGTCGTTACTCTTGAAATGGAAATATTTGATTTGTAACGCTTCAGAACATTGAAGTATACGTTACTGCTTGCTTCAGAACTTTTGAAGGTCAGAACCATAAGATCTTGTTTGCACCATTAGACTTACTTTCCCAGAGTTGTGTAATCATAGTTAAAACATATTTCTTTGAGCGTAACTTCTGATCTTCTTTCATCAGAGATTTTTGAGAATTGTCTACATTCACAGCAGGAACAACCCTGTAGCTTATCTTCTGATCTTCTTGCATCAGAACTTCTCTACAAAACAGAATATAATTTAGAGTGCATAATTGTTCTTTGTGTTTGTTATCATCAAAACTCTTACAAGGGTTGTAGAATAAAACTATGTTCTAACATTAACAGGAAAAGAATTCATTATTTGGAGAAGAGAATCATCAAGCATGTATATAATTCACTCCTCCCAAACTTAAGCCTATCGACCATTTATACTCAACCTACAATACTCATCAATTTCATCACGCATCAAACACAACACCCACTATATCATCTCGGAGGCAATCTCTCAACCAACCTCGATAACATAGAAGTCAACCGTGCTACTCGCTTTGGCGATCTCTCAGCACAACACAACCAACACAGAGGCATTAAACATAGACACCCAATTAATTAACAACTTTAAATCTATCTCTATAATATAGACCCTAATATATAATCATCCTAGATAAAAATTTGAGTAGTATTTGTCTATAATAACCCAAACCCCAATCATAGAGCAAAAATATAGGATAATAATCAACAAAGATTTGTGAAGCAAGCTTTATAAAATGCCATGGGCAAAAAATATACATGATTTCAAAGTAAATACATATACAAATCCAACAAATAGAGAATACACAAAGAAGAAGAGAAATGAACCACAAATCCCCGCGTTTGTCACTGTCGATCAATGAGAAATCCACTCCGGATCATCGGTATGCAAGCTCCATAGTTGTTTTCTAAGCTAATCTACCAAAAAATGAGGTGATAGAGTTGGGGCATAAAAACACCCTCAAAACCATCCTAACAAATGAATGAAATGAAGTTATAAAATAAATCTTAGAATGCATTAAGAAGGCCTAGCGCGCTAAGCGCGACTTCCTTATTTTACATATAAAACCGCCTAAAATGATGCTTAGCGGGCTTCACGCGCTAAGCGGGCTCAAAAAATACGCTTATGCAAAATCTTTCAAAACAATCATAGTGCACTACGATTCGCGCTTAGCCCATCTGCCTGGACATAACTTCTCAAAAATGGACTTTTATTCCAAAAACGCGCATCTGAAGTCGTGCCATTGACACCTTATTCCTCAATGCTCCAAAAATGCAACAAATACCTACAAAGGAAGTAAAATCTATCAAACATTACACAAATGAATTGAAAATACAATTATACACAAAATATACACATTTACACACAATGTTGGGATTTATTCAATGAATATCAACGAAAGAACCGATAAGTGCCACAAAACAAATACATAAAGTAACTACATTTTGGAACTTATCAAACTCTCCCGAACTTGAACTTGTTTATACTCAAACAAGGCCAAACAAACTTAAATAAGAAAAAGTAATCAACTAAAGAATCATGAATCAACAAATTTTAAAAACGAAAACAAATGTATGGTTCAAACAAAAAAGCACATGCAAAGTATACTTACCACTATCCTACAATGATAACATGTGAAAGAAACGAATCCTAAGTACAAAAATCATACAAAATATTCACACACAAAAATAAGCTTAATCATGAATTACACCTAGTAAAAATTCATAGGTAGACAAAGAACACACAAAAGTAAGGGACAACACACTCATCCACAATCTTGCAAACAAAAGATTAAATTATGCATTCATCCAAAAACTCATATTGAAAATATAAAGGCACGAATCACAAGGGGTTTTCAAAGTTGTAATGTGTCTTGGTTAAAAACAAGGGATAATTCCTAAAGTTAATCGAAACAAAAATTTACCTGTACCTAAGGGAGTGATCAGCTCACAAAAGTTCAAACACAAAATTTCAATCAAACTTCTTCTTTCATATAAAGTGTTACACAAAACACACCTTACTTATTAACACAACATTATTCCATACTCTTTTTGTTTTTCTTTTTCAAAGCTTTTTCAGTTTTTTCTTTCTTTTTCTTTTCTTTTTTTTTCTCTTTTTTTCTTTCTTTTTTCTTCTTTTTTTCACAACTGCATAGCAATCACAACATAAGTGAGCAAACAATTCTCTCCCCAACTTGAATTCAACCAACATTAAAGTGTGAATACTCTCAACTTTCTAAGGCAAGGTAAAAATTCAAACCAAAAATAATAGTTGAGGGTTCCAAAAAACAAAGAATCAATGTCCATTCAAAAAGGAAAACCAAACACCCATAGACAAGCATCAAGTTCAAAAACAACATGGACATTGACAAAAAGGCTCAAAAGGCTTAACTAAAGTTCACACATTCACAAAGTGAATTGACTATTTGGCTAGGTAGTTGTGCTCAAAATGAAACAAAATGTCTTGATCACTTTCATGCTTTCATACAATCAACATAAAAAAAAGATTAAACATAATGAAATCCAGTTAAAACAAGAATTGTGGCCTCCAACATATATGAACAATGGAAAACTTTCCTCACATTTGGGGGTAAAAAGGGGACTAAAGTGATTCTATCAAAAGCAAGTAATGCAAAAAGAATGAATGGTATAGTAATTATACAAATGAAAAGTCTCCTAAACATGTTATGCTATAGAAAGAGTTAAATGAGTATCTGGCGTATACCAACTTCAAAAACTATCATTACCATACATCCGCAAGTTGAATCAATCAAAATCAGAAAATCACCTCAAAATTCTTCAAGTTACCGGACCAAAATTGAGTCCAAACAACAAACGAAAATTATTAAAAAATAATACTATCGTTATTTAATACTATAAAGCCTTGGTGAAAGTGTGAAAAAAGGATGGCCAAGTAAAATAAAAAGAGTTCACTGGCGCATCACAGCAGAGCGCACCAAGCAAGCTCTACCACATTAAGCGCGCTACACCAGAACCAGAAAAACAGGACAGCAACAAGAGTTCTAATCCAAGCCTCCATTTATCACCTACACACTCTCAATTACACAACTAAATAAAATTACACACATACACATTTCGTCAAGATAATAAAAGAAAGCTTTTGGAAAAACACAATGAACACATCAAAAAAATCAGATGAAAGTGAATAAACAAGTTGAAAATTGAATATTTGAGAATTTAAAAAAGGTCCAATTTCAAATTGTTTAAAAAACAATTAACACAGTACCTAAACTAATACAAAGAAAAATAATAAAACATGCTTGTTTTACGTCATAAGCTCGACGCGTGTTAATTACAAACCAACATGTTGCTTCAGATGGGCCAAATTCCTTCACTCTCATCTTTTTGAACTCTAAAGAAACTACACATCTAACCACACTTTTGGCACACATGAAGAGAAACAAATATAAACATATACAAACATCAATATACACAAGTTCATATTTACACAATATTCATAATATAAATATTATGTGCAAAACTCAAAAACAAAGAAACTGTCGTGATGTGAAACAATAAAAACACTAATCCCCGACAACATCTCCATTTTGATGAAGCGGTAAAGAGGAAAGCAAAAGTAAGTATTTAAGGTGATACAGATTATATCGTATCGTCTCCACAGAGATTAGTGCTACTGAATGATCGTTTGACAAATATCTCGTTAATGAGTTTAGGTTAAAATGGGTTTGAAGTAAATGCGAGAATTGAAAGTATTAATAGGAAAATAATTCATTCTTTGGAGAAGAGCCTTATCAAGCATGTATATAATTCACTCCTCACAAACTTAAAACTATCGACCAATTATACTCACCCTACAATACTCATCAATTTCATCACGTATCAAACATAACACCCACTATATCATCTCAGAGGCGATCTCTCAACCAACCTCGACAACACAGAAGTCAATCGTGCTACTCGTGTTGGGGATCTCTCAGCACAACACAACCAATATAGAGGCATTAAACATAGACACCCAAGTGAATAATAGCTCTAAATTCATGTCTATAATATAGACCTTATTAGATAATCATCCTAGATAAGAATTCCAATAATATATGTCTATAACAACCCAAACCCCAAGCATAGAGAAAAAATATAGGATAATAATCGACAAATATTTGTAAATCAAGCTTTATAAAACGCCATGGGTGATAAATATACATGAGTTCAAAGTAAATACATATACAAATCCAACAAATAGAGAATACACAAAGAAGAATAGAAATGAACCACAAATCTCATGGTTTGTCAGCACCGATCAATGAGAAATCCACCTTAGATCATCTGTATTCAAGCTCCATAGTTGTTTTCTAAGCTAATCTACCAAAAAAATGAGGTGATGGAGTTGGGAGAACAAAAACACCTTCAAAACCATCCTAACGAATGAATGAAATGAAGTTACAAAATGAATCTCAATAGACCGTGCTAAGCGGGTCCGGCGCGCTAAGCGCGTCTTCCTTATTTTACAAATCAAACCGCCTAAAATCACGCTTAGCTGGCTTAGAAAATACGCTTTTTCCAAATATGTCAAAGCACTCATAGCGCACTACGATTTTCACTTAGCGCTCCTGCTTGGACAGAACTTCTCAAAAATGGTATTTTATTCTAGAAACGTGCATCTGGAGCTGTGCCTTCGACACCTTATTCCTCAATGCTCCAAAAATTCAACAAATACCTACAAATGAAGTAAATTCTATCAAACATTACACAAATGAATTGAAAATACAATTATACACAAAGTATAGACATTTACACACAAAGTTGAGATTTATTCAACGAATATCAACAAAAGAACCGATAAGTGCCACAAAACATATACACAAAATAACTATATTTTGGAACTTATCAGTTTTGTATGCTAATGTGCGTCTCACACTAATCTCATACCTTTTTCTCTTTTGAGGCAAATAAGGGAAAAATAACACAATCTATTTTTCTAATGCTTGTGGTTTTATTATTTGTTGTGATCCCTTATGGTTTTTATTTCGATTCTGATATGATATGATTGTGCTGTGAAAAATGTTTTATTCGTTATCTTAGTGTAAACTCTGTTGTATTTGTGATTGTGTGATCTGATCTGGAAGATTGGGTGTCAGAATGTGCATGACACATGGCCTATTATAATTTTCGAAAAATATAGAAAAATGGGAGTTCGTTATTACATCTCATTAGAAATCGTTTGTGGTCAACGTGTTAAGAAAGATGTTCTGACAAACTGTGAGAAATTTTATGTATTTTTTTTTGCGCGTGTATTATTCTTGTATGAATATCACTTAGGAAATTTTGATTCGAGATTTCTTTTCCTTTTTAGGATTAATCTAAAGTTGATCAATAATGCACTTTGGAAAAAATATTTTATTCTGAATTAATTTTTTAAAGAATTGGAATTCTTATTTTTGTCAAATAAATATTTAATTAGATTTAATTTATTCAAGATTCCGAATTGGCTTTAATGAAGAAAGATTCATCTTGCGCTTTTTGAAATCCAAGTGTTTTCATGTCAAAACCCTATTGGGATTCTATGATGGATATTATTTCTATTTAAGAAGATGTTTCTCCTTATTTGAAGATTCAAACCTTTAAGAAATTATTTTTTCACTTTCTTGTTTCCATTGAGTCTTTTGTCTCTGGTTATAATACTATATTCACAAGTATCTTCCTTAAATTAGAAGGATAAAGTATTTTATTATAATTGTGATTCATCACGCCTCATATTTGTAATAATGCAAACACTTGGGATGATGTTTGAGTTAAAGTAAGAGTGATATTAGATTTAGGGGGGAGTCGGGATCGAAATTTACAGGTAGTATTAAGAAAAGGCACTTGACTAAGAGAGTTCATATGAGATCGTCGTGTACTATTCAACTCATAAGATCACCCAATCTTGTACTATGTCATATATCGTTGAGGTAACATGTCAAGTCACATTTTAAGTTAAGTAACATGATTCTCTTAATCAATAACTGAAATATTTAAAGTCTTATGAGTTAATTGTGTCTAATATATTAAAGATATGGCTCACCCCACTCACTCAATTATTTAGTTAAGGCCATATGACGTATGACCAAGTTTATAGGCGTTAGAACCTGTCTCTCTTGGAAACAATCATGTCTATAAATACATAGTCAAGCAATTGGGTCAAATTCATCCACTTTCTACATATGAGAACCTGAAACTCTCTTGTGCTCCAAATCACAAAAAGAATAATATTAGTTATACTCGCAGAAAAGTAAAATTTGTTAAAACAAGTACCTTTGTCTCAAATGTTCTTGAAACATTCATTAGCATTTCCTTAATTATTTATTAATATTACAAATTTGTTTTAACAAATTAAAACAAATATATTTATAAAGTTTTATGGACCGACCATATATCTCTCTTACTGACCACCCTGAGATAGAATACTCTGGACCAAAACGTATTAAACAATTGTTTGATCGCACTTCTAGAATCTTCTCCTAACTATTAAACTATCATGTATCTTGTTATAGAAGATTTTACGCCTTAAGCACATCTAACATTATTTTTTTATAACAAGTTTCAAACACAATTTAAATACTCTATACAGTTTTACTTATGGACTTGAGTCGGAGTGTTAATCTTACAATATTAATCTTGCAGACATACTCCACCGCATCGAAAGCTTAACTTAAGTGAAACTTCCGCATCTCACTCTATTTCTTATTCGACACATAAATAAATACTAGTACTAATTTAATATTATACACAAAACATACATAATAATTACACCATACTACTACTATTCTTTTTAAATATGTATAATAGAGACATAAAAGTATTATTGTTTTGATAGAGACCAATCCTCAAACCAAATGTTATAATATTCCACTTGCCAGCCTACAATTGAATCATGTTATAACCATGATTAGTGGCCCATTCTATAAGTCAAAAAATGGGCATGCATATGTCCAATCGAACATCTATTTCATGACAAAGTGATTAAAAGGAAACTGATCAGCCACTCATTAGTACCACAAACAGATCAGATTGTATCTTACATGATAAAACGAATTCTGACATCAACCATTTAGCATGCGTGTCCTATCCTTTTGGTTAAACTTCCTTAACTCCTTAGTTATCCAACCCTTGATAATCTCATTTCTTGATTAGACAAAATATTAAAGTAGCACATTATTTAAAATCAAATTTAAGAATAGTTTATATATTATCTATCAAATTTAAGTCATTGTATTGTACTATAAAACCCAACCCTCATTAGAACTAATCATGGTGATAAGATTGTTGATTAATGTCCAAAAAGAATGCAAAGGTGAGAAGTAGATGAGTCCCTACCTATGAAAAGAAAGTCTAATATATCGGCCACTTAGCATTTTTTGAGTACACTAATATCAAAGTTAAATGGTCCATGAACAAAGACAAGTAGTAGTAGTAGTAGTATGTCTCAATACTACATTATGGTCCCCACCATAGTTTGAAAGAACAAAAACAGAAATTATGAATTGCTCAGAGGAGGAAAAACTTTTGTGAAATGTTGGTAATTGGCACGAACTTTCTTATTTGGCATGTGTGTTGGGACTATACCTTTCAATCTGAAGTATTGCTTTTTGTTGGAGATTTAGAGTCATATACACGCATAATATAACTTAGTTTATTCAGCTAGGATCTTTGTACTTTTTTTGACTTTAAAAGGGCCACATGCAAACGTATTACTACTATATTTAATGATTTATAATTGAGATCGGCTACAACTCATTGGCCCAGTTACCCTTTTACTTAGTCATGCTTAAATTTTAATGAATTAATCTTAATTTTCTTTTGGTGCATATTAATCTTAAATTTAAATATACTATTATGCATGACATGTGTCAATTAAGACTTTGTTTATTTTTATACAACAACAACCAATTCTTATATCATCCAATACTCATAACAACATTGCGCAAATCAAAGTATCATGCATCAAGAACATAAATCAATAGTATAACTCAAAAATTTCAATTGATTTCTACTCATCATTCAGTCAGTCATACAATGATACTCTTAAAAACAGTCAAGTCATACAATCACTCAAGATCAATCAGTCATGCATATACACACAATTAGTAGTCAAACTCAACAGTCAAAAACTATTACTAACACGCAAGAAGATCATCATACACAATCACACAAGATTGAGGGCCAGATGCCAAGATATATGCTTTAGCATGTTTGCTCACATTCAATACAATTATTACTAATCAAATCAATTAGTTAGTATTAAATGTTGGACATATGACTTCACACACAAGAAGAAATGGTACATTGGAGTTTGAAAAAACAGGGTTTTGAACATTTTTCCTAAGATCTATCAGAGTTTAAAAAGTTTTTTCAAGACTTAGTAGCAGAATATAAATCTATATATCAAAATAAAGTGTAGAAAATAAAAGAGTTAAGGGAAGAAGAAAAACATTGAGAGTTGTAGAGGTTCAGTCATAATAAAAAGTGACTTACTTTTTTCTCCAAGAACTGACCTTGAGAGTTTCCGTTATATACTTTAGAGTTTTTAATAGGTAAAGCTAACGAACCCCTTATACAAGAAAATAGTGGTTGTCCTACAACCAAAATATTACCGGCATGATATATGATCACTTGTGTCTTCTCCATTGAAATTGTTGAGACTGAAGTGACCAAGCTTCCTTCCCAACTACATATTAAAGAAATTATTCTTCTCTCCACAAAATGATCGAGCTTAATTTGGTTTAACACGATAACCAATAACCTTTTGAGATTTTAAAAGTCGGATGTTCTAACCTATGGTTTTAACTGGACTAACCATAACTTAACGGTAAGTTCATCAATATTGATAATCATCAGCCTTCAAATAAAAAAGGCTTACTAAGAGCCTTAAGGGATGTTCATCAATATTGATGATCTTCAACTTAAACATAGGAGTTGATCACATAATTCCCAACCAAATCTTTAACGAGTTTAGTTTCTAACCACATATTTTATCCCTCAATGAACTATGTTCAACAAAGATGCATAAATTTCATTCTTGGAGAACTTATACAATGCTACCCAACCAGAATTACATGAACACCTCACTCACAAAAGACCTTTCCTCACAAAAGCATTTGATTATAAGAAGTAGTGAGAGAAAATGGAAATGAAAACTTAGAGAGAGAGAGTGTGTCATTACATAATTCATTTTTTGAATGAAATGAAACGAGGAATGAGACCTCTATTTATAGGCTTGAAAATCCCTCTTGAGCAAATATGATTGTTGTTAATCGATTAAACCAATCGATTAACTCATTTAAAAATAACAGTTATGAGTTTCAAAATAGGAAAGAAGATATATATAGTTGTTGCTACTTGTTTGAGTGCATTCAAATTGCTTGTTCCTCAAGAACACGCTAATCTGATCGATTGACACTTTATTCTAATCGATTAGATTCAATCAAAAAATATTTTCTAGATTTTTTAATGCTCTCATAATTTTCTATGCAACTTCTATATATTTCTCAAAACTTTTTCTTTTCAAAAACATTTTTATAAAAAGGTTTTATGTGTGTGTGTGTGTGTGTGCTTATATCCATCTACTTCTACAAAGAAAGAACTTTCGCTATTACAAAAATATCACTCGATTAATAAATTGGGAGATTAACTCTTCTAAGCCTTTCCTGATGTATTCATTGTGTTAACCTTTGTTTTGATGTAATTTGTTTATTTGCCTTTGTCTGAAACTTTGTAACTTTGTTGGTGTTTGAATCTTGTCAATCCTTATCAAACCTCATGACTTGCATCTTTAATCGCTTAAGTTTATTGATTGAATTTCTTAATGGTTTCATCTTTACTATGTTGAATGTTATATGTTGTTATTATGTTTCATCTTTATTATGTTGAGCATCATTTGTTCTGATCTTCTACAGTTGTCATCATCAAAAGCAAAACACATTACCTCCAAAACAAGGTTCCACATTCTCCCCTTTTTTGATGGTGACAACGTATCTCTCAGGGAAGGTGGTAAAAGAAATAAAAAATATATGTATTTTGGAGTGATAATACTCCTCCAGGGTTAGAAAGGGTGTGCAACCTCCCCCTGAGAGTATACTTCTTCCCCTTTGTCAAAATCAAAAAGACGGGTAAAAGATGCAAATATGTACACATGCTTTATAGCACAAGATATCATGGCATGATGAAAAGACAATCAATATCATAATGAATTTCATCAAATATCACAATTATGATAAGTAAGGATATATTATGTGATAATATTTTAGAACAATAATATCATAAGTATTGAACTATTCATAGAATGCAAGAGCAAGTAGTGATGAGGGACACTTATGAATGGCAAAAAAATTTAATTTTATCATGTCATATAATGAAGCATGTGTTTGACATAGAAGATATTACTAAAAGATGTCTTAAGGTAAGATTTTCTAAAGTGTGTTTTAGATATGGAAAAAAGCATCATGGCATAATGAAGAAAGCATCTGACTTATAACATTTATATCTTAAGCATGGTTTTCTAATCCTTAGGCATGACATATGCGTACAATGTGAAACGCTTATAGAGATAATATGACATAGTGATGAATCATATTTGTGGTATATATATATATATATATATATATATATATATATATATATATATATATATATATATATATATGTGTGTGTGTGTGTGTGTGTGTGTGTGTGTGTGTGTGTGTGTGTGTGTGTGTGTGTGTGTGTGGGGGGGGGGGGGGGGGGGGGGGGGTGTGTGTGTGGGTGTGTGCGCGTGCGTGCGTGCGTGCGTGCGTGCGTGCGTGCGTGCGTGCGTGCGTGCGTGCGTGCGTGCGTGCGTGCGTGCGTGCGTGCATGCGTGCGTGCGTGCGTGTGTGTGTGTGTGTGTGTGTGTGTGTGTGTGTGTGTGTGTGTGTGTGTGTGTGTGTGTGTGTGTGTCTAGTGAGAGTATTTAAATCCTGGCATAGAAAGTGTCATATTTAATGGAAAATATTTATTTTTAAATGTGTGGCACAAGATTTTTGCAAGATATCTAATGGTGTCTTACAATGGTATTTAAGGAAAAAATGTTTATATTATAACCAAACTAATATTTTATATGAAGCAAATAAATGGTATAAAAGTCATATATGAAAGGAAAAGCATACTTATAATATTGAATGGGAAATAGAATTACAAGAAGAAATAAAACATGAAGGGAAACACACAAAGCCAATAATTTTTAGTTCATCATCGCATCATCATCTTCGCTAGATGATAGAGGTGAGATAATGTTCTTCATAACCATTTTCATGATGAACAAGTAAAGTTTTCATTAATTTTTCTTTGCTCTTAAGGTGTTGGTGTTGGAGCTAGATGGAGGATTGTTCCTTCTTTCCCTCCTTCTTGGTTGTTGGGCAAAAAATTCCACTTGCTGAATTGTAAAACCTATTTTTCTTATTGTAGCTTGTCCTATCTTTATTTTACTTTAAAGCTTATGATAATGAACTGCATCTTCCCAATTCTTGAGAATTTGGTTGTGAAGAAACCAGGCAACATGTATATCTGCTCTTGAGACAGTGTTATAGTTACTTTTTCTTGGAAATAAGGATCCGGCCTGAAGTGTAGGAACTAACCTAATGTTTGGATGGATAACTCCAACAATGAATAGGGAAGGGATAGAGGAGGTTGGATTAGTGAGGAATTAGTGAGCAAGAATATCAAGATTAAGTTCATTACCTTCATAATTTTGATCATAATCTTGCTCTAAGTAGGGTAGGATGCATATGTTTGCAAATTCCTCAAGAGAGAGGGTGATATGATGCTTTTTGACTTCAGAGTAGATGATCCCATTTGTATAGGTAAGATTTGTATAAAATTTTCTGATTAGATTGAGATACCTTTCTTTTGGTTTCTCTAAAACAAAGTTTTAAACCCTTCAAAGTTGAATTCTTCCATGAAGGAGAAATCTTTGAAGAGTTCTCCATATAGGTAATGGGGGTGAATAGTTCTCTATCTGAGTAGTAGAGGTTGAAGTTAGTTTCATGAGTTAGGTTTGATAAATCTTCATAGAAGTAGGAGTATGATGGTTGGGAAGAACAGGTTCTTTTAGGCCATTTTAGATGAAGATGATTTGAGAATGCTAAAATTAGTTTTTATGCAAGAAATAAGTGAAAAATGATGTTGCGAAGAAGAATGGAAACATACCTCTGTATATAGCCTCCATTTAATCGATTGATCAATCGATTTACAACAATAGTTTTTCCAGAGTATCCTATATTTCCTTGACGGTTTTGCAAAACAAGATTTTTATCTTTGGTCAAAGAAGTTTTTCCACTTCTTCATCATTTATTTGATGAGTAGATTAAAATAGACCATTAAATAAATTTCTAAAGAAAAATATAAAGATAATTTTTAAAGGAAAACATATGTATATTCTAGAAACAAAAAATTTTCAAAATGTGGTTGTGAGTTTTGAAAAGGAATCTTGTGTTGAATGTCATCTTCCTCCCGAGACGATTAGTCCTTAAATAGGAGTTAGACTTTGATGCCACTTGTTAGACTTGAGACTTCACACATAAGAAGGGGTGATTTGTGTAGTTTGGGAAAAACGTGGTTTTGAAAACCTTTCCTAAGATCTATCAGAGTTTAAAAAGTCTTTTAAAAAATTAGCAGTGGAATATAAATCTATATATCAAAATAAAGTGCAGAAAATAACAGATTTCAGGGAATAAGAAAAACACCGAGAGTTATAGAGGTTCGATCATAATAAAAAGCGAACTACTCCTCTCCCCTAATAACTGATCTTGAGAGTTTCCGTTATATACTTGAGATCTTTTAGTAGGTAAAGCTCACGAAACCTCTTATACAAAGAAATGTTGGTTGTCCTACAACCAAAATATTACAAGACAAAATATATAATTGTTTGCATCTTCTCCATTGAAATTGCAAAGGCTGGAGTGGCCAAGTTTCCTTCCCAACTGCATATTAAAGCCATTAGTCTTCTCTCTACAAAATGACTGAGCTCGATTTGGCTTAACGGGATAACTAATAACCTCTTGAGATTTTAACATATTGGTCTTCTAACCTATGGTTTTAACAGGTCTAACCATGAACCAACGTGTAAGTTCATCAATATTGATAATATTCAACCTTCAAATAAATAAGGCTTTCTATGAGCCTTAAGGGAAGTTCATCAATAATGATGATCTTCAATCTAAATAAACGTAGGAATTGCTCACACAATCCCCAACTAAAGCTTTTAATGGATTTAGCTTCTAACCACATATTTTTATACCTAAATGGATTATGTTCATCCGATATGCATAAACACCATTCTTGGAGAACTTATACAATGCTACCCAATCAAAGTTACATTAAACCCTCACTCACAAAAGATGTTTCCTCACAAAAGAATTTGGCTATAAGAACTAGTGTGTGAGAGAAAGTGACAAGGAAACTTAGAGAGAGATATAAAGAGAGAGAAAGAGAGAGAGAGAGAGAGAGAGAGAGAGAGAGAGAGAGAGTGTGTGTGTGTGTCAATACATATTTCATATTTTGGATGATTTGATCCAAGGAATGAGACGTCTATTTGTAGGGTTCACAATCTCCAAAAGAGAAAAAATTATTAAAGCAAAAATGATTGTTGTTAATCGATTAAACCAATCGATTAGCTCATTTAAAAATAATGACTATGAATTTAAAAATAGGAAAGAAGAGATATTTAGTTATTGCTAATCATTTGAGTGAATTCAAATTTCCTTGGTCCTTAAGAACGCGCTAATCTAATTGATTGAAACTTTGTTCTAATCGATTAGACTCAGTCAAAAACTATTTTATGGATTTTTTTGCTTCCATCTTTTTCTAAGCAACATCTATATATTTCTCAATGCATTTTCGTTTCAAAAACATTTTTATAAAAATGTTTTAAGTGTCTGTGTGTTTATAGCCATCTACTTTAAAAAAGAACTTTTGCTTTTACAAAAGTGTCACTCACTTACTAAATTGGGAGATTAACTCCTCTAAGCCTTGTCTAATGTATTCGTTGTGTTGACCTTGCTTGGGATGTCTTTTGAGGCCTTTGTAACTTTGTTGGTGTCTGAATCTTGTCAATCCTTGTCAAACCTCGTGGCTTGCATCTTTAATCGCTTAAGTTCATTGGTTTAATTTCGTAATGGTTGCACCTTTACTATACTAAATATTATCTGTTGTTATTATGTTGCATCTTTATTATGTTGAGTGTCGTCGATTCTGATCTTTTACAGTTGCCATAGTAAAAAAAATATTACCTGCAAAACAAGATTTCACATTCTCCCTCTATTTGATAACGATAGTGCATCTTAAAAGGTAGGTGGTAAAATAAATAAATAAAGTATATATTTTGGAGTATTAAGATTCCCCCAGAGCTAGATAGGGTGTATATACTCCTCCTGAGAGTATATTTCTTGATCACTGGTTTTTACACCTTTGTTTACCATTAATTCTAGTTAATTGTATACATGTTTTTAAGCGTTTATTTCCCTTTTCAGAATTTTATGCTTTGGTTATGTTTGTTTAATGTTTTTAGGTTCAAGTAAGCATTCAAGAAGACTCGGAGCGAAAACTAGGAAAAATTGCAAGAATTTAGAAAAGTTTTTAGCATACTCCAGAAGGTTGGACATGGCCGCCCGAGTCAGCTGACACTGGCCGTGTCAGGCAGGTATCAAAAGCAAAACAAAAGTCAGAGGCCTGACAAGGGCCTCTGTGTCAGATGACACTTCCCGTGTTAGGAGGCCTGGGACCAAAACAAACCAATATTTTATGATAGAAGAGCAACATGGGTTCCCGTGTTGGCATACACGACCGTGTCAGCTTGTGATGTTGCTTTCCTCAATTTTTGTATTTTCTTCCATGTGTTAAGCTGTGGGGGAGTTTTGGGTATTTCAAACCGACCTTAGCGATTTTTTTTCTATTTATATGAGTTTTTGAAGAGGAATTAGGTGACTTTTTGACAATGAAGAATTACACGAGAAAAGATTGGAGAAGACAAGGGTTTTCGTGGAAGGAGATTTTCATGAACGGAAGCGATTGAAGATCAAATTTCTCCCCAATACTTGTAATGTCTACAATTTATATTTTGTTTTCTTTGAATAGTATGAGTAGATAAACCCCCCAATACTAGGGGATGTCCCTGATTTGACTCTATAATGATTTGATTTTATATTTGCAATAACAATGTTTTTCATTATTAATTTTTTTTCTTGATGTTAGTAATGCTTTCTCTTTCAGACAAATTGAGATTGATGTATGATTACCAATTAGGTTGGACTGCCGTTGGTAATGCTTTCTTGAAAACATTCTGTAGTAGATATCACCCAAGACTAGGGACACCCTATAGGAACCGTATATCTTGATAATAAAAATGCTTAATTTCATCGGTAAGTTTCTTTGGACTTTGGTCTTAGGATGAATGATTAAAGGTTTCCTCTCTAAGGACTTAGGAGTAAATAACCTTAAGAGTCGTTAATTGATTATGTAAAATAAGTTGTTGCAAGATTAATTCAGTGTTGTTACAGAAATAAATTACACACCTTTCCTAGCATGTTACTCATATCTGTCGAAATAGTTCTTCGCATCCATTTACTTTATTCGCAATTATTTTATTTTCGTAAATCAAACCCTAACTCTAGATCTTTGTTTAATTGAGTAAAAATTAGAACTTCATATTTACAATAAGTCCTTGAGATCGACATTCAGGGAATTTCCCAATTATTACTATAGAGGCAAAAATAGTACACTTGCTATTTTTCCGATCAAATTTTTGGCGCAGTTGTCGGGGACTGCCAAAATATAGAGTTCTAATGTTAGTTCAATTGAAATCTTGTTGCTCGTCAACTAAAATTTTGTTTCAGTTTTTTTAATTTGAAATTTTATTTTATTATAAAAATAAAAAAAGGGTTAGATTATGTTTTCTTCACGAACTCTTCTATTATTTGCTACTAATAAAGTGTATGAGTTTTATAGTCTTGAATTATTTTGATACATTGCCACCTGTATCTCCTACATGTTGGTTGCCCGATTTAGGATTCACTTTGAAAGAGGTGACTAAATTTTTTAAAACATATAAGAGGGACGTAAGAATTATTATGAATGAATGTAAGGAAGCTAACTTTTATGCAGATATGTTAATTTGGAGAAAGTTACAATTGGAAGAAGAAGATGTGAAACTAGAAGAAAAATGCATAACATCAGATGAAAAAGATGTAGTAAGAATAGAAGAATTTGAGGTAAACAAGAAATATTGGGAAGAAGAAATAAGGCAACTTGAAGATGATCTAGTTTTGGATGAGACTAGAAATTTAACAATTTGTGAAGATGTGGATATCCAACAAGAAAATCTTCAACAAAAGTTTATCCCTAAAAACTATTTTCATAACAAGGCAGATGAAAGACAAGAAATTGATAGAGTATTGGATGTCATTTATGCCTTTTTCAATAAAATCAAACTGAAAAATGATTTGGAATAAATATCATCAATACTTTAAGTTCATGGGATTTCTACCAAACAAAATAAAGAAAAAAGATGATGTATTCTTTGTGTCATATAAGCCATCCTAACGTGGGTGATAAACCGTCGAGCCATGCAATGTTGAACGTAGCGCTACGTGGGAGGAAACCCATGCTTTTAATGACTTAGTATTTTATTTTTTTATTTCTTTTGTTTCGTCTTCAGGTAATAAACAAGGCTTTACATGTGCAAGCTATGATACAGCAGTTGGTGTCACATTATGTTGTACCCCAAAATTTGCCCTCCCATTTTCTCAACATCTCTCATCACCAAGCCCTTGGAGATCAAGATCCAGTTCGAGTTTCATCTGCTCAAGACTTCTCCTTACACTGTTGACCCAAATTAGGGTTTGTGTTTTCACAAAGATGTTTTGACCTAAAATGCCTAAGATGACTTTCTTGCTTCATATTGGACTCCCAAGTTTATCCATATCAAGTTTCAAGCCTTGATTCCAAGTTTTGCCCAGTCAATTGGACAGTTGACCTAGAAATCAGCTGTATTGGGGAAAAAGTCAACTGTGGCCAATTGACAGTCAAATCTCATGAAAATTGACCCACATCAACATTATGAACTCATATGGACCATTTGATCAAGTTTGGATCACAACTCCACAAGAAATTTGATCAGATCACCAAAAGGGCAAAATGGTCATTTTTAGGGTTTTGACTGCACAAAGGCAATTTTTGACTGTTTGACCTAGCCAATAGAAAACCAAGCTCACATATGGACTCAAGGACCTCATGGAATTGTCTTGACATGCTCAACAAGTTCAAAAGATCCCAAATGCACAAGATTGACAGTTGAATTTCCCAGTCAATTGATCAATTTTGACTGTATACTGAAAAGTCAAACTTTGACTTTTTGGTCAAAATCAAGAGTCAAGATTCATTTTTCATCAAAACATGCCAAATCATGAAACTTGTTCATCAAGAAATCAAAAATTGCAAATTAGGGTTTGAAATGAGAATTTTTCATAACTTAGAATTTTTCTAAGTTATGAAAAACCCTAATTTTTTCCCAACTTTGCCCCACTTTCTCACCAAGATTCATTTGGATTCAAGCAAAAGTCAAAACATGAAAGTTGTAGCTTGTTGCACGATCTACAACTTTGATTCACAAAGTTTTCCCAAAAGGGGCTTGTATCTCAAATTACAATTTTTGGAATAAGGGTACTAAACCATTCTTAACTTAGTCAAATTTTGACCTATTTTGGCAAGGTTTTCTACCTAACTTCAAGACCATTTTCCATATACTTCCACTTGGAATTTCAATTTGCACTTCAAAGATGGATTGTAGTACACATTCCAAGCTTTCCAAAATGTCAAAGAACTCATCAAACAACCTCATAACTTGAGAGAATCGAATTTTTCAATATAGCAAAAAGTCACTTTGATTCATGGCCATGTACATGTTCATAACTTGTGCAAATTTCTCAAACCAGCATGCCACTTGATTACAGGCCCTTAAACCATCCTACACTCAATAATTTAATGCATGTTCATTGTGCTAAGACCTTGTTTAATGAGTTTAAGCATTACATGTTGGATTAGGCCATAAATGGAAAAAGTGAGATAGCCATTTTTGCAAAAGCAAGCTTTATGTCATAATGCAAATCCAAGAAGTACAGATCAAATCTAATTGACACAAGATTATGAACAAAACACACTGATCAAGGAGAGGTTTTGCAGCATGTTTAGGGGGCCTCTACCTGCCTAGAAACTCAAGTGGCCTTTGCTTGCTTAAGTGTTAAGAAACTTAGCACAACACAACATAACTTTCATCTCAGCAAAGAGAAGCCTAAGCAATTTTTTTGTACACCTTCTAATCATCAAACCCAAGCTAGAACACGAGCAAACAAGGTCCCAAACACTCCCATCCCCAGAATCACTCTCAAACTGCAAAAACAGGGCAGGGTCTGCAGATTGAATCCCACAACTCATCCCTTTCATGCTTTCTTGCTCAAAGCTCATCAAACACATTCCCTAGCATCATTTGAAGCTAACCAAGACACAAAACACGACCTGTAACTCCTCTAACCAGTTCCACCATTTTCACTTTCTTGTTTTGCAGTTGAAGGTCCATAGCTCGATTCAAGGTGTTTCAAAGCAAAGTAAGCATTGGAATAACATCACCACACTTCATGCAAGCTATACAGATCATCATCTTGCCCTGAAAGCTCCCCCATTGCCAGATAGAACTTCAACTGAACAGGTATCTTTTTGAACTTCTAACTCTTAGTGTAGGCATCATTAGCTCTAGGTTTATGTATAAGAAGTGTTCTACTCATGCCCCTGAATCTGTACATGCTTTTACTTTTCATTTATTTTGCTTGAGCTGTGAGAATTTAAGGTCTGAATATGGAAGAAAAGTTAGGTCAAGATTTGGGAATGTTAAAATTCTCTCTCATTTCTGAGAGTTAGGATGAGTTCTTTATATATTTAGAATCGTGATTCAATGCTTAACATTTCTTATGTTGAAAGTTTGTGCAAAAGATCAAAGAACCCAGATGTTTGAACTTGGAAAACAGGCGCGCGTTTTTGACATCTTTTTGTCTGAAGGTTGAAGAAGAAACTTCATGGGCTGGGCCTGTTGTGTTATTTCTTTTCACACCATATTCCTGATTTCACACCCCCTGAGCCCATTTTATGTGTTTTATTGATTTTTTTATTTTTCTTTTTTCATTCTGGTTTATTTATTTTTCCTAATGATATTAAAAACATAAAAAACATTTCTTACACCATTTTTCTATTTTTTAGGCATTTATTTGTTTATATGGACATTTATACATAAATATATATATATATATATATATATATATATATATATATATATATATATATATATATATATATATATATATATATATATATATATATATATATATATATATATATATATATATATATATATATATATATATATATATATATATATATACTATTATTTAGAAGAAATTAGAAAAATAATGAAAATATATTTTATTTCTGATTTTTTATTTCATTTTCTCTTTTGAAAACATTTTGTATCAAAAATATTTTTTTTATATATAAATATTAAATATTATTATTATATATATATATAGTATTTATTTAGTAAATAATATAGATATTTATATATATTATTATATTTAGGTAAACAATACAAAAAATACATACATTTTTTTTATTGATATTTGACATGAAAAATACTCTTTTATGAATATACTCATTTTATTTTATTTTTTGTATATAATTATTAAATATTACACATATTAAATAGTTAATATATTTATTTAAAGAAATTAGGGTTTTACCCTTAAAATACAAAAAATCTAAAAAAAATAATACCTTTTTATTTTTGTTTATTTGGACATATAAAAATACCCTTTTTTTACATACATATAAAAACATTTTTTTGCATTTTTGCATCTTTATTTTATTTTCCATTTAATTCATGCAATTAATTATCTTGTAAATATTCCAAAATTGATGTAATAGCTAGGTTTAATTCCTTGTCTAAATATCCCCCCATTTGAACATTTGTACCCCCCTTCCCATATTGTGTTGTAATAGTTTAGGAAATTTAAATTTCGCACTTTAACGCTTTCTAAATATGCCATGCTAGAATTAGGGTTTGTATGCAAAGAAAAAGAACAAAATAGTTTGACCTAATTTCAAGATAATCAAAGCATGAAAATGGACAACACATATCACACTTGCAACCCTAGGGTATTCCACTTGTTGCCTTCAAATAAATGGGCCATATTGCATGTTAGGTTTCTTTGGGTAAAAACAAACAAATCAATTGATCATAGTCCCTCGATGACGCTTTCGAAAAGTTGCCTAAAATGATCAAGTCCCTTTCAAAGAAAAATTGCCCAAAGACACTTAACACTATTGCAATTATGGTCTAAACGATGACCCGCGCCTGTCCCTTTCACCTCCTAACACAAGATTGTCCTCCAAATGCAATGGTGGAACAAAATTGTTAAAAGGGTTAAAACATAACAAAAATCTTTGAGAACTTTAGGGTAGATAGCTCTTAAGTACTTGTCAATTTGCAAAACAAAACACTTGCCTATTTTCAAACCACACTTCACAAACACTTTCAAAACAAACTTTCAAAAACCTTGGAACATCTTTTCAAAAAGACAAACACCTTTTGTAAAACATTCGAGTAAAGAATTGTTACAAGGGTAGCCTAGACAAGGCATCTTTTTCAAAACATTTTCAAAACCATACACAAAGCACCATTTCAAACAATTGAAAACCAAGGCAAGTTGATCTAAGCAAGTACCTAAGAGCCCATGGATAACCATGGATAGAAAGGGTGCTAATACCTTCCCTTTCTATAATCTACTCCCCGAACCCAAGAAAAATCTCAAAGGTTTTTGCTATGCTTTTTAAACCTTTCCTTAGGATAAAATAAAAAGTCGGTGGCGACTCTTGCTCAACCGAAACATTTGCGAAAACAAACGCAAAACCATAGTCAGTTCTCCCACCGTATCACAGAACTGGCGACTCTGCTGGGGACAATTTTAAAAGTGGAGTAACCTTAGGGCTTAGATCACCCTCTTGCATGACTAATTATTTGAATTGTTTGCTTTATATCTTGGCTATTTTTGTTTGGGTTTGCAATCCTACACCCGGATTTTGGGAAACATTCATAGATAGCAATACGTTGTGGAAACTGTGCAGGGTATACCGACACGGTCGAAGCAATAGCTATATTAGTGTGACATATTTGTGAGTACCGGTAACCCTTGAGTTCAATCAAGGAGAGTACGGGGCCGCTGAGTGTTGTCACTAAGCACTAATGACCTAGAACCTTACTTGACCATCTTGGCCTTTTATTAGGGGTAGTGAGATGAACGGCTTTGGTGCAGTCCGAAGTTGGTAGATACTCGATACTACACTCATTGAGGGTTGTTTTCTTGGAATATTTTGGTCGCTAGTTAAGTGGCTAAACCAAAACAATGAACATTGAAAACAATCCAATGATATTGAGCTCCTTAGAACCCGGTTACTATTTATATGACAGGTTTTTAAGCCAACTACACTCAAGAGGGTACTTACCTATGAAACCCCATGCAAGCCTGAAACTAGGGTTTGGTGTGATTTGCTTGTACATATGTTTTGTGCATACATCATGAAACATCATATGCAATCACTAACCATTTCAAGGGTTTGGATCTTCATCTCTGTTCTTGTTTTGTAGGTCATGGAAATTCCTCGCAGAAATACCATCCAAGTCAACCTTGTGAGAATCTCTCCTCAACTCAAGGAGCTCACCTCAAGAATTCCGGAAAATTCATCCTTCATTGAAAGACATGGTAGACTGCTCAGCCTAGTCAACACCAACATTGAAGAAGACATGATGAAAGTGCTATTCCAATTCTTTGACCCTCTTCACCACTGTTTCACTTTCCCTGATTACCAGTTGGTGCCCACTTTGGAGGAGTTTTCTCAACTCCTAAGAATCCCTATCCTTAATCAACTACCCTTCAACGGTACGGAAAAGGAACCAAAGCCGGAAGATGTTGCTCGAGCATTACATCTACAACCATCCGACATCAAGGGGCATTGGGAAACCAGAAGCAACGTCAAGGGATTCTTAGCAAAATTCTTGTTTGAGAAGGCACAAGAATGTTGGAACTCATTGGACCTACAAGCCTTTGAAGAAATTGTGGCACTCCTTATCTATGGGTTGGTCTTGTTCCCAAATCCTGACCAATTGGTAGATGTCAACGCCGTCAAAATCTTCTTGTCCAGAAATCCAATACCAACATTGCTTGGGGACATTCTTCACTCATTTTACACACGAACAATGAGAAAGAGGGGTGTTCTCATGTGTTGTACTCCTTTCCTTGCAAGGTGGTTTATTTCGCACCTTCCACAATCTGTCTTGAAGAATGACCAAGGCTCAAGGTGGTCCCAACGGTTGATGACTCTTACTCACTCTGATGTACATTGGTGTTCTCGATCCAAAGAAAATATCATCATCGTCGATCATTGTGGAGAGTTTCCTAATGTTCCTTTACTTAGAATTAGGGGAGGTATCACCTACAACCCTTGCCTAGCTTTGAGGCAATTTGGATATGCACGGAGGGATGACCCTCATGACATGTTGATTCCTGACCTAGTTTTTGACTTTGACAACGATGCGCAAGGACTTCTCCAAAGATTCATCAGAGCTTGGGAAAGACCTAACAAGGTTGATAGCAAGACTCTGGGACACAAGAACTCCATCCCTCTTGAGCCTTACCTCAAGTGGATACGAGTCCGAGCCCAAAGTCTGATGATGCCTTATCCTCATGTTCTCCCTGTGATTAAAGATCCTGTTAAGGAAGGAGAGGTTCCCTACACCATCCTACATCCTGACATGCCTACATCGTGGGAGGAAATGCAGAAAAGTTGGATTCAGCTCAAGGAGGAGCGGAATACTTTTGAATCTAGCTTCTACGCCAGTGAGAAGAAGGTTCTAGAGCTTACCCGCCGACTCCATGAGCAAGAGGCCCTCAACACCTACATCGCACCAAAGAGGATGCGCAATGTCTTTTTGCCTTAAGAAGTTTTTGTAATATTTGGCCCATGGGGCATTTATGTACTAACAAATTTCTTCTTATTAATATGACGTGCGTTCTTCTTTGTCTGAAACAATTTTGAATGTCCTAAATCCTTGAATGCATTGCATACATAAGCATACCATTCATCATGTGCATAAGCAGGTCTCACTCCAGGTTTCCTTATCTGTCTGCTGTTTATTTCAGTAGGATGGATCTCGAGCAAACATTCAAAGACCTACAAGCTCAAAATGCACAGTTCCAGCAACTCCTGATGACCTTGGCTAAGGGTCAGGAGGATATCAAGACCCAATTAGGGAACAAAGACCCAGTGAAAAAGAATAAAAAGAGACTCGGGGTGGCTACTCTGGGGAGAAGATTTGATGGAGAAGCTCGGAGAGTGCTTGAATTTCCTCCTACTTCTGATGAAGGAACCAGCAAAGGAGGTGGGGCTGCGGTACCTTCCGAGTCCGATGTGGAAGAAGAGGAGGTCGAAGAGGATGAAGATTATTCTGATCAACAATACCCTCCAGCTGATGATAAATACAAGGGTTTAGAAGACAGGTTGGCCGCCATGGAGCTACAAAGAGTAACGGGTTTGGATTTTGAAGACTTAGGTTTGGTTGTCGGGATTGTGATTCCCCCAAAATTCAAAGTGCCAGTATTTGTGAGGTATGATGGGCTGTCCTGTCCAAAAATGCATCTCAGGTCCTACGTAAGAAAGATCTAACCCTATACGGCAGATAAAAATCTTTGGATTCATTTCTTTCAAGACAGCCTTTCTGGAGCTCAATTGGAGTGGTTTTATCAGCTAGAAGGAACCAGCGTCTGAAATTCGGAAGACTTGGCCACCGCTTTTTACAAACAATACCAGTACAATTCTGACCTTGCTCCTACTCGTACCCAACTTCAGGGTATGTCACTGGGAACAGGCGCGGGGTTCAAAGAATATGCACAAAAATGGAGGGATTTGGCTGGCAGGGTGCAGCCTCCTTTGACCGACCGTGAACTTGTTGATATGTTTCTAGGGACCCTATCTGGGCCATTTTTCAATCATCTGATTGGTAACTCTTCCGCGGGGTTTACCGATTTGATCTTAACGGGAGAAAGAATAGAAGCTGGCATCAAGTCAGGAAAGATTCAGAAGGGTGTTGCTGCAAGTGTTGAGAAGAAGCCTTTTAAGAAGGAAGCAGCTGTGGTATATTCTCAGAGAAGAGCAGGGAAGACGGAGCGTCGGCCAACTGTGGGGGCCGTAATGATTCAAAACTCCTCAAGTGAGCAGCCTCGCTACAACCAGTCCAGACCAAATCAGTAACGGGTGGAACGGCCACAACGACAGTTCACCCATATTAATATGACTCCAGCGCAAGTGCTTCCCCATCTGTTAAAGTTGAATCTCGCCACCATCAAGGAGGCACCAAAGAATGTGAATACGTTCTCTCCGCATTATCATCCTAATGCTAAATGCGCCTACCATTCTGACAGTGTCGGGCACGACACCAATGATTGTTGGGCACTCAAGCATAGAATCCAAGACCTGATAGAGGCGAAGGAGGTGGAGTTTGACGCCCCGGAAAAGCCTAATGTGATATCTGCACCCATGCTGAAGCACGGCCGAAATGTCAATGCCATTGAAGAAGATTTGTATGTTGCTGACGTCAATGATCTGGTAACTCCATTGCTAACCATCAAGTTGAATTTGTTAAGGGCCGGGATCTTCCCGGGATGTAAAGAAGACTGCTATTTTTGTTACTCTCTGCCGTTTGATTGTCCGTTACTGAAGAAAGGCATCCAAGGCCTTATGGATAGTCGACGAATTTTGTTTGAAAAAGTTTCTGCTGTTCCAACCCATACTGAAGATGTCTCAATCATAACCATTCACGCCAATCTTTCCGAGGCCGTCAAAAAGCCTGTTAAGATTACACCAGCTACGAAATCTGTTCCTTTGAAGATAACAATGCCAGGGCCTGTCCCCTATGTTTCTGAGAAGTCGATACCATGGAACTACGGCGGCGACGTCTACTACCATGGTATTAAACAAATAGAAATAACTGAATAAAGTTCGGATGATGAAGAAGCCAATATTGGTAACATTGCAGGCACGAGCAAAATCACCCGGAGCGGGAGAATATTTTCTCCAGAGATTGCCCCTCCAAGAGAAATCTTTGGACCCTCATCAGCTGATAAGGTCATCCCTGCACCAATAAAACTCTCTGCTAGAGCCCCTTTGATTGAGGATGTTGTTGTTCCCAGTACTGTCTCTCCTACCGCTGCTGATAAAGGTAAGGGAATCCAAGATGAGCTCGTCAGGACGAGGGCTCAACCCTTGATTATCCCGGAAACCTCCAAGAAGGAAATGGATGAGATCTTGAGGATAATCAAAAGGAGTGATTACGATGTGGTAGAACAGCTGGGGCAAACCCCCTCAAAGATCTCCATGCTGGCACTACTACTTTGCTCAGAAGCGCACGCTAAAGCCCTGATAAAATTCCTGAAGGCAGCCCATGTGCCCCAGGCAACCTCTGCAGATCAATTTCAAAATTGCGTGGCTAGCCTCACTGCGGACAATGGATTAGGTTTTTCTGATACCGACCTAACTCCTAAAGGTAGAAACCACAATGATGCTTTGCACATTTCAGTCGAGTGTCGAGGAACCACTCTCGCACATGTCTTGGTCGACACTGGTTCGTCGCTGAATGTATTGCCTAAAAAAGCCTTAGACCGACTAGATTGTGAAGGGTTGGAGTTGAAGCCGAGTGATATTGTTGTCAGAGCTTTCGATGGTTCGAAGAGAATGGTCCATGGGGAGGTTGAAATTCCCATCAAGATAGGCACTGAGGTGTTTAAGTCTACTTTCTATGTGATGGACATCCGTCCGTCATACTCTTGCTTGCTTGGTAGGCCTTGGATACACCATGTTGGGGCAGTCACCTCCTCCTTACATCAGATGTTGAAGTATCCTGTCAAGGGAAAGATCATTACTGTCCATGGCGAAGAGGAGTACATGATTAGCCACTTGAACTCTTTCCGATATGTGGAGGTTGAAGGGGAATTCATTGAGACGCCTTTTCAGCATTTCGAAGAAGTCCTTCCTGAGAATACAGTAGCAAAGTTGGCAGTTGAGACACCGAGGCAGATTGCCAGGATGGCATCTCTGGAGGACGCAAGGGCCGCAATAAAGGAGGGGAAGAATTCAGCATCGGGGCAGTTGCCTGACATTCCACATAAAACTGACAAATTTGGGTTAGGGTTCACTACCGCAGGCCAGAAAGCTATGCGCCGTTCGAAGATTGAAAGAGCGCCAGTCAAGATTTCTCCCTATGGAATCCATGCTTTGGAGGACGAAGACAAAGAGAGCAACATCGATGAGTGGATTTATCCAACTGTCAAAGGAGGATTGAGCAACTGGGAGGAAAAAGACTTTGTCCCCATCACTTTTATTCATCAGTAATTTATCTGTTAAACATTTCCTATTTGGTCTGTAATATTTATTTTCAAACAATCCGTACACTATCTTTTCACCTCATACCTTGCCCGGGGCATGTAGGTCCATTTGTAAGGGTTTTGATTATTTTTCATATTCATATGCCATGTTTAATTATTCATTGGATGTTTTTCATTTGATAAACTGCTTGTGTTCATTTTCTTTCCTTTTGCATTTTTTGTTTAAGGATGGCTATCCCTTACACACACCCACACTCACAAATGCAGGTACCCATCCACTCCGAATTCCATGGGTGACTATTCTGCTATATCCTTCAATAACTCTGAAGATCTGGTCAATCATGCCGAGTATGAAGATGACGAAGGTTGTGAAGTGCCAGGGGAACTAGCCAGACTTCTACAACAAGAGGAAAGGGCCATCTTACCGCACGAAGAGTCATTGGAAACTGTCAACTTGGGAACCGAGGAAGACCGGAAGGAGGTGCAAATGGGTGCCAATCTGGAACCAAGTGTCAAGGAACGCCTGATACAGTTGTTAAATGAGTATGTTGAAATCTTCGCTTGGTCTTATGAAGACATGCCGGGTTTAGACACAGACATCGTGGTTCACCGTCTCCCCACAAGAGAGGACTGTCCACCGATCAAGAAAAAAGTTCGCCGAATGAGACCTGACATGTCTGAAATGATCAAAGCAGAAGTAATGAAGCAATTCGACGCTGGCTTTCTGGCTGTTACGTCCTATCCTCAATGGGTTGCTAACATCGTGCCAGTACCTAAGAAAGATGGCAAAGTCAGGATGTGTGTGGACTACCGGGATTTGAATAGGGCCAGCCCCAAAGATGATTTTCCACTTCCACACATTGACATTTTGATCGACAATACAGCTCAGCATAAAGTGTTTTCCTTCATGGATGGATTCTCGGGCTACAATCAAATCAAAATGGCCCCCGAGGACATGCAGAAAACAACTTTTGTCACGCAATGGGGCACTTTCTGTTACAAGGTGATGCCGTTCGGGCTGAAGAACGCAGGGGCAACTTATCAACGCGCCATGGTAGCTTTATTTCATGATATGATACATCATGAGATTGAAGTTTACGTAGACGATATGATCGCTCGGTCACAGACATAGGAAGAGCACCTTGAACATCTAGAAAAGCTGTTTGCCAGATTAAAAGAATACAAACTCAGGCTGAATCCAAGTAAGTGCACTTTTGGAGTTAGGTCTGGTAAACTTCTGGGATTCATTGTAAGCAACAAAGGCATTGAAGTCGATCCCGCAAAAGTAAAAGCAATACAAGAGATGCCTGCTCCCCGTACTGAAAAGGAGGTTAGAGGATTCTTGGGGCGCTTGAACTATATTGCCAGATTCATCTTGCATCTGACTTCTACCCGTGAGCCGATTTTCAAACTCTTGAAGAAAGATCAGGTAGTCGAATGGAACGACGATTGCCAAGCTACTTTCGATAAGATCAAGGAGTATTTGCTAGAACCTCCTATTCTGATGCCACCCGTCGAAGGAAGACCATTGATCATGTATTTAACCGTCTTGGATAACTCAATGGGGTGTGTTTTGGGCCAGCATGACGAGTCTGGTCGAAAAGAGCATGCTATTTATTACCTTAGCAAAAAGTTTACCGACTGTGAGACTCGCTACTCACTGCTCGAGAAAACTTGTTGCGCTTTGGTATGGGCTGCTCGCCGACTAAGACAGTATATGTTGACTCATACTACCTTGTTGATTTCCAAAATGGATCATATCAAGTATATCTTCGAAAAGCCCGCTTTATCTGGAAGGATAGCTAGATGGCAAATGATCCTAACTGAGTATGACATCCAGTACACCACCCAAAAAGCTATAAAAGGGAGTGTACTAGCTGACCATCTGGCTCTCAAGCTATCAAAGATTACCAACCCATGAGATTTGACTTCCCAGACGAGGACATCATGAGTTTGGACAACATTAAAAATGACGGACCGTATGACGGACCCGAAAAGGGATCCCGATGGACCCTGTACTTTGATGGTGCTTCAAATGCACTTGGAAATGGTATCGGCGCAGTACTCATTTCTCCGGAAGGTTGTCACACACCTTTCACTGCCCGACTTTGCTTCAGTTGCACGAACAACATGGCTGAGTATGAAGCTTGCATCTTTGGTCTCAAGGCTGCTATAGACTTGGGGATCAAATCTTTGATCGTATTTGGGGACTCGGCTTTGGTTATCAGTCAAATCAAAGGAGAGTGGGATACTGATCGGTCACCATTTCTAGTAAGTTTCACACCTTTTTCCGACAAGAACTCATAGTCTTGGTAACACTAAGTGGCATTTGCATGTGTTTTAAAGTAAGTTTTCTTATTTTTGTTTGTGTGAAGTTGTCACATATTCTTACTTTATGAGTGTTACAAAAAGTGTCTTTTTATGCTCTGGTTGGTAGTGTTGTTGTCCAGGTGATGCAATGGAAAGATAGGAACTTGTGGCGCGCACGAGTGGATAAAAGAAGCCGGGAAAAGCTGAGTTCAGAGGTCAACACGGGCACCCGTGTGGAGCAACACGGCCCGTGTTGAAATGTGGCTGGAAAAGCAAGTTTGCACTTGAGACAGAGAATTCACACGGGCACCCGTGTGCACAGACACGGCCCGTGTGAGAAAGTTCCTGGAAATGGTTTATTTATGTCAAGACAGAAGATCAACACGGGCACCCGTGTGCAGCAACACGACCCGTGTTGATGAGCGCGTGCTGAATATTTGTGTCCAGGTTTTCTCGCTCAAAGGGATCATGAAGGGTATTTTTGGCATAGGATTCCAACCTGAACCAAGGAGGATATAAAAGCAACTTTAGAACAAGAAGAAGGGACTTTTTGACTTTTTGAGATCATAAGATAGAATTGCAGAGTAGAAAAGAAGACTGAAACGAGGTTTTGGAAGACGAAGAGATTCAATGGTGGACACCATTGAAGATCCGAGTTCTCCCAATTATTTGTAATGTCTAAACTTTTACACTTGTGTTTCTTGAATATTATGAGAGGCTAAACCCCCCAATGCTAGGGGGGTGTCCCTGATTCGATCTGTAATAACTCTGGATTATGAATTTCGTTGATTTAATGTTTGTAGTATTCGATTCGATTGTATAATGTTTTCAATGTTTTCTTTATCTGATCAATAAGGATTGTTATGTGGTTAACAGCTCGTAGGACTACGATTGTTAAGGTTTGTATACAATTGAACCTTATAATTATCACCTAGGATTAGGGATATAGTAAGGTTATTTAGAAATTCTTGATAATTGAATGATTTGGTTTTCTTCGATTTCTCTAAGGACTTAGATAATCGGATTTTAAAAATCAAAAGCTTTTCACTAAGGACTTAGGAAACGCATCCTTGAGAATAAATAATTGAATTCTATAAACTTGTTAAAGAGATCTTGATCCAGAGGAATTAGAGAATGAATCACACACCCTACCTTAGCATTATCTTCTTATTATCAAAAGCTCAGTTTTAATTTCAGTTAATTCCTAGTATCTTAATCCATTTTCGTTAATCATTTGAAACAGCACCCTTATGCTCTTTTGTTTAATTGACTTAGTGTAATAACTTGTATTTTCCTACGCAATCCTCGTGATCGATACTTGGGGTAAAACCCTTTATAACTACATCGGTGAAACTAGTATACTTGCTATTTTTTCCGATCAGATACCAAGCATCCTAATCTTATCCCATACAAAGAACATGTCTTGACATTGTTGCCGCATTTCGAGCAAATTACCTTCGAGCATTTCCCGCGAGAAGAGAATCAGCTAGCAGATGCTCTAGCCACAATGTCTTCCATGTTTAAACTCAACTGGGATAATGAGGCTCCCCAAATCACCATCGAGCGAATGGATGAACCTGCGCATTGTCATGATATTAATACCGAAGAAGTAGTGGAACAACCTTGGTTCCATGAAATCAAAAGGTATCTCGAGACTAGAGATTATCCCGAAGGAGCTTCCGTAAATGACAAGAAGTTCTTAAGGAAATTTTCTGCCAAATTCTTCCTAAGCAACGACATCCTTTACAAACGAAGCCATGATTGTGTATTACTCTGATGCGTAGACAAAGCTGAAGCAGAGTTAATTATGACTGATATACACAGCGACACATTTGGCACTCACTTGAGCGGGCATACAATGGCTAAGAAGATCCTAAGGGCAGGCTATTATTGGTCTACCATGGAAGCTGACTGCCATCAACATTCTCGTACTTGTCACAAATGCCAAGTCTACGCTGACAAAGTTCATATTCCTCCGGTTCCTCTCAACGTTCTGACTGCTCCTTGGCCATTTGCAATGTGGGGCATTGACATGATTGGAGAGATCAAGCCCACGGCTTCCAACGGACATCGCTTCATCCTGGTTGCCATTGACTATTTCACCAAATGGGTCGAAGCAGCTTCCTTCGCCTCTGTTACTAAAAATGTGGTTGCCCGCTTCATCAAGCAAAACCTCATATATCGGTATGGTGTCCCAGACAGGATCATCACAGACAACGGTACAAATCTGAATAATACGATGATCATCGCATTGTGCGAACAGTTCAAGATTTATCATCACAATTCATCTCCCTATCGGCCGAAGATGAACGGTGTTGTTGAAGCTGCGAACAAAAACATTAAAAAGATCATTCAGAAAATGACAGTCACTTACAAAGACTGGTATGAGATGTTACCGTTTGCTCTACATGGATACCGAACGATAGCACGTACTTCAACCGGGGCAACCCCATTTTCTTTGGTATATGGCATGGAAGCTGTCTTGCCTATGGAGGTTCAGATTCCTTCTCTAAGGATTATGAAGGATGCAGGTTTGAATGAAGATGATTGGATGCAGACCCGACTTGATCAACTCAATTTGATCGACGAGAAGCGACTCGCTGCTATATGCCATGGTCAGGCGTATCAAAAACGGATGATCAAGGCCTTCAATAAGAAAGTCAGACGTCAAGTGTATCAAGTCGGAGATCTCATAATCAAGCGGATCATCTTACCGCAAAGTGATCCCAGGGGCAAATGGACTCCTACATATGAAGGACCATTTGTGATCAAGAGCATATTTTCTGGTGGTGCAATGATTCTGACCACCATGGACGGTGAAGATTTGTCGCACCCTGCAAATGCAGACATAGTCAAAAGATACTACGCATAAAATAACCCGACAAGTCGAAAACCCGAAAGGGCGGCTTGGGAAAAAATGAGCATCCTGGTGAACCGAAAACCCGAAAGGGCGGTTCAGGCAAAAATTAGGGATAAAAATAAAAAAATTGTACACCCGGCAAGTTGAAAACCCGAAAGGGCGGCTTGGGCAAAAAGGGGTTTCCCGGTGGACCGAAAACCCGAAAGGGCGATTCAGGCAAAAATTAGGGAGTTAAAGCGTATGACTATGTCTCGTCGGATCACTTCAAAGACAATCTCTTCATCAACCAGTTCCAGGCTTCTGATCAATCCAGTCATCGACAAACAAAGCATTGAATGGACAGATATTCAGAGTTGTGAAGGCTATAGCGGAATGGAATCCCATGGAATTATTTCACATAGCCATCTTTATTTTGTATAAATCTTTCAATATTTACGACAAAATCCTCTTACTAGGATGATTGTCTCTTTTGTACAAATATACTCAAAGAAAGTTAATACAAATACTCTTCCCAGAAATTTGTGTCATTTCCTTTTCTTTTCTCTTGCACTATTTGTTTTATTTTGAGAAACGTCCAATGTTTTGTTAAATAGGCATATGCATTTGAACATAATCATTTCCTTACGAATCAAGAAAGAGGATTACTGATAGGTTGAAAGTACAATTGGATACCTTGATACCCTTTCAAAGGAAACCCCCAGGAGATTTGGAATCCATATCCCCCAGCAAACCCTGAAGCTTATCCCCAGTAGATTCTTGAAGCTTGTCCCCTGCAGAGTACGGACGTCTCTCCCGAGCTTTATTCAAAGTTATTCCTCACAAGGGCTTATAACTGGGTTATCCTCAGCTTATTGCCACGGAAGATCGCACTCGCCAAAATTCTTCCTACCTCCAGCGGAGTTCATCAGAGTTCCCCAACATAACTTATCAATACAATCCCCAGAGGAGTTTGTCTTTGTTATCCCCAGCCAGAGAATCCTCCGGAACTAAATTCCCCTCAGAACTAAGTTTCAGTATCCCCGACAGAGCTAAAGCTTCATATTATCAATCCCCAGCGAAGCCAGACTAATGAACCTTCTCCCCACAGAGTTTTGGGAGGGCAAATCTTGAGTTCCCCAGTGAAGTCACCAGAAATACTTCCCACCAAAACTGAAGATTCTCAGTCTTACCTCCCCAGCATGAGTCTATTAGATTGGAACTCCCTAGTAGAAGTCATCAGGAATTTCCCAGAAGATTGGTATACAACCCAAGCTCTTTATTCTCCAGCAACAACCAGGAATTATTCTTCCCAGCAGCAGTCAAGATACTTTTATCTTCAGCCATCCCGGACTCATCTATCCTTCGCAAGACAGCTCTCCAGCTTACATGCGCATTCATCTACATTCATATCACGTAACATACATTGTATCATGCATCATGACATTGCATATAACTAACTCTTTACATTTCAGGTGAGATCAGTCAAAAGACTAGAATCATTATCTTCCGAGATTCTTTCCAGGAACAGTTCAGATGTGACCCAGACATGGCAACATTCTAATGCTTATTCCAGATTTATCCAGATGAAGTTTTACACGAGCTCATCATCAGGAAACCCTACACCGGTTCCTCCTCAAACTTCAAGATTTATGAAAACAGTTCACGGGTTCTCCAAGTAACGGATGTTAACCTATCGCTTGTTCAGACTCTTCTCAACTTTTGAAAACAGTTTACAGACGCTTCCCAACAACGGATGTTGCTCTATTGCTTATTCAACTACACGATTTCTGAAAACAGTTCACGGGTTCTCTAAGTAACGGATGTTAACCTATCACTTGTTCAGTTTCTTCTCAAGACTTCTGAAAACAATTTATGGATTCTTCCCAACAACGGATGTCAATCTATCACTTGTTCAGATGCAACCTTTGAAAATAGTTTACGGACGCTTCCCAACAACGGATGCTGCTCTATTGCTTATTCAACTTCAAGACTCCTGAAAACAGTTCACGGGTTCTCCAAGTAACGGATGTTAACCTATCGCTTGTTCAGACTCTTCTCAACTTTTGAAAACAGTTTACGGACGCTTCCCAACAACGGATGCTGCTCTATTGCTTATTCAACTCCAAGATTTCTGAAAACAGTTCACGGGTTCTCCAAGTAACGAATGTTAACCTATCACTTGTTCTGTTTCTTCTCAAGACTTCTGAAAACAGTTTATGGATTCTTCCCAACAACGGATGTTAATCTATCACTTGTTCAGATGCAACTTTTGAAAATAGTTTACGGATTCCTCCCAACAACGGATGTCAATCTATTGCTTATTCAGACCCCCAGTTCAGAGATGGTCCCGAGCATGGACACCTTCCTGATACTCATTTGCAGGTGGAATCTTTAAGCCCATCCCCGACAAGTTTCTGTCATTCCACCCGATGGCATCGTTAAGCCAATCTCCAAATGGCATCTCTAAGCCCATTCCCGCATCCTTTGCTTTGACGAGTGCAAATTTAAGGGCACTCTAGTGTCCAATCTCCTTTTACCCTCGAGTCACGAAAGGCAAACTTGCCAATCTGACTCTTAAGGTTCAAGAAGATTGAACAGGGGCAACTGTTGTACCCCAAAATTTTCCCTCCCATTTTCTCAACATCTCTCATCACCAAGCCCTTGGAGATCAAGATCCAGTTAGGGTTTCATCTGCTCAAGACTTCTCCTTGCACTGTTGACCCAAATTAGGGTTTGTGTTTGCACAAAGATGTTTTGACCTAAAATGCCTAAGATGACTTTCTTGCTTCATATTGGACTCCCAAGTTTATCCACATCAAGTTTCAAGCCTTGATTCCAAGTTTTGCCCAGTCAATTGGACAGTTGACCTAGAAATCAGCTATATTGGGGAAAAAGTCAACTGTGGCAAATTGACAGTCAAATCTCATGAAAATTGACCCACATCAACATTATGAACTCATATGGACCATTTGATCAAGTTTGGATCACAACTCCACAAGAAATTTGATCAGATCACCAAAAGGGCAAAATGGTCATTTTTAGGGTTTTGATTGCACAAAGGCAATTTTTGACTGTTTGACCTAGACAAGAGCAAACCAAGCTCACATATGGACTCAAGGACCTCATGGAATTGTCTTGACATGCTCAACAAGTTCAAAAGATCCCAAATGCACAAGATTGACAGTTGAATTTCCCAGTTGGATCAGTAAGGAAACTTCCAAAAGCAAGGACCAAACCAGTTTCAAGCCCCAGCGCAACAACAACCTCCATACCAGCAATAATTTCAACACCACCCACAACAGTTCCAATCTCAAAGTCAACAACAGACACCAAAGAAGGCAGACTGGGAGATAACGATTGAAAAAATGGCCGCTCAAAATTCTCAATTCCAGGAGGAAACCAGGAGCAACCTGAGGAATACAGGGGACTCTATCAAAAATCTGGAAATCCAAGTGAGTCAGATTGCACAACAAATGACTAACTCTCAACAACAGGGTGCTCTACCTAGTGCTACGGTTACGAATCCCAGAGACAAAAATCATGTGAACGCTGTGACTACAAGAAGCAGTAAATCCAATGACAAATCTGAGAAGAATTCTGATGAAGAGGATATGTTGATTGAGGTGGATTTAGAGATTAAAGAAAATGAGGTTGTAAGTCAAGAGGCCACGGGGGATGAAAGGGTGGTAAAAGAAAAAATAGTTACACCTAAGCCGGCGGTTAAGCTTCCTTTCCCCACAAGAAATAAGAAGAAAGAACAACATGAGAAGAATTTCGAGAAGTTCCTGGAAATGTTCAAGAAACTTGAGCTGAACATTCCCTTCTTAGAGGCACTTGAGCAAATGCCAACCTATGCAAAATTCATGAAGGATATTATTTCAAAGAAACGGATCATCGAGAGTGATCCGATTATTCTAACTGAAACGTGTAGTGCTATTTTGCAGGGCATGAAGATTCCGGTTAAAAAGACAGATCGAGGTTCAGTAACTATTCCATGCACCATCGGTGATAGGTATTTCAAGAAAGCTCTAATTGATTTAGGAGAAAGTGTAAGTCTTATGCCATTATCCATCTACAAAAGATTGGGAATAGGTAAAGTACAAGATACACGAATGACACTTCAGTTTGCTGACCAATCGGTGAAAAGACCTTACGGAGTGGTAGAAGACGTGCTGGTGAAAATAGACAAGTCCGTGTTCCCTGTAGATTTTGTTATTCTAGAGATGCCCGAAGATGAAGAGATACCAATCATATTGGGGAGACCATTTTTAGAGACCGGGAGATGCTTGATCGAAATAGAGGAAGGTACTATGACCTTGAAAGTTTATGATGAGGAATTAAAGATTGATGTGCGAAACACCATGAAGTACAAAGATGACATTGCCACAAGTAAACACATTGAGGTAATTGATCAAATTTGTGATGAAGGAAATTCTTTGACAACACAAAAGTTACCGTTGGAGAGAGTTTTGAGTTTATCAATCTTTAGAGAAGAGGAGATAGTTAATGAAAAATATAGTGAAGTTTTAGCCATGATGGAAACAACATCATTTGTCAAAAATTCTCGCCACAACCGATGGGAAGAGCTAAGGAAACCGTTAGTGGAAGGAAGTAAAGATGAACCAATGAAGGGGGCTGAACTAAAACAATTACCGAAAAACCTTAAATATGTTTTTTTAGACACTGAGAGTAAGTGCCCGGCCATCATAAGTTCTCACCTTGAATTCCTTCAAGAAGATAAGCTTGTCAAAGTTCTTAAAAAGCATAAGAGTGCTCTCGGATGGTCCATAGAAGACTTGAAAGGAATAAGTCCAACAATTTGCATGCACAAAATCCTAATGGAAGATGATCACAAACCAGTTGTCCAACCTCAACGATGACTCAATCCAGCGATGAAGGAAGTAGTTAGAAAGGAGGTGGTGAAACTTTTGGATGCAGGGATGATTTATCCAATATCAGACAGTTCATGGGTGAGTCCAGTTCATGTGGTTCCAAAGAAAGGTGGCACTACAGTGATTAAGAATGAAAAGAATGAGTTGATTCCCACGAGGACAGTTACAGGGTGGAGAGTCTGTATTGATTACCGCAGACTGAATCTGGCGACAAGAAAAGATCACTTCCCGTTGCCTTTTATCGACCAGATGTTAGAAAGATTAGCGGGTCATGAGTACTATTGTTTTCTCGATGGCTACTCGGGGTACAATCAGATAGCTGTCGCACCTGAAGACCAAGAGAAGACCGCGTTTACATGCCCTTTTGGTGTTTTTTCTTACAGAAGAATGCCATTCGGGTTATGTAACGCCCCAGCCACATTTCAAAGATGCATGCAATCTATTTTTTCCGATATGCTTGAGAAGCATATGGAAGTATTCATGGATGACTTCTCGGTTTTTGGTAAGTCTTTTGATAATTGTTTAACTAACCTTGCTCTTGTGTTAGAAAGGTGCCAACAGACCAACCTTATCCTCAACTGGGAGAAGTGTCACTTCATGGTGCGTGAAGGTATAGTTTTGGGACACAAAATTTCTCATAAGGGAATAGAAGTTGACCAGGCCAAGATAGAAGTCATAGCAAAATTGCCTCCTCCCATAAATGAAAAAGGTATTCGAAGTTTCTTAGGGCATGCGGGTTTTTACCGCAGATTCATAAGAGACTTCTCTAAAATAGCAAAACCTTTAACTACTCTTTTAGTTAAGGACAAAACCTTTAATTTTGATAACGAGTGTGTCGTAGCATTTGACAAAATAAAGCAAAAATTAGTGTCGGCACCAATTGTTGTAGCCCCTAATTGGTCTCTACCTTTCGAGATCATGTGTGATGCAAGTGATATTGCAATAGGGGCGGTTCTAGGACAACGTAGAGAAAAATTATTACATGTCATTTACTACGCTAGTCATGTGTTGAACCCGGCACAAATGAATTATGCAACCACCGAAAAGGAGTTGTTAGCGGTTGTTTATGCCTTTGATAAATTCAGGCAATATCTGTTGGGTTCCCGAGTCATTGTTTATACTGACCATGCTGCCTTGAAGTATCTATTTGCTAAACAGGACTCTAAACCAAATTGCTAAGATGGATCTTACTCCTTCAGGAGTTTGATGTGGAAATTCGTGACAAGAAAGGGTCTGAAAACACTGTGGCCGATCACTTGTCTCGAATATCACCTATTGAAGAAACAGAAGATACGCGCCCAATAAAGGACGAGTTCGCAGATGAACATATCCTCGCTGTTATTAGTGTGCCTTTGTTCGCCGACTATGCGAACTATCTGGTAGGTGGTATTATCCCTGATGATTTTGACTATAACCGAAAGAAAAAGTTTTTACATGATTGCAGGTTCTACTTGTGGGATGATCCATTCTTATACAAGAAGGGAATAGATGGTTTGATTAGAAGATGCGTACCCGAGGAGGAACAAAGGGATGTGCTAAAAGCATGCCATGACTCCGAATATGGAGGGCATTTCAGTGGTGACATAACGGCTGCAAAGGTTTTACAATCTGGGTTATATTGGCCTACATTGTTCAAAGACGCTCAAAGCATAGTGAAAGAATGCGACAGGTGTCAGAGAACGGGGAATATTTCAAAAAGAAATCAGATGCCTCAGAAGGGTATACTTGAAGTGGAATTATTTGATGTGTGGGGTATTGATTTCATGGGACCGTTTCCACCATCCTTTGGGAAAAACTACATCCTTGTAGCGGTGGACTACGTCTCTAAGTGGGTTGAAGCAGTAGCTCTTGCTACGAATGATGCTAAGGTGGTAGTGAATTTCCTCAAAAATAACATTTTCTCCAGATTCGGTGTACCCAGAACACTCATAAGCGATGAAGGTACTCATTTCTTGAATAAGTTGATGGAAAATCTGCTGAAGAAGTATAATGTGAAGCACAAGATTGCAACACCTTACCACCCACAGACTAGTGGTCAGGTCGAAGTATCAAACAGGCAAATAAAGCAGATCCTCGAAAAGACTGTGAGTGCTTCAAGAAAAGATTGGGCTATGAAGCTTGAAGATGCATTATGGGCATACATGACTGCATTCAAAACGCCCATAGGCATGTCACCCTATCAGTTGGTTTATGGTAAAGCTTGCCATTTACCACTCGAGCTTGAACACAAGGCGTTTTGGGCTTCTAAATTCCTTAATTACAATATTGTAAAAGCCGGTGAGTCTCGTATTCTTCAACTACATGAGTTAGAGGAATTTCGAGATCAAGCTTATGAAAATGCAAAGATATACAAAGAACAAACAAGGAAGTGGCATGATCAAAGAATCATCAAGAAGGACTTTTGGGAAGGCCAGTTAGTGCTTCTATTTAACTCCAGGCTTAAACTTTTTCCTGGGAAGTTGAAATCCCGGTGGTCCGGTCCGTTTGTGGTACAAACAGTATTTCCCCACGGAGCGGTAGAAATTAAAAATCCAAACAATGGGGATGTATTCAAAGTGAATGGACAAAGGTTAAAGCCCTATTACACTGGAGTAGGAGCAGGAGTGATCGATCATTTGCGTCTCACCGGATGAGGTGTAGACCGTCGAGCCATGCGACGTTAAACGAAGCGCTTCGTGGGAGGAAACCCACGCTCATGTTATTCTAACGCATTTTATTTTATTTTGTTCAAATTTTATTTCATTTTAGGTGGTCAGAGGTTTGGATCGGTAGGTGCGACGTGAGTCAAAAAGCACTAGGATAAGTCACGTTTGGTGCGTACAGGAGCTTCAACACGGGCACCCGTGTGCAGGAACACGGCCCGTGTGATGTGGGCGATGGTGGAACCTACAGAGGAATCAACACGGGCACCCGTGTGGGGAAACACGGCCCGTGTTGTGTGAGCCAGGGAAAATAATTTAATTTTTGTGGAACCTACAGGGGCATCAACACGGGCACCCGTGTGGGGAGACACGGGCCGTGTTGTTCTTATCAGAAGTTCAACACGGGCGCCCGTGTTCAGGAACACGGCCCGTGTGCAGCGTGCGGGTCAGAATTAAAAAAAAAAAAAATAATTTCTGTGGACCCCACCTGCTTTATAACTCTTCTTCTCCCTTATTCAACCCACTCTCCCATTTCTCATTCTTTTTCCCATGAAAACCTAACTTCCATCTTCAAAAACTCTCTTTTCCACCATCACCCACTCACTTAAACACCATTGTGCATTCATTAAAGTTGCTCTACTCTCCATCCTCTACACCTTCTCCGGTTTAGTTTTTAATTTCGTGCGAGTTTAATTTTCGAGTTTTTTTTTTCTATTGTGGTGGTGTTTGTGTCTTGTTTTCATTTTTTTGCAGGGACCTTATCATGCCCCCTAAAAGAACAATCCAGCGCCACAACAGGCGAGATGATTTCGCGGAACCCTCTCAACCAAGGCAAAAGCCCCGTCGCGCCACTAGTCGCGCCGCCGGTAGAAGTAGAACTCCGGATGAGAATTCCCATGGCATTATCTTCACTACACCTGAGCACAAAGAGAGGTATGATGTTTTAATTCAGCGGAAATTACTCCCTACCCGCTATATCTGTGCTGATACACTTAATAAGTTAGGCCTTAAAGATGAGGTATACCGTATGTTTCACAACATTGGGATGCTGCCTTTTATGTTATTTGAGGCACCAACTTTTGAAGGCCTAACTCTTGAATTTTTGAGCACCGTGGAATTTAAATTGAGACACAAGTGGAATGGCTCCGAAATGGAGTATTATGGTGATCTAGAATTTTGTATGTTTGGTCACAAGCATACATTGTCTGTGGAAGAGGTTGGGGCGGCCCTTAAGCTACCATCCTCTGGACCGGGAGCCCCACCGAGACTTTTCCTGCTGCTGAATTTTGGGAGGGAATCACAGGTACTGCTGGTTACAACCCTAGTAGGGCCAAAGCCACGGGCATTCATAATCCTTGTTTCCGTTATGCACAGAAAGGCCTAGCCTATACTTTATTTGGGCGGGGAGATAGCACGGGGGTATGTTCGAAGAGAGAGCTCTTTCTGTTACATAATATGATTGATGTAGGACGAGTGAATCTAGCGGCTTTTGCTGCTAACCACCTGAAACAAGTTGGGCATGCTTCCACTTGGGAGATATCGGTGGGTGGGATGATCACTCAACTAGCTGATCACTTGAGCTATAGTCAACTTTTGATAGAGGAACCCTCGATACCGGGTAAAAAGATTGACATGACAACTCTTGTCAATCAAAGGATGATTGTGGTTCAGCCGGGGTACTACTCCCTGATTTGTCATGAGCAACATATTTTGGCGCTACCCGCACCCAATCGTATTTCTGTTGCAAATCCTGCTAACTGGTTATATGTAGCTACAGGTACATCTATGGGGCAAAGCCCCCCACATGCTAATAATTTTTCAGGTGACGAAATGGAGGATGACACTCCAGATCCGGACCACCCTGTCCCACCTCAGCAGTGCGGCCAACAATATGCTGGGTCGTCCTCCATGACTACAGATCAATGGGGGTGGGTACAAACAGAGATTACTGCTCTCCGTACCGAGAAGTCCAGACAAAGTGTTGAGCTGTTTCGCCAAGCAACTGTGGTGGACGATGTCCAGGATATGATGCGACGTCTTATGTTGCACTTTCCATAATATCCTCCTCCTCCACCGCAATATCAGTAGGCCAGGTAATCTCCGTCACATGTGAATTAAAACATTGAGGCCAATGTTTGGTTCAGGTGTGGGGGAGGTTCTATTTTATTTTATTGCTTTGCTTTGAGTTTTTGAATTCATAGTTTAGTTTGTTTGGTTTGTTTGTACTACTTTTGTTTTTTGTTTTAAAAAGTGGTTTTGTTCAAATCTGTATGGTGCTGTGCTGTCATGGTGTTACCAGGTGATTGATAGAAATCGGAGGGGAGCAAACAAATAGCTAGTGGTTGAATAACACACCCCATACTTTATCTTCGCAGGCACCACGGAAGTTGGCACAATCAAGAGGAGAAGTAGGATGCAAAGCATCAACACGGAACCAAGAGAGTAGTATGGTATATTTCAGATGAAAGGAAACCGCATGACACCAAGAGCACCTCGAAGCATGTAAGCTTAACCTACCCGGTGAGATTTCAGAGCCAAATTCATAAGTCCACATAGTCCACATGAGAGTTCAGTCAGGTATGGCACTATTCACTTTGATTTTGCGTATGTTCTCATAACACAAGCACACTACGAAAGCACACACTGAGGAAATTTTCTTTCTGTAGCCCCGAGCCTTTCTAGCCATCCTGTATGCATTATGTCCATAGTCAACCCCCTTTGAGCCGTAATTTTCGTTTTGTTCATTGTTGTTATTTTTGTTACCACCCTCATATTCACTATTCATATCATCGCTCGGCATTAATGTTATTCTCTTGAAATACACGAAAGAATCTAAGTGAGGGGTTGTGAACCATTGAGAAAGGGGCAAGAAAAAAAATGAGAAAGGGGCAAGAAGAAAATTTTTTTTGTGAAAATCCAAAGAGAAAGTTTGAAAAACAAAACGAAGAAGAATTCCGCAACACTTGCCCACTTGTCCGAAAGACCATATGAATGACTCTAAAAAGCTAAAAACAAGATGTCGAAGGTCTTAACCCCATTCTTACGATTCACACCACTAAGAGTAGATTTGTGAAACCAACATGAATGTCGAGCACCAAAACCCTTTGTTATCCAATTCCTTGTTTACCCCACCGAACCCAAGCCATGTTTCATCCCAAAGACCTCTTGAATGTGTGTGTAATCTTTGTGTGTAGTGATTTGAGAATGTTTCCAAAGTTAAAAGTAATGTGCATGCCTTGGTACTGTGAGTGTAAACACTTTAACCCGGAGAGATTTTGTGAGACTGTGAAAAGCTTGCAGGTGAACAAGTGCTCGGAAGTGATAATGTGGTCGATGGATTGACGAAGGATGTCATAGACTCGATTGATAAGTGAAGGTGTTTTGCGAATAACCTGATTGTGTTGTGAAGAAAAAGAATCTCGTCGGTGACCTTTGTTTCGTCTCGATACATCACTTGAGGACAAGCAATGAGATAAGTGTGGGGTTGTGATCGGTCACCATTTCTAGTAAGTTTCGCACCTTTTTCCGACAAGAACTCATAGTCTTGGTAACACTAAGTGGCATTTGCATGTGTTTTAAAGTAAGTTTTCTTATTTTCGTTTGTGTGAAGTTGTCACATATTCTTACTTTATGAGTGTTACAAAAAGTGTCTTTTTATGCTCTGGTTGGTAGTGTTGTTGTCCAGGTGATGCAATGGAAAGATAGGAACTTGTGGCGCGCACGAGTGGATAAAAGAAGCCGGGAAAAGCTGAGTTCAGAGGTCAACACGGGCACCCGTGTGGAGCAACACGGCCCGTGTTGAAATGTGGCTGGAAAAGCAAGTTTGCACTTGAGACAGAGAATTCACACGGGCACCCGTGTGCACAGACACGGCCCGTGTGAGAAAGTGCCTGGAAATGGTTTATTTATGCCAAGACAGAAGATCAACACGGGCACCCGTGTGCAGCAACACGGCCCGTGTTGATGAGCGCGTGCTGAATATTTGTGTCCAGGTTTTCTCGCTCAAAGGGATCATGAAGGGTATTTTTTGCATAGGATTCCAACCTGAACTAAGGAGGATATAAAAGCAACTTTAGAACAAGAAGAAGGGACTTTTTGACTTTTTGAGATCATAAGATAGAATTGCAGAGTAGAAAAGAAGACGGAAACGAGGTTTTGGAAGACGAAGAGATTCAACGGTGGACACCATTGAAGATCCGAGTTCTCCCAATTATTTGTAATGTCTAAACTTTTACACTTGTGTTTCTTGAATATTATGAGAGGCTAAACCCCCCAATGCTAGGGGGGTGTCCCTGATTCAATCTATAATAACTCTGGATTAGGAATTTCGTTGATTTAATGTTTGTAGTATTCAATTCGATTGTATAATGTTTTCAATGTTTTCTTTATCTGATCAATAAGGATTGTTATGTGGTTAACAGCTCGTAGGACTACGATTGTTAAGGTTTGTATACAATTGAACCTTATAATTATCACCTAGGATTAGGGATATAGTAAGGTTATTTAGAAATTCTTGATAATTGAATGATTTGGTTTTCTTCGATTTCTCTAAGGACTTAGATAATCGGATTTTAAAAATCAAAAGCTTTTCACTAAGGACTTAGGAAACGCATCCTTGAGAATAAATAATTGAATTCTATAAACTTGTTAAAGAGATCTTGATCCAGAGGAATTAGAGAATGAATCACACACCCTACCTTAGCATTATCTTCTTATTATCAAAAGCTCAGTTTTAATTTCAGTTAATTCCTAGTATCTTAATCCATTTTCGTTAATCATTTGAAACAGCACCCTTATGCTCTTTTGTTTAATTTACTTAGTGTAATAACTTGTATTTTCATACGCAATCCTCGTGATCGATACTTGGGGTAAAACCCTTTATAACTACATCGGTGAAACTAGTACACTTGCTATTTTTTCCGATCAGATACCAAGCATCCTAATCTTATCCCATACAAAGAACATGTCCTGACATTGTTGCCGCATTTCGAGCAAATTACCTTCGAGCATTTCCCGCGAGAAGAGAATCAGCTAGCAGATGCTCTAGCCACAATGTCTTCCATGTTTAAACTCAACTGGGATAATGAGGCTCCCCAAATCACCATCGAGCGAATGGATGAACCTGCGCATTGTCATGAGATTAATACCGAAGAAGTAGTGGAACAACCTTGGTTCCATGAAATCAAAAGGTATCTCGAGACTAGAGATTATCCCGAAGGAGCTTCCGTAAATGACAAGAAGTTCTTAAGGAAATTTGCTGCCAAATTCTTCCTAAGCTACGACATCCTTTACAAACGAAGCCATGATTGTGTATTACTCTGATGCGTAGACAAAGCTGAAGCAGAGTTAATTATGACTGATATACACAGCGGCACATTTGGCACTCACTTGAGCGGGCATACAATGGCTAAGAAGATCCTAAGGGCAGGCTATTATTGGTCTACCATGGAAGCTGACTGCCATCAACATTCCCGTACTTGTCACAAATGCCAAGTCTACGCTGACAAAGTTCATATTCCTCCGGTTCCTCTCAACGTTCTGACTGCTCCTTGGCCATTTGTAATGTGGGGCATTGACATGATTGGAGAGATCAAGCCCACGGCTTCCAACGGACATCGCTTCATCCTGGTTGCCATTGACTATTTCTCCAAATGGGTCGAAGCAGCTTCCTTCGCCTCTGTTACTAAAAATGTGGTTGCCTGCTTCATCAAGCAAAACCTCATATGTCGGTATGGTGTCCTAGACAGGATCATCACAGACAACGGTACAAATCTGAATAATACGATGATCACCGCATTGTGCGAACAGTTCAAGATTTATCATCACAATTCATCTCCCTATCGGCCGAAGATGAACAATGTTATTGAAGCTGCGAACAAAAACATTAAAAAGATCATTCAGAAAATGACAGTCACTTACAAAGACTGGCATGAGATGTTACCGTTTGCTCTACATGGATACCGAACGACGGCACGTGCTTCAACCGGGGCAACCCCATTTTCTTTGGTATATGGCATGGAAGCTGTCTTGCCTATGGAGGTTCAGATTCCTTCTCTAAGGATTATGAAGGATGCAGGTTTGAATGAAGATGATTGGATGCAGACCCGACTTGATCAACTCAATTTGATCGACGAGAAGCGACTCGCTGCTATATGCCATGGTCAGGCGTATCAAAAACGGATGATCAAGGCCTTCAATAAGAAAGTCAGACGTCAAGTGTATCAAGTCGGAGATCTCATAATCAAGCGGATCATCTTACCGCAAAGTGATCCCAGGGGCAAATGGACTCCTACATATGAAGGACCATTTGTGATCAAGAGCATATTTTCTGGTGGTGCAATGATTCTGACCACCATGGACGGCGACGATTTTCCGCACCCTGCGAACGCAGACATAGTCAAAAGATACTACGCATAAAATAACCCGACAAGTCGAAAACCCGAAAGGGCGGCTTGGGAAAAAATGGGCATCCTGGTGAACCGAAAACCCGAAAGGGCGGTTCAGGCAAAAATTAGGGATAAAAATAAAAAAATTGTACACCCGGCAAGTTGAAAACCCGAAAGGGCGGCTTGGGAAAAAAGGGGTTTCCCGGTGGACCGAAAACCCGAAAGGGCGATTCAGGCAAAAATTAGGGAGTTAAAGCGTATGACTAAGTCTCGTCGGATCACTTCAAAGACAATCTCTTCATCAACCAGTTCCAGGCTTCTGATCAATCCAGTCATCGACAAACAAAGCATTGAATGGACAGATATTCAGAGTTGTGAAGGCTATAGCGGAATGGAATCCCATGGAATTATTTCACATAGCCATCTTTATTTTGTATAAATCTTTCAATATTTACGACAAAATCCTCTTACTAGGATGATTGTCTCTTTTGTACAAATATACTCAAAGAAAGTTAATACAAATACTCTTCCCAGAAATTTGTGTCATTTCCTTTTCTTTTCTCTTGCACTATTTGTTTTATTTTGAGAAACGTCCAATGTTTTGTTAAATAGGCATATGCATTTGAACATAATAATTTCCTTACGAATCAAGAAAGAGGATTACTGATAGGTTGAAAGTACAATTGGATACCTTGATACCCTTTCAAAGGAAACCCCCAGGAGATTTGGAATCCATATCCCCCAGCAAACCCTGAAGCTTATCCCCAGTAGATTCTTGAAGCTTGTCCCCTGCAGAGTACGGACGTCTCTCCCGAGCTTTATTCAAAGTTATTCCTCACAAGGGCTTATAACTGGGTTATCCTCAGCTTATTGCCACGGAAGATCGCACTCGCCAAAATTCTTCCTACCTCCAGCGGAGTTCATCAGAGTTCCCCAACATAACTTATCAATACAATCCCCAGAGGAGTTTGTCTTTGTTATCCCCAGCCAGAGAATCCTCCGGAACTCAATTCCCCTCAGAACTAAGTTTCAGTATCCCCGGCAGAGCTAAAGCTTAACATTATCAATCCCCAGCGAAGCCAGACTAATGAACCTTCTCCCCACAGAGTTTTGGGAGGGCAAATCTTGAGTTCCCCAGTGAAGTCACCAGAAATACTTCCCACCAAAACTGAAGATTCTCAGTCTTACCTCCCCAGCATGAGTCTATTAGATTGGAACTCCCCAGTAGAAGTCATCAGGAATTTCCCAGAAGATTGGTATACAACCCAAGCTCTTTATTCTCCAGCAACAACCAGGAATTATTCTTCCCAGCAGCAGTCAAGATACTTTTATCTTCAGCCATCCCGGACTCATCTATCCTTTGCAAGACAGCTCTCCAGCTTACATGCGCATTCATCTACATTCATATCACGTAACATACATTGTATCATGCATCATGACATTGCATATAACTAACTCTTTACCTTTCAGGTGAGATCAGTCAAAAGACTAGAATCATTATCTTCCGAGATTCTTTCCAGGAACAGTTCAGATGTGACCCAGACATGGCAACATTCTAATGCTTATTCCAGATTTATCCAGATGAAGTTTTACACGAGCTCATCATCAGGAAACCCTACACCGGTTCCTCCTCAAACTTCAAGATTTCTGAAAACAGTTCACGGGTTCTCCAAGTAACGGATGTTAACCTATCTCTTGTTCAGACTCTTCTCAACTTTTGAAAACAGTTTACGGACGCTTCCCAACAACGGATGCTGCTCTATTGCTTATTCAACTCCACGATTTCTGAAAAAAGTTCACGGGTTCTCCAAGTAACGGATGTTAACCTATCACTTGTTCAGTTTCTTCTCAAGACTTTTGAAAACAATTTATGGATTCTTCCCAACAACGGATGTCAATCTATCACTTGTTCAGATGCAACCTTTGAAAACAGTTTACAGACGCTTCCCAACAACGGATGTTGCTCTATTGCTTATTTAACTTCAAGACTCCTGAAAACAGTTCACGGGTTCTCCAAGTAACGGATGTTAACCTATCGCTTGTTCAGACTCTTCTCAACTTTTGAAAACAGTTTACAGACGCTTCCCAACAACGGATGCTGCTCTGTTGCTTATTCAACTCCAAGATTTCTGAAAACAGTTCACGGGTTCTCCAAGTAACGGATGTTAACCTATCACTTGTTCAGTTTCTTCTCAAGACTTCTGAAAACAGTTTATGGATTCTTCCCAACAACGGATGTTAATCTATCACTTGTTCAGATGCAACTTTTGAAAACAGTTTACGGATTCCTCCCAACAACGGATGTCAATCTATTGCTTATTCAGACCCCCAGTTCAGAGATGGTCCCGAGCATGGAAACCTTCCTGATACTCATTTGCAGGTGGCATCTTTAAGCCCATCCCCGATAAGTTTCTGTCATTCCACCCGATGGCATCGTTATGCCAATCTCCAAATGGCATCTTTAAGCCCATTCCCGCATCCTTTGCTTTGACGAGTGCAAATTTAAGGGCACTCTAGTGTCCAATCTCCTTTTACTCTCGAGTCACGAAAGGCAAACTTGCCAATCTGACTCTTCAGGTTCAAGAAGATTGAACAGGGGAAACTGTTGTACCCCAAAATTTTCCCTCCCATTTTCTCAACATCTCTCATCACCAAGCCCTTGGAGATCAAGATCCAGTTAGGGTTTCATCTGCTCAAGACTTCTCCTTGCACTGTTGACCCAAATTAGGGTTTGTATTTGCACAAAGATGTTTTGACCTAAAATTCCTAAGATGACTTTCTTGCTTCATATTGGACTCCCAAGTTTATCCACATCAAGTTTCAAGCCTTGATTCCAAGTTTTGCCCAGTCAATTGGACAGTTGACCTAGAAATCAGCTGTATTGGGGAAAAAGTCAACTGTGGCCAATTGACAGTCAAATCTCATGAAAATTGACCCACATCAACATTATGAACTCATATGGAACATTTGATCAAGTTTGGATCACAACTCCACAAGAAATTTGATCAGATCACCAAAAGGGCAAAATGGTCATTTTTAGGGTTTTGACTGCACAAAGGCAATTTTTGAATGTTTGACCTAGCCAATAGCAAACCAAGCTCACATATGGACTCAAGGACCTCATGGAATTGTCTTGACATGCTCAACAAGTTCAAAAGATCCCAAATGCACAAGATTGACAGTTGAATTTCCCAGTCAATTGATCAATTTTGACTGTATACTGAAAAGTCAAACTTTGACTTTTTGGTCAAAATCAAGAGTCAAGATTCATTTTTCATCAAAACATGCCAAATCATGAAACTTGTTCATCAAGAAATCAAAAATTGCAAATTAGGGTTTGAAATGAGAATTTTTCATAACTTAGAATTTTTCTAAGTTATGAAAAACCCTAATTTTTCCCCAACTTTGCCCCACTTTCTCACCAAGATTCATTTGGATTCAAGCAAAAGTCAAAACATGAAAGTTGCAGCTTGTTGCATGGTCTACAACTTTGATTCACAAAGTTTTCCCAAAAGAGGCTTGTATCTCAAATTACAATTTTTGGAATAAGGGTACTAAACCATTCTTAACTTAGTCAAATTTTGACCTATTTTGGCAAGGTTTTCTACCTAACTTCAAGACCATTTTCCATATACTTCCACTTGTAATTTCAATTTGCACTTCAAATATGGATTGTAGTACACATTCCAAGCTTTCCAAAATGTCCAAGAACTCATCAAACAACCTCATAACTTGAGAGAATCGAATTTTGCAATATGGCAAAAAGTCACTTTGATTCATGGCCATGTACATGTTCATAACTTGTGCAAATTTCTCAAACTAGCATGCCACTTGATTACAGGCCCTTAAACCATCCTACACTCAATAATTTAATGCATGTTCATTGTGCTAAGACCTTGTTTCATGAGTTTAAGCATTACATGTTGGATTAGGCCATAAATGGAAAAAGTGAGATAGCCATTTTTGCAAAAGCAAGCTTTATGTCATAATGCAAATCCAAGAAGTACAGATCAAATCTAATTGGCACAAGATTATGAAAAAAACACACTGATCAAGGAGAGGTTTTGCATCATGTTTTGGGGGCCTCTACCTGCCTAGAAACTCAAGTGGCCTTTGCTTGCTTAAGTGTTAAGAAACTTAGCATAACACAACATAACTTTCATCTCAGCAAAGAGAAGCCTAAGCAATTTTTTTGTACACCTTCTAATCATCAAACCCAAGCTAGAACACGAGCAAATAAGGTCCCAAACACTCCCATCCCCAGAATCACTCTCAAACTGCAAAAACAGGGCAGGGTCTGCAGATTGAATCCCACAACTCATCCCTTTCATGCTTTCTTGCTCAAAGCTCATCAAACACATTCCCTAGCATCATTTGAAGCTAACCAAAACACAAAACATGACCTGTAACTCCTCTAACCAGTTCCACCATTTTCACTTTCTTGTTTTGCAGTTGAAGGTCCATAGCTCGATTCAAGGTGTTTCAAAGCAAAGTAAGCATTGGAATATCATCACCACACTTCAGGCAAGCTATACAGATCATCATCTTGCCCTGAAAGCTCCCCCATTGCTAGATAGAACTTCAACTGAACAGGTATCTTTTTGAACTTCTAACTCTTAGTGTAGGCATCATTAGCTCTAGGTTTGTGAATAAGAAGTGTTCTACTCATGCCCCTGAATCTGTACATGCTTTTACTTTTCATTTATTTTGCTTGAGCTGTGAGAATTTAAGGTCTGAATATGGAAGAAAAGTTAGGTCAAGATTTGGGAATGTTAAAATTCTCTCTCATTTCTGAGAGTTAGGATGAGTTCTTTATATATTTAGAATCGTGATTCAATGCTTAACATTTCTTATGTTGAAAGTTTGTGCAAAAGATCAAAGAATCCAGATGTTTGAACTTGGAAAACAGGGGCGCGTTTTTGACATCTTTTTGTCTGAAGGTTGAAGAAGAAGCTTCATGGGCTGGGCCTGTTGTGTTATTTCTTTTCACAACATATTCCTGATTTCACACCCCCTGAGCCCATTTTATGTGTTTTATTGATTTTTTTATTTTTCTTTTTTCATTCTGGTTTATTTATTTTTCCTAATGATATTAAAAACATAAAAAACATTTCTTACACCATTTTTCTATTTTTTAGGCATTTATTTGTTTATATGGACATTATTTAGAAAAATATTTTATAAATAATGAAAATAATGAAAATATATTTTATTTCTGATTTTTTATTTCATTTTCTCTTTTGAAAACATTTTGTATCAAAAATATTTTTTTTATATATAAATATTAAATATTATTATTATATATATATAGTATTTATTTAGTAAATAATATAGATATTTATATATATTATTATATTTAGGTAAACAATACAAAAAATACATACATTTTTTATTTATTGATATTTGACATGAAAAATACTCTGTTATGAATATACTCATTTTATTTTATTTTTTGTATATAATTATTAAATATTACACATATTAAATAGTTAATATATTTATTTAAAGAAATTAGGGTTTTACCCTTAAAATACAAAAACTCTAAAAAAAATAATACCTTTTTATTTTTGTTTATTTGGACATATAAAAATACCCTTTTTTTACATACATATAAAAATATTTTTTTGCATTTTTGCATCTTTATTTTATTTTCCATTTAATTCATGCAATTAATTATCTTGTAAATATTCCAAAATTGATGTAATAGCTAGGTTTAATTCCTTGTCTAAATATCCCCCCATTTGAACATTTGTACCCCCCTTCCCATATTGTGTTGTAATAGTTTAGGAAATTTAAATTTCGCACTTTAACGCTTTCTAAATATGCCATGCTAGAATTAGGGTTTGTATGCAAATAAAAAGAACAAAATAGTTTGACCTAATTTCAAGATAATCAAAGCATGAAAATGGACAACACATATCACACTTGCACCCCTAGGGTATTCCACTTGTTGCCTTCAAATAAATGGGCCATATTGCATGTTTGGTTTCTTTGGGTAAAAACAAACAAATCAATTGATCATAGTCCCTCGATGACGCTTTCGAAAAGTTGCCTAAAATGATCAAGTCCCTTTCAAAGAAAAATTGCCCAAAGAAACTTAACACTATTGCAATTATGGTCTAAACGATGACCCGCGCCCGTCCCTTTCACCTCCTAACACAAGATTGTCCTCCAAATGCAATGGTGGAACAAAATTGTTAAAAGGGTTAAAACATAACAAAAATCTTTGAGAACTTTAGGGTAGATAGCTCTTAAGTACTTGTCAATTTGCAAAACAAAACACTTGCCTATTTTCAAACCACACTTCACAAACACTTTCAAAACAAACTTTCAAAAACCTTGGAACATCTTTTCAAAAAGACAAACACCTTTTGTAAAACATTCGAGTAAAGAATTGTTACAAGGGTAGCCTATACAAGGCATATTTTTCAAAACATTTTCAAAACCATACACAAAGCACCATTTCAAACAATTGAAAACCAAGGCTAGTTGATCTAAGCAAGTACCTAAGAGCCCATGGATAACCATGGATAGAAAGGGTGCTAATACCTTCCCTTTCTATAATCTACTCCCCGAACCCAAGAAAAATCTCAAAGGTTTTTGCTATGCTTTTTAAACCTTTCCTTAGGATAAAATAAAAAGTCGGTGGCGACTCTTGCTCAACCGAAACATTTGCGAAAACAAACACAAAACCATAGTCAGTTCTCCCACCGTATCACACATTACCATCCACCTCCTCTGTAAGGTTCTCTATGAGTCACCCTTCTCGCTCTTGATCTAAAACATGGGGGACAATATTTAGTTCAAGTTTAGGGGAATTTACTAATTTTATTTTTATTTTTTTTTAGTTTTTTCTCTTTGAAAAACCGCACTATGAAGTTCTCCATGAATATTGATCGAATTTTTTTTATTTTGCGCAAGAGCTTGTGTTGCAAAGAGATCGGGAATAGTATATAGAAATAAAGATATTATATTTTGAGGGTAGGAAGTTCAACATAATGTGAGAAAAATGGGTTTTTGTTTGAATACCCTTGGTTCCCTAAAAAGTGATATGACTTTAACGTGTATATTTGTACCATAGTTCTTGAATCATGAGAAGTACTCCTTGAGTAGCTTATCTTGACAGTCGGGTATAATCTAGATTCACATGCATGTATGATTGATTGGGAAATAAATAATTTTGGCACCAAATGATGAAAAGGCGGTAAAAGGAAATCGACCCACTAAGTTGGGTCACCCTCACCCGGTTATTCATCCCAAAGGAGGTTGATCTCCAAATGTCGTCCAAATAAGGACATTATATAAACTGCAATGTTTTGAAAATTTCATTGGTAATTAGAAGTAGCAAGAGTTTCTTATTTGTTGCCTAAACAAAAAAATTCTTGATTAGTCTTGTGCATGTGATGATCATCATAATTCACATTGCCTTAATTTGATTGTCCGAATGAAAAAGAAGGAAAATCAGAAAAAGACTTATGTACAAAGCATAGTTAGAGAGGTATCCGAAAGGGAAGCTCAGGTTTAAAATGTCCTCACAAAAAATCTTTGCCTCATGTGAATACCAGACAAACTACCTCTTAACCGATGTGAACAAAAGGCTCGCGTATGAGTACTGGTATACTGTGCACTTCATGAGCCCTTTTCTTCTCTGCTTGAGGTCAAGCAATGGTCTATGTTTGGGGGAGTTTGATCAGTGGTTTTTACAACTTTGTTTACCATTAATTCTAGTTAATTGTGTCATTATTTTAAGAGCTTTATTTCTCTATTCCGCATTTTATGCTTTTGTTGTGTCTCTTTAATATTTTTAGGTTCACGGAAGCATTCAAGAAGAAACAAAGTGAAAACCAGGAAAAATTGCAAGAATTCATAAAAGTTTTCTACACACTTTAGGAGGTCTGAAATGGCCACCCGTGTCAGCTGACATTGGCCGTGATAGGCAGGCAACACAAGCAAAACAAAATTCAGAGGCCTTACACGAGCCCCCATGTCAGCTGACACTGCCCATGTCAGGAGGCCTGGGACAAAAAAAACCAAAATTTTATGACAAAAGAGCAACACGGGTGCCCGTGTTGGGTGACACGGTCATATTAGCTTGTGATGCTGATTTCCTGAATTTTTGTATTTTGTTCCATGTGTTGAGTTATGGGGGTGTTTTGGGTATTTCCAACCGACCTTGGTGAATGTTTGCTATTTATATGAGTTTTTGAAGGGGAATTAGGGGAGATTTTTTACAACAAAGAATTACACGAGAAAAGATTGAAGAAGACAAGGGTTTCAGTGGAAGGAGATTTTTATGAAAGGAAGTGATTGAAGATCAAATTTCTCCCCAATACTTGTAATGCCTATAATTTATCTTTTGTTTTCTTTGAATAGAATGAGTAGCTAAACCCCCCAGTTATAGGGGTGTCCCTGATTTAACACTGTAATGACTTGATTTTATATTTGCAATAATAATGTTTTTCATTATTAATTTGTTCTCTTGATGTTAGTAATGCTTCCTATCTCGGAAAAATTGAGATTGATGTATGATTATCAATTAGGCTGTACTTGTGAACCAATCTTCAAACTCTTGAAGAAAGATCAAGTATTCAAATGGAACGACAAATGCCAAGTTGCTTTTGACAAAATCAAGGAATACCTGCAAGAACCTCCTGTATTGTTGCCACCTGTCGAAGGAAGGCCATTGATCTTATATCTAACTGTTTTAGAAAACTCAATGGGGTGTGTGTTGGGGCAGCATGACGAGTCTGGCCAAAAAGAGAATGCTATTTATTACCTGAGCAAAAAGATTACCGACCGTGAAACAAGATATTCACTTCTCGAGAAAACTTGATGCGCTCTGGCATGGGCTGCTCGCTGGCTGAGACAGTATATGCTGACCCACACTACTTTGTTGATATCTAAAATGGATCTGATAAAGTACATCTTTGAGAAGCCTGCTCTCTCTGGGAGAATAGGAATATGGAAAATGATCCTGACAGAATATGACATACAGTATACTACCCAGAAACTATAAAGGGCAGTGTATTGGCTGATCATCTTGCTCACCAAGCTGTAGAAGACTATCAGTCCATGAAGTTTGAATTCCCGGATGAAGACATCATGACGTTGGACAACTGTGAGGAAATCAGGCCATATGAAGGACCTGAACAAGGATCCCGATGGATTCTGTTCTTTGATGGGGCATCCAACGCACTTGGCAATGGTATCGGCACCGTACTCATATCTCCAGAAGGATGTCATACTCCTTTTACTGCTAGACTTTGCTTCAATTGTACAAACAACATGGCAGAATACAAAGCGTGCATCTTTGGTCTCAAGGCTGCCATAGACTTGGGAATCAAACACTTGGATGTATTTGGAGATTCAACCTTGGTCATCAGTCAAGTCAAAGGGGAACGGGACACCAAGCACCCCAACGTTATCCCTTATAAAGAACATGTATTGACATTGTTACCGCATTTCAAGAAGATTACCTTCGAGCATTTCCCGCGAGAAGAAAATCAGCTAGCAGACGCATTAACTACAATGTCATCTATGTTTAAACTTAATTGGGATAACGAGGCTCCTCAAATCACCATTGAGTGGATGAATGAACCAGCCTACTGTCACGAGATTAATACCGAAGAAGTAGTATACCAGCCTTAGTTTCATGAAGTCAAGAGGTATCTCGAGTCTCGGGAATATCCAGAAGGAGCTTCGGTGAATGACAAGAAATTCCTGAGAAGATTCTCGGCTAAATTCTTCCTTAGTAATGGCATTCTGTACAAACACAGTCATGACTCGGTATTGCTTCGGTGCGTAGACAAGGCTGAGGCTGAAAGGATCATGGGTGAGCTACACGAAGGCACTTTTGGTACACATTCCAGTGGGCATACAATGGAAAAGAAAATCCTACGGGCAGGCTATTATTGGTCTACCATGGAGGCAGATTGCTATCAACACTCTCGGACTTGCCATAAGTGTCAAATCTATGCTGACAAAGTGCATGTACCTCCAGTTCCTCTGAATGTCTTGACGGCTCCTTGGCCATTTTCTATGTGGGGAATCGATATGATTGGCGAAATCAAGCCAACAACCTCCAATGGACACCTCTTTATCTTAGTGGCCATCGACTATTTTACAAAGTGGGTTGAGGCAGCTTCCTTTGCTTCTGTTACTAAAAATGTGGTCGCCCGGTTCATCAAGCAGAATCTCATATGTCGGTACGGTATCCCAGAGAGAATCCTCACTGATAATGGTACAAATCTGAATAATACTATGATCACCGCCTTGTGCAAGCAATTCAAGATTCAGCATCACAATACTTCCCCTTACTGGCCAAAGATGAATGGTGCTGTAGAAGCTGCTAACAAAAACATTAAGAAGATCATACAGAAAATGACAGTCATATACAAAGACTGGCATGAGATGCTACCGTTTGCTCTCCATGGGTATCGTACCACAACTCGCACATCAACTGGGGTAACACCTTTTTCTCTCGTATACGGCATGGAAGTTGTCTTGCCTATTGAGGTCAAGATCCCCTCTCTGAGAATCATGAAGGATGCTGGTTTGAATGAAGAAGATTGGATTCATACTCGGTTGGACCAACTAAACATGATTTATGAGAAGAGGCTTACAACTATCTGTCATGGTCAGATGTACCAAAAACGCATGATCAAAGCTTTTAATAAAAAGGTCAAACGTCAGGTATATCGGATCGGTGACTTGGTAATCAAGTGTATCATTTTGCCACAAGGTGATCCTAGGGGCAAATGGACCCCTACATATGAAGGGCCGTTTGTAATCAAAAGCATTTTCTCTGGTGGAGCAATGATCTTGACTACTATGGATGGCGACGACCTCCCGCACCCTGTAAATATAGACATAGTTAAAAGATACTACTCATGATCAAAGACCCGCTAGGTTGACTGGCCTAGGCAAAAATAAGGGCTTCCCAGCGAACCAAAAGGGTTTGGGAAAAAATAAGGGATGAAAATAAAAAATTTGTACACCTGGCAAGTCTAAAACCCGAAAGGGCGGCTTGGGAAAAAAAGGGTATCCCGGTGGACTGAAAACCCGAGAGGGCGGTCCAGGCAAAAGTTAGGGATTAAAGCGTACGACTATGTCCTGTTGGGTCATCTGGCAAACAATCTTCAACGGCAACCAATCAACTCAATTGGCCCTAAATCAATCTAATCGACTTCGTCGAGGCGACCAACGGACGAGACATTCAGAGACATGAAGGCTATAGTAGAACGGGAACCCCTTTGGATTATTTCACATAGCTACCTTTTCTTTGTATAAATTTTCATTTTTTTTACGACGACATTCTCTTGCCAGAATGCTTTGTCTCATTATACAAAAAACACTTGTTCAAGTTAATACAAAGACATCCCTTTTGAAAGTGCAAAACCATCTGTTTTTCTTATTTCTATGTTTTATTTACAAAAACGTCCAATGATTTATTTTTGAACATATGCGTTTGAACGTGATTACTGTTACAAATAAATAAAAGAAAAAAAAACGGAAAGACAATTACTAATGACTTTAAGAAATAGAGTAATATCTGTGAGCCATTCCATAAAACCCCCGCAGGTACTTTCTCCAGCCAGAGCAAAAATTTCCAACCACTGGTCCAAAGTGTCCCTTGCCCAACTTCTCAGATTTCCCCAACAGGATATCACAAGCAATGTCTGGATTTTCCCTTCTGCAACAAAGTTTTTTTTTTACTTGGAAACTCACTCATCAGTTCTTCAAAAGGGGATTTAATTTCCCCACTTCCAGCAACGCTACGACACAAACATTCTTTACTTTTCATACATTTGCATACATACCTCATAACATTGACAACTCAAGTGCATACGGTGCAATCTCATTTATTTTGAGAGGCAAACATCACGCCATGCATCGCATGCATCATAGCATTGCATACAATTAACTCTTCACCTTTTTACAGGAAAGAGACATTTGACAATTATTATCAACAATCTTCTGACAGACACAAATCTTCAACAAGTCAAATACAGATCAGTTTCCAAGAAAAGGCTGATTTTTTTTACTGGTTCAGATAAATCTCTCAACGGTTTATTCTGATTCGTCTCCAGATTTTACTGGTTCAGATAAATCTCTCAACGGTTTATTCCGATTCGTCTCCAGATTTTACTGGTTTAGATAAATCTCTCAACAGTTTATTCTGATTCATCTCCAGATTTTAGTGGTTCAGATAAATCTCTCAACGGTTTATTCTGATCCGTCCCCAGATTTCACTGGTTCAGATAAATCTCTCAACGGTTTATTCTGATTCGTCTCCAGATTTTACTGGTTCAGATAAATCTCTCAATGATTTATTCTGATTCGTCTCTAGATTTTACTGTTTCAGATAAATCTCTCAACGGTTTATTCTGATTCGTCTCCAGATTTTACTGGTTTAGATAAATCTCTCAACGGTTTATTCTGATTCATCTCCAGATTTTACTGGTTTAGATAAATCTCTCAATGGTTTATTCTGATTCGTCTCCAGAGTATTTCACTGGTTCAGATGAATCTCTCAATAGTTTATTCTGATTTGTCTCCAGATTTTACTGGTTCAGATAAATCTCTCAACGATTTATTCTGATTCATCTCCAAATTTTTACTGGTTCAGATAAATCTCTCAACTGTTTATTCTGATTCGTCTCCAGATTTTTATTGGTTCAGATAAATCTCTCAACGGTTTATTCTGATTCGTCTCCAGATTTTTCCTGGTTCAGATAAATCTCTCAACGGTTTATTCTGATTCGTCTCCAGATTTCACTAGTTCAGATAAATCTCTCAACGGTTTATTCTGATTCGTCTCCAGATTTTTACTGGTTCAGATAAATCTCTCAACCGTTTATTCTAATTCATCTCCAGATTTTTACTGGTTCAGATAAATCTCTCAACGGTTTATTCTGATTCGTCTCCAGAGTATTTCACTGTTTCAGATAAATCTCTCAACGGTTTATTCTGATTCATCTCCAGATTTTACTGGTTCAGATAAATCTTTCAACAGTTTATTCTGATTCATCTCCAAATTTTTACTAGTTCAGATAAATCTCTCAACGGTTTATTCTGATTTGTCTCCAGATTTTTACTGGTTCAGATAAATCTCTCAACGGTTTATTCTTATTTATCTCCAAATTTTTACTGGTTCAGATAAATCTCTCAACGGTTTATTCTGATTCATCTCTAGATTTTTACTGGTTCAGATAAATCTCTCAATGGTTTATTCTGATTCATTCTCTGTTCAGATCCAGTTCAAACTTTCCGTCAACAATCACCTTTGGATGGCATCTATAAGCCCATCTCTGACAATTCTCCTCTGTTTCTCCAAATGGCATCTTTAAGCCCATTTCCATAGACAATCAAACCAACACGTCATCAAGTGCAAATTTCTGGGGACTCTAGTGTTCAATCATCTTCTACTTTCAAGCCACAAACGACAAACATGTCGATCTCGCTTTTCAAGTTTAAGAAGATTGAACAGGGGAAGATGTTGTACCCCAAAATTTGCCCTCCCATTTTTCATAGAAGACCCAACCCTAGGGTTTCTCGGATATTCAAGTTGGCTCAGAAATCGACCAGACAGATTCTCTTCTGGGGCAATAAACCAACAATTAGGTTTTTTTTTGCAATTCTCAAAAAGAAAATGAGTTTTCAAAGATCCAATTGGCCTTCATAGGTCTTCATGCTTCCTCAAGGTTGTATTTATGATTTCTTCAAGCTACAAGATTTTGAGACGATTATGTCTGTTCATGGTCACATGTGATGTCGCTCATGGGTTTATCTTCAAAGAATCGGAAGAAATTTGAGTTCGGAAAACTTTAAAATTATCAAATCATCGCAAGGCATTTGATTGATTTTGAATTTTCTTAAATACAATTTACTAAAAGCATAATGTTTGTTCTCAGAGCATGATTTGTTTGGGTGAAGAGATGGAGTTTAAGACTGTCATTTAGGACAATCATGATTTTGGGATCCAGGTTGACCAGATGATTTACGTCCTTAAAACATTTGTTTTATTAGGAAATGGAGTACACAGTGCGTGTTTGTTTGAAATGCAGTTACAAAGTTATTGGGATTATTTGGAATTTAAGTTACCATACTGGATTATTTTATTTCAAATATCCTGATTGGGAACTTCAAAAATAAAATCAATTAGGGAGCAAAGAGAACAAACACAGTAACAAGCTTCAAACTCAATAAACTGTGAACAAGCCTCAAAACTCATAAAACAGTAGCAAAGCCTCAAATCCAAAACCTGTTAACCATCACTGAAAAATCCCAAAACCTGTAACCCGATCAAACTCAAAAAACCAGTAGCAAAGCCTCAAACCCAAAATTGTTAACCAGCATTATCACAAACCAAACACAACAACCATCATCAAACTCAACACAGTAGCAAAGCATCAAACCCAAAACCTGTAACCAGATCAAACTAAAAAAAAACAGTAGCAAAGCCTCAACCCAAAACAACAACCAGCTTCAAGAGCAAGAACCAAACAAGCATCACAAAAATCCCAAGGCCTGTTAACCATCAAAGTCCACAACAATCCAGTAACAAAGCCTCAAAAATCCCAAAACTGTAAACAAAGCAAAACTCAAAAATCAGTAACAAACCACAAAAATTCAGAAAACCTGATAATCATCATTCAAACAAAGAAAACAGAAAAGTTACCAACAAGCCAGAAAATCCACGCTCTCATCCTCATCTCTTTCCCTCGAAAAACTTCTGCCACCATTGAATACTGTCCTCAGTCTCGCCTCTCCTTTCCTATTTCGCAGAAAATCACAAGAAATTGTAAAGCTCCAACAGGTATGAGTTCTTCCTCTTTCTCATACATCCATAAACATGATTTCTGCATCTAAGAGAACAAAGGCTTAGTTAATAGAAGACATAACAAAGTTAGAAAAATCAGTAAAAATTTGTAAGCTTTGAAAATAATAAAGAAACCGTACCTTTTCAAAAATCGCTAGAGCTTGATTAGGGAGACGAAAGAGTGATATTCCGGTAATAGAGAGGTTGAGGGAGGTCAAGGATGAGGCAATTTCGGATCTTTCTGGGTTTAAATCCAAATTCAAAGAGAAGGGTTTCAAAAGATACAAATCGCGTTGAGACAAAGAGGCAGTATGTTACTGAAGAGGGCGATTCGGTCATGAGGTTAGATAGGGACGGGATAGTGAGGACGTTTAGAGGCTTTCAGCAAATGGAAGAGATGATAAAAGATGAAGAACAACGTTGCGTGAGGAAAATGTACCAAACCCTAATTTTGGTTTTGTCCCTTAATCCGTAACTAAGCTTGGTTTAGAAACTTGGGCTTTGTTTTTTTTTATCTGTATTGGGTAACCCCTTGCTCCATAAGCCCATGCTGTTTTACTGGCCTCACCCCCTTTTTTGCTTGTTTTTTTTGTTACAGCAAGTAGACAATTTTTTCCTTTGGGCCTCCGCCCCAAATCACTTCCACAAGCCCATTTAACTATTAGTTTATTTTTTTCTTATATTTTTTTTGTTATACAAAATACTATTAAACTTAAAATATACTTTTTTTATAATTAATTTGATTTAGACTTTGTGAATAATTTTTATCAATTTATTTTTTTTCTTTAAACTTTGTTTTAGGTTTAATTTACATATAATAAAACACCAAAAAATAATTTAGTTTGTTTTCCTTCTTTAAATTTTACTTAAGTAAATAAAATACAAAAATAAAACATATAATTTAATCAATTATTTTATTTTATTTTTAGAATAGGTTTTACTTTTCTTTTTTCAAGTAAAAATACTTAGATTTTTATTTTGTTGGTTGAGTTTATTTCATAGATTTTTGTAGCTTTCATTAATTGCACAAAACTCGATTTGGTTGTATTGTTTGCTATTTGGATCTTGCTATCGCATTTGACTCATCCCCATTTGTAAGAATTGTACCCCCATTCTCGAACACTCTGTAATAGCGTAGAATTTCAATTTCCGTAATTTACTGTTTTCCTTATACTGTATAGTAATTAGGCGTGTATGGCAAGATTAAAAAATCAATCGCTAGATAACCTAATCAAAGAATAAAATAACTTGAAACCAACACACTTTTTCACACGCGCACCTCTAGGGTAATCTCGCTCGTTGCCTCGGAAATACAGTCATGTCCCTCGAATATGGGGCGCTTTAGCAATGACCCTTCGATAAAAAAGATCATAGTCCCTCGATGTTGTCTTCAATGAAAATTGCTAAAGCGTCTCGTAAGTTGCTTTTGATGACTGTAAAATTGACCCGCGTCTGACCCTTCACATCCAACGATGGGGCTTCTTACCAAATCAATGGTAAGATAGCACCATTAAAAAGGAGGAAGAAAAGAACAATTTAAGACCTTTCGAGTAGATAGATTCACTCATAGTTACTCGCTTGCTCACGATAAAAACTTTTTACACCTACACTTTCATTTCAAAACATTTTCAAAAAGACAAAATATTTTGTATACGTTCTTATAGAGACGAGAACCATTGCAAAACATCTTTTCAAAACACTTTTTGAAAACACGATTCACAAACACATCTTTGAACCACTTTTTGAAACAAAACTTTGTACGCGTTCTTATAGAAACGAGAACCATTACAAAGAGATTTTTCAAAATACTTTCAAAAGCCCACATCACAAGCACACTGTCAAATGAAAGCAAGTGATCTAAACGAGTAACTAAGAGCCCATGGAAAACCATGGATGAAAAGGGTGCTAATACCTTCCCTTTTCATAATCTACCCTCCGAACCCGAGAAATAATCTCGAAAGGTCTTTCTTGTACTTTTTTACCTTTCCTTTTGGATAAAAGAAAAGTCTGTGGCGACTCTTGCTATCCGCACAAATACGATCGAAACGCAAAACATCAAGTCAGTTCTCCCACCGTATCACACCATACAACCCTAAACTGGAATTGAAAACATTACCATCACATTTAAATGTGTTTTCTTAGAAGAAAATGATATCAAACCAATAGTAGTTAGAAACTCTCTTTCCCCTAAACAAGAAAGTAAATTAGTTCAGGTTCTCAAAAGAAACAAAGAAGCTATATAGGTTAGGAATCATCTGATTTAAAAGGAATGACTATGTCATATTGTATGCATAAAATTATGATGGAGGAAAATTTCAAACCTATAGCTCAACCTCAAAGACGTCTAAATCCCAACACGAAATGAGGTATAAAATAAGTAGTCAAGTTACTTGAAGCATGAATGATATACCTAATTTCATATAGCACATGGGTAAGCCATGTACAAGTAGTACCCAAGAAAGAAGGTACGAAAATGATTCAAAATGAGTTAATCTTGACTCGGATAGTCACCGACTGGAGAATATGTATAGAATACATATGACTTAACCAAGCCAATCGAAAATATTATTTTCCATTATCTTTCTTGGAGTAAATATTGGAAAGACTAGTTGATAATGTTTTTAGTGTTTTTTAAATGGATACTCTGGTTATAACCGAATAACAGGGAATCCTAAAAACAATGAGAAGACTTCATTTACATGTTCTTTTGGACTATTTGCTTACAGAACAATGCCCTTCAAACTATATAATACTCCTGCCACCTTTTAGCGGCGTATGGATGTTATTTTCTTTAATAAGATTGAAATATGCATAGAAGTCCTAATGGATGTCTTCTCGGTAGTTAAACATTTATTCGATGCATTTCTTCACAATCTGTATGTGGTGTTAAAAGATGTGTCAAGACTAATATATTTTTGAATAGGGAAAATTCCATTTTATGGTAACATGCGGAATTGTACTCGGAATGGAGAACGCATAACAGCTAAAAATTTTCAATCAGGTTTTTATTGGCCATCTATATTTAAAGAGACACATAGACACAAAAACTGTGATAGTTGCCAAAGCGTTGGGGGAATTTCTAGAAGAAACGAGATACCACTATAGAGCATATTGGAAGTAGAAGTATTGTGATTGCTGGGGAATTGATTTTGTTGGAAGTTAATGCTCTACAATGGTTAATAGATAGAGATATCAACTATTAGATAATGCATTGATCTCACGGTGTTGAGACCGATAGGAGATACAAATGAGAGCAATTTGTAGTAATATTAATAGCTAAGTAGAGGAACATATTACTAACTATAATTATGCATGATAAATAAGTAATGGAAAAATCTACCTCTAACAAGCTTTGTTATTGTTAATACTTAAATCTTTATTTTACTTTTCTGACATTTATTTTTTATGATTTACTTTCAGGCCTTAAAACAACTATAAAATCCTTCTCCACTTAACATCTTAAAAATTGTTGAATGGTCTTTGAAAATACCAACTTCAATCGATACGTTAATTATAAAATTTACTTTTTTCTCAATAATAGAAGATTAGGATAATTGTAGTTTTATTTTATCAATTAGATTTTATTTATTAAGTTTGTTAAATTTAATTTAAGTTTAGCAAATTAATATTAATTTTATTTTATAACTTTGAGTTTGATATAATTTTAGTTTTAGTTTATTTATTTATTAATTTAGTTAAAATTTTATTTTATTATATTAATTCATAATATCAAAATTAACATCGGCCATCAACCGCCGCTATCATTAAAAAAATTAATTCTTCGTCTAAAACAATGAAAAAGGGGGCAAACGAAATTTGTGACAGGGAAATGAAAAAATTTCGCTTCAACATTAGCATCGGTCAACACCGCCTCTAACTTAAAAAATCAAATAAAATTATAATTAATTATACAAATTAAATTTAGCGTCGTTAAAAATTTTAAATCATTATTTAAACAAAAAAGGAGGCAAACGAAATTTGTGGGGAAAATAAAAAATTTTGAACCAAATGTTAGCGTCGATTCTGGCCGACACCACTATTAATAATAAAAATAAAAGAAATTATATTTACATGTTAGCGTCAGTTTTTGAGGGACATAGTAGCAGCGCTAAAAGCTTCGGAGTCGGGGCTGACGCTAAATTTTGGCTGCTAAAACTTTATCTTTTGGTAGTGCCATTTATGTTTTTATGTTGTCTATTTTATGCTTTTGTCTTTTGGGATTTAAGTCTGCACTCTTTGTGTTTGATAAAAAGTCTCAGAATTTTTGTATTTTGGAACAACACTATCACTACAAAAAAGAAGCTTATTTGCCACGTGAAAATCACGTGGCAAACATCAAAATCACGTGGCAAAACAAAAATAGCGACATGGAGACTTATGTCGCTGGGGAGCCAGTGGCAAGCCATTAGCGACGTGATTCCCACGTCACAAAGTTGTGACGTGGTATTCACGTCGCAACAGCTTTGTTGTAGGGAATAAAAAGTTAAGTAATTATCATTAAAATGTGACTTAAATAACAATACTAAAAAAATATATTAAATTTACAACTTAAATAAATAACAATACCTTAAATTTTTTAAACCATTCTTCTTTATTTGTAACCTCGCCAAAGTTCTTCCAAGATGATTTATACATCTGCTGAATTATATAATTAATAACCTTGGCAGCCGTTCGACTCGGCGCGAAACTAAACAACAAGATTTTGAATAAACAATATTAATTATAAATTTATACAAAATATTAAAATGAATATGTACTTAAATAAAAGTTTATATAAGAAACTTACTTGCTTCCTTCGGGCCAAATCCAAAACCTCCCGTCAATGACATGAATCTCACTCGGATCATCTCTCTCACAAAGATCAGCTCCATTTATATCATCAGCTACCACATCTGCATCACCGTCAGCCTGTGTAGGACGTGGGGTGCTGGATCCTGCAGCCTGTGTGGGATGTGGGGTGCGTGACCCTCCGGTCCGTCTAGGACGTGGGGCGCGGGTTCCTCCAGCCTGTGTGGGACAGGGACTGGGGGATCGTCCAGCCTGTGTCGGACGTGGACTGTTGGGTCCTCCAATGTGTGTGGAGTGTGGGGTGCTGGACCCTCCCGCCTGCTGGAAGGATGAAGACATCTGTGTGGGTCCCCCCCGTCTGCTAGAATGATGAAGGCACGCCAGTCTGTAGAAATGGAAAACTGGGTCCTCCCCCCGTCTGCTGGAATGATGAGGGGACACCAGTCTGCTGGAAAGATGAAGGCACCTGGGTCGGTGGGAAAGGGAAACTAGATCCTCCCGCATGCTGGAAGGAAGATGGCATCTGAGTCGGTGGGAAAGGAACACTAGATCCTCCCGTCTGCTGGAAGGATGACGTCATCTGGGTCGGTGGGAAAGGGAAACTAGATCCTCCCGCATGCTGGAAGAAAGACGGCATCTGAGTCTGTGGGAAAAGGAAACTGGGGCCTCCAGGTGGCACAAAAGATGCAGGTACCCCAGACGGGAATGTATGGGAGGAGACTAATGGGACAAAACCCTGAGTACTGGCCAGGGACATAGGATCAACCTGACTCTGAGGGGGTGGGCACATGGCTGAGTGAGGAGACTCACATGTTACTACCCTCGGACGCTGAGACTTTTTACCGCTATCCTTATTCTTCGGTGGCATTTTACCTAGTTATATATATTTTCATAAACAAAGATAATAAAGTTATTGATATAAATATATATTCATTGACAAATTCAATATATACATGTTCAATAGATATTCATTAATATTACATTAAGTGATTAATTAATCTAAATCTTCATGCTCGTTGTGATCGGTGGATCTGGAACTGACTGTTTAACGCTGGTTCGCGAAATGTCGCGGAAGCAAGAGTCGCCACCGTCTTTTATTTTCTCCAAATTGAAAGGACAAAAGCACAGAAAAATTCCTTAAAGAGATTGCTCTCGGTTCGGGAGGTAGATTATAGAAAGGGAAGGTGTTAGCACCCTTTCTATCCATGGTTGTCCATGGGCTCTTAGATACTTGCTCATTTGTGTTTTCAAAAATGGTTTATTTGCTTTTCAACTGTGGGTTTTAAAAAGTTTCTTTGAAAATTCCAGTTCGACTCTTGTATCGGTCCTCAAGAGTGTTTGAAAAATTGCTTTCGAAAGCTTTTTGAAAAGGTGTCGGTGTGAAAAGTATTTTTTGAATTTTGTTTTGAAATTAGAGCAAGTATCTACGAGAACCTACCTACCCTAAGGAATTCGTCTGTGTAAATGTCCTTTAAAGTAGTGCCATCCCACCATTGAGAGGTAGGTAGTACCACCGTTGGAGGCGTTCGGGTCAATTCGAGGTTCGGGATATGGTGATCACCAGAGCAATGGGAAGACACCTTAGAAGCTACCCTCATGCCAGGTTCCCGGATCATGAGGACTTACTAAGACATCCTCTACTCGACGATCACCTTTCGAGGCAAGGCAACAGTGAGGCGTACCCTAGGGGTGGTGTGTGATTTGTGTGTCGTTTTCATTTGCATTTATCTTGTCATGTTATTGGTGTTTTACGCTTGTTTTTATTTTTGTCCATACATTCTTTCATGCCATTGGTTAACAATTAAAAATATTGCGGGAAAGTAAAAATCCTAAGCTATTACAAAAGGCGCGGGTCCACATCGCCAAAATTAAACCAGGACCCGATTTGACTGGAAAATAAAGAAAGTAAAAAAATAAAGTGCGAGAAAATTAAAAGGTTAGATGGCCTTGGGAGAGATACATAAATATGATAAAGAAATAAAATAAATATGCGCATAAGAATTAAATCGAAACGAGGGCGTTGGACCCTTTTTGCAAAATTAAAATTACATGGATTTAATTAATTAAAAAGAAAGAAAGAACTTGTTTTTTGGTATTTTTTAGTATTTTAGGATTTAATATGAAAAAAGAATTAATTAAAATAAATACTAACCCTAATTCTAATGGCTTTTAATTTATTAAGAAAATATTGAATTTTAACCTAAATTAACCCTAATTTTTATATACAAATTTAATTATAAAAATAAATAAAATAAATAATATTAAATATTTGATTATCATGAAAGAAAAATAAAAGGATGAAAATTAATTAAACCTAATTCTATGTTTTTTTAGATTTTATTATGAAAATATTAAATTAAACCCTAATTTAAAACTAATTAATTTACATGCAAATTTATTTACAAAATATTAACTAATTAAATATATTTAATTTTTGATCTTTTCTGATTTTTATGGTATTTTGTGATTTTATGAAAATATTAAATTAATTAATAAAACAATAATAAAAAGAAGTATAAATAATAAAAAAAAGTAAAGAAAGAAAATAAATTGGCAAACCTAGGGGGTTCAGACCCCAAATAGGAGGTTTTTTTCTTGATAATTCAGGCCCATTAACCTTGGTCCGTTTGAATTTTCCAGGCAACGTGCTGGCGTGTTGACTCATGTCCACGCTGTTCTCTAACTCTCAGCCTTATGATTGATCTTGAGATGGACGTGGCAAGCCTGATCTGGAGGTGTATGGTGTGCCTCAACATGGAATCTGCATGTTAATATTGAACGAAAAATAATATTGAAAGCATGAAGACCTGGGGCTCGAACCCAGGTCATGTACGTTATTAATAGCCGCACCTACCACTGAACCAATTCACGCGCTTTGTATGTAACATAATAAACAAATAATATCAAACAAAACCAAATCGTTAGTGGGTTAGAGCGCGTAAATTCAAAAGAGCTAATCATGGCTGGCCACGAAATCATCTTCTCCATTGGATTTTATTTTCCTGAAACATAAACATCATAAGCAACGGTTTTCAAATGTTCTTTTAGGCATGTTTTGGGAAAATAGCGAATAGCCCTATGATGCTCATAAATTGAGCGCGAGGGTAGCTTCTTCTTCGTCCAGACGCCCTGATTCGAATGGTGGTGGTTTCACACTCCAATTTTTCCTCATTCAAAAACCCCCAATTTGGAGCTTCCTGAACCCTAATGAACAACAATGGCATAATCGCATATGATGCATAAAAATACAATTAAACATATGGGTTAGCTTCAGAATTGCATAAGGAGTATGAATCAACAATTAAAATGCCATGAAAATGCATAGATGTTAAAACACAATTATGAATTTTTTTCTGTACAGGGCCGGTTCATTGTACCAATTCTTGATGTTTTGATGAATGTTTTTGATTGGAAATCGTTCTATGAAGCTTCGGCAAGCTAATGAAACAAAAATCGTGCCTTGAATCGCCCTAGAAAGAGGTTTTCAGTTTTGAGTTTCTTTGCAAAAATTTCAAGTTTGTGAATTGGTTTCTAGCGCAGCTCAATGGTCCCTAGGATTAGGTTTGTGTTCAGGCTTATGTAATGAACCAATTATGGTTGAAAAACTTGATTAGAATCCATGAATTAATGAGTGCAATATTTGATTTTTCCACCATGATTTTCAAATCTTTTTCACATGCTTTTGCTACCAAATCACATCCAATTGCATTGGTTCTTTCCTTATTTAGCTAGGCATGAAATCTTGATGATATAATGTGCACAAAAAGATTGAAACAATTAGGTTAAGCATTTTCATGTATTTATTTTAATTTAAATGAATTATTATTAATAAAAATCCAAATAAATAAATAAAAAATGAATGAAAACTTCCCTTTGGGCCAAGTGGTCGTGCACATGCCTTGGATGATGAATTGTGGAAGAAAAATGGGCCCATTAGCAAATTTAGGTCATTTGAATCAATGTTGACTTTTTAAAATATCCAAAAATTTCCCAACTTCTACAAGGCATAACTTGCTCAATGTTTAAGATTTTCTCATGTTCTTTGACATTTTGGAAAGGTCTTTGAGTCCTCTAACCAATGCCTTTGGTCCCATGTCATTTTGATTTGCCAATCTCAAGTTATGGCCTTTGACTTAAAGTCCCTTTTTGTTGACTTTTGAAAATGACCTATAATGTTGAAATTGATAACTTTTTGTGAGAGCATTTCTTGGACTTTAAGTATGAAGATGAGTTGTAGGAAATGTCTTTCTCTTCAAAATGAGCTTTGGATGGAATTTTTCTGATAATCCATGTGAAAGTTATGCCCTGGTCAATTTACAGTTGACTTTTTCAACTGTCCAAATAAGGAAACTTTTGCATCTTGATGATTTTTGAGCCAAGCTTTGAGAATCATGATCAAGCATTGATAAAATGATGTTTGTGGCTTAAAAATGATATGTTGACCAAAAATTTGAACTTTTGACTGCCAAATGACCATTTTTCCCCTACAGTTGACTGTAGTGCAATTAGGGTTTTGACTGTGCAGTTTTGTGCTGAAAGCCTTGAAACTTGATATGAGGATGCTTGACCATATTTGTAGGCATGTGGAACTTGATTGGACCTTTGAAAACTTCATTTTCTTGATCAGAACCAAAACCCTAATTTTGACTGTTCAGGAGGCTCTTGCACTGTGCAATCCTTGGGGAACTTTTGAAGCTTGACTTGGCAATTTCTTGAAGAATATGGGAGGGCAAATTTTGGGGTATAACAGTTGCCCCTGTTCAATCTTCTTAGACCTGAGGATGCAGATTGGCTGACGTGCCTTTCGTAATCCGAGGGTGGAAGATGATTGAACACTAGAGTGCCCAGAAATTTGCGCTCACATAGTAGCAGTGTGATGGAAATGGGCTTACAGATGCCATCTGGATGTTGATCGCGTAAGAGATTCCTTAGCGAGAACCTGCATACCTCAGCATGAACGGTGAGAGAACCTTGGGTGACTTTAACTTCAACAATGCTCGTTGAGAAAATCTTGGTGGGAATTACCATCTTCGCAGGATCGGGAAGAGAACCATAGGCAATTATAATCTCAAAAGCGGACGTTTGAGAAAAACCTGAGTTGGAATTATCATCTCACGCACCATCGGGGAGAGAACCATAGGAAATTATAACCTGAAATGGAATTATCATCTCACGCACCGTCGGGGAGAGAACCATAGGAAATTATAATCTGAAATGGAATTATCATCTCACGCACCGTCGGGGAGAGAACCATAGGAAATTATAATCTGAAATGGAATTATCATCTCACGCACCGTCGGGGAGAGAACCATAGGAAATTATAATCTGAAATGGAATTATCATCTCACGCACCGTCGGGGAGAGAACCATAGGAAATTATAATCTGAAATGGAATTATCATCTCACGCACCGTCGGGGAGAGAACCATAGGAAATTATAACCTGAAATGGAATTATCACCTCACGCACCGTCGGGGAGGGAACCATAGGAAATTATAACTTGAAATGGAATTATCATCTCACGCACCGTCGGGGAGAGAACCGTAGGAAATTATAACCTGAAATGGAATTATCACCTCACGCACCGTCGGGGAGGGAACCATTATAATCTGAAATGGGATTATCACCTCACGCACCGTCGGGGAGGGAACCATAGGAAATTATAATCTGAAATGGGATTATCACCTCACGCACCGTCGGGGAGGGAACCATAGGAAATTATAATCTGAAATGGAATTAACACCTCACGCACCGTCGGGGAGGGAACCATAGGAAATTATATTCTCAAAAGCGGGCGTCTGAGAAAAACCTTTGATAACTTCTACTGAGTCTTTATCAGAAAAATCTGTTGGGAGTCGATTTAGCTGGACTAGAGAAAGCCTTGGACTGGATAAGAAATCTTTGGAGTCGATTAACTGAATCGGTCTAGGTCTTGAAATATGATTTGAGAATTTAACTGCATCTTTCCTGAAAGGTAGAGGTCAGTCATATGCCATGCATGATATGGATCAAGCAATGATGTTCTCAACATAAATGAGATTTGTAAGATATGATGCGTCTATGCATGCTATAATGATGTATGTGATGTTTTATGAATGTGTTTTTCGTCTAGGAAAGTAAATCCTTGACGGGTGTCAGGAAGTCACTCCTGGGCTGATGTTGGAGAATAGATTTTGCTTCCGCTGGGGATGATAACTGCAAGAATACCGGTAGGAGAAGATGACTCCGTTGAGGAATAAACTTGGCGAATGGAAAATTCTGCGGGGAGGAAAAAATACTCTAGCGACCATGTTGGGGAGCGATACTCTGTGGGGAGAGAGATACTTTGTTGAATTGTTGATAATAATTTGCTGGGGATATCTTTGTTGTGTTGGAAGTATTGATAGACTTCGCTGGGGAGCGAGAAGACTTTGTCGACGACGATCTTTCCATGGCCTTTGGCTGAGGATAACCCAGTTATATCCTGTTAAGGAAATAACTCTTTGAATAGAGCCGGGCGACGCGTTCGTATTCTGCGAGGATAAGCTTCCAGAATCTATTGGGGATAAGCTTACTGCTTGGGGGAGATGAATTCCAATTTTCCTGGGGAAACTGGGTCGGATTCTCTTGGGGAAGTTTTGATATGCTGGGGAAATGATTCCTTTGAATGTTGATATGCCGCCGGGGAACAATCTTTAGACCAAGACTGTCGGGGATGCTTGGTAAGAATACATGTATGCTGCTGGAGAAGGTTGATATCTGCTGGAGGATACTCAACTTCCTTAAGATTTGATAGTAGCTTTGCTGGAGAAGAGTGCACTGACTTGCTGACTTACTCTCTGGGGAATTAAAATGTACTGGTCATGTTCTTTAGCTGAACCTACCTTGGTACCTTGGAGGACAGAACAATTAGATTGCTTTAGACAACTCTTTATTGCCCCTGTTTCTAGTGTCACCTGTAATTAATTCTTTGTTTCGTATGCAAATATTCATGAGTTAGCAAATTATTGTCAATGCATATATCACAAATTGAACCTTGGACGTTCTTCGCAAAACAAAACAGAAAAGAAAAACAATTGGCACTTTTAACTGAAAAAAAAATATATTTGTATTGATTTTGAATGGCCTGAAACTAGGCGTTTTGTGTACAAGAGGCTGACGTCCTAGTAAGAGAACGCCGCCGAACAAGAGAGTTTATACAAATTTTGTACAACAGAAAATAAAACAGCTGTGTGAAATGAATGATCCACTGGGTTTCAACTCTGCTATTGCCTTTATAACTCTGAGCGTCTCATCACTTGATGACCTTGGTTGAAGGTGAAGCTGACTGATCGATGCCGTCTGAACTTGATATAGATACCGGATTCTGGATGCAAAGTGATCAATGAGACATAGTATTACGCTTTTATCCCTAATTTTTGCCTGGACCGCCCTTTCGGGTTTTCAGTCCACCGGGATACCCATTTTTGCCCAAGCCGCCTTTTCAGGTTTTCGACTTGCCGGGTGTACATATTTTTTTCGTTTCATCCCTTCATTTTGCCCGAACCCTTTTGGTTCGACGGGAAGCCCTAATTTTTGCCTAGGCATGTCAGCCTAGCGGGTCTTTTTCATGCGTAGTATCTTTTTACTATGTCTGCATTGGCGGGGTGAGGAAGGTCGTCACCATCCATATTGGTTAGAATCATGGCTCCTCCTGAGAACACATGCTTAACCACAAATGGCCCTTCGTACGTAGGGGTCCATTTGCCCCTTGGATCACTCTGAGGAAGGATGATTCGCTTGATTACCAGATCCCCAACTCGATATTCATGTGGTCTGATCTTTTTGTTAAATGCCCTGATCATCCGTTTCTGATACGTTTGACCATGACAGATAGCAGCAAGTCTCTTTTCATCGATGAGGTTGAGCTGATCAAGTCGTGTCTGGATCCAATCATCCTCGTTCAGATTTGCATCCTTCATTATCCGGAGAGAGGGTATTTGCACTTCGATCGGTAAGACTGCCTCCATACCATAAACTAGAGAGAAAGGAGTTGCCCCGGTTGACGTCCTAGCTGAGGTACGGTACCCATGTAGAGCGAACGGTAACATCTCGTGCCAATCTTTGTAAGTCACTGTCATCTTCTGCACGATTTTCTTGATGTTCTTATTTGCTGCTTCTACAGCCCCATTCATCTTCGGTCTGTAAGGAGAAGAATTGTGGTGATGTATCTTGAACTGCTCGCAGAGATCAGCGATCATCTTGTTATTCAGATTGGTACAGTTGTCTGTAATAATTCGCTCTGGGACACCGTACCGACAAATCAGGTTGTGCCGAATGAACCTTGCCACAACAGTCTTGGTTACCGTAGCATAGGATGCTGCCTCAACCCACTTCGTGAAATAATCAATCTCCACTAGGATGAAGCGATGCCCATTAGATGCCGTAGGTTTAATCTCGCCGATCATGTCTATGCCCCACATTGCAAACGGCCAAGGCGCAGTCAGAACATTCAGGGGAACTGGAGGAACATGCACCTTGTCTGCGTAAATCTGGCACTTATGGCATGTCCTGGAATGTTGGTAGCAATCAGCTTCCATTGTAGACCAGTAATATCCTGCCCGTAGGATCTTCTTAGCCATAGTGTGTCCACTGGAATGTGTACCAAAGGTCCCTTCATGTAGCTCTTCCATAATCCTTTCTGCTTCAGTCTTATCCACACAACGCAGTAGGGTTGAATCATGGTTTCGTTTGTATAAGATGCCGTTGCTAAGGAAGAACTTGGCTGCGAACCTCCTCAGGAACTTCTTATCGTTGACAGATGCACCTTCAGGGTATTCCTGAGTTTCTAGGTATCTCTTCACCTCATGGTACCAAGGCTTCTCAGCCACCAATTCAGTCTCGAGATCACAACAGTATGCCAGTTCGTCCAATTTCCAAATGATGATCCGGGGAGCCTCATTATCCCATTTGACTTTGAACATAGAAGACATTGTAGCTAACGCGTCCGCCAGCTGATTCTCTTCTCTCGGGAAGTGTTCAAAGGTTATCTCTGTGAAGTGGGGGATCAGAGTCAACACACATTCTCTGTAAGGAATCAGGTTTGGATGTTTCGTATCCCACTCTCCTTTGATCTGATTGATCACAAGAGCGGAATCTCCGAAGACACTCAGAAACTTGATCCTTAGGTCGATCGCAGCTTGAAGACCCATGATGCATGCCTCATACTCTGCCATGTTGTTGGTACAGTTAAAACATAGCCGGGCAGTTAGTGGAGTATGAGTACCTTGAGGTGATATGATTATAGCGCCGATACCGTTTCCCAAAGCGTTAGAGGCTCCGTCAAAGTGCATAGACCATCGGGATCCTGGTTCAGGTCTTTCATCCGGTCCAGGTACTTCGCAATCAGTTACTATCATGATGCTTTCTTCCGGAAACTCGAAATTCATTGATTGGTAGTCATCTACGGCCTGATGTGCCAAGTGGTCTGCCAATACCCTTCCCTTGATGGCTTTCTGGGTTGTGTACTGAATGTCGTATTCCGTCAAGATCATTTTCCATCTTGCAACTCTCCCAGACAGAGCAGGCTTTTCGAATATGTACTTTATAGGATCCATTTTTGAGATTAACAAAGTGGTGTGAGTCAGCATATACTGTCTCAGCCGGCGAGCAGCCCATACCAAAGTGCAACAAGTTTTCTCAAGCAGTGAGTATCGGGTTTCACAGTCGGTAAACTTTTTGCTAAGGTAATAAATGGCATGCTCTTTTCGGCCAGACTCGTCATGCTGCCCCAGCACACACCCCATTGAGTTGTCAAGTACTGTCAGGTATAGTATCAGAGGTCTCCCTTCAACTGGTGGCATAAGGATAGGTGGTTCTTGGAGATACTCTTTGATTTTGTCAAAAGCGGCCTGACATTCATCATTCCAACGTAATACCTGATCTTTCTTCAGCAGCTTGAAGATTGGTTCACAGGTAGCAGTTAGGTGTGAGATGAATCGAGCAATGTAATTCAGGCGTCCTAAAAAGCCTCTGACTTCCTTCTCTGTCTTAGGGACTGGCATCTCTTGAATAGCTTTGACCTTAGCAGGGTCTACTTGAATACCCTTGTCACTTACCACGAAGCCTAGCAATTTTCCAGATCTTACCCCGAAGGTGCACTTGTTCGGGTTCAACCTCAGCTTGTACAGTTTCAACCGGTCAAACAACTTCTGCAGATGATCTAGGTGCTCTTCATCTGTCTGGGACCTTGCGATCATGTCGTCAACATACACTTCTATCTCATGATGGATCATGTCATGAAATAAAGCAACCATGGCACGTTGGTAGGTTGCCCTAGCGTTCTTCAACCCGAATGGCATGACCTTGTAACAGAAGGTGCCCCACTGAGTAACAAAGGTAGTCTTCTCCATGTCTTCAGGTGCCATCTTGATCTGATTGTAACCTGAGAAACCGTCCATGAAAGAGAACACTTTATGCTGAGCTGTATTATCAACAAGGACATCAATGTGAGGTAAGGGGAAGTCATCCTTGGGGCTGGCCCTGTTCAGATCCCTGTAGTCGACACACATTCTGACCTTACCGTCCTTCTTAGGTACCGGCACCACATTAGCAACCCACTGAGGATAAGAAGTCACTGCAAGGAACCCAGCCTCAAACTGTTTCATAACCTCGGCTTTGATCTTCTCAGACATTTCTGGACGCATCCGACGGACCTTTTGCTTAACTGGAGGGCAGTCTTCCTTGGTTGGCAAGTGATGGACCACAATATCGGTATCCAACCCGGGCATGTCTTCGTATGACCAGGCAAATATCTCCATATAATCATGCAACATTTGAGTCAACCGTTGCTTCACGCTGAGCTCTAGGTTGGCACCAATCTTTACCTCTTTCCTGTCTTCTTCAGTACCCAAGTTTATTGTTTCCACTGGCTCTTCATGGGGTTGAATTGCCCTCTCTTCCTGAAGTAACAGTCTTGCAAGCTCGCCAGGCACTTCGCAATCATCTTCACCTTCGTCTTCGGCTAAATTTATCGGATTTTCGAAGTCATAACTGGCAGTAGCAGAGTCGTTGCCAGTGAGATCCAGAGTGGATTGAAACCTGTATGAGTGAGTGTGTGTGTAAATACATCTGTTTTGAAATATATGTAAAGGAAAGAAAGACAGAAAAGGAGCATAAGATTTGCAATGCGAGAAAACGTCCAAGATTTTCATTCATGATATATGAAATGACAATTTATATGCCCTCACAAATAGAGCCACGGTGCCTCGGGTAAGACACCGGGCCATAGAGTTTATTATTGTTTATTACAAAATAACGAAACAAAGAAATTTATTACTGCGTCACAAAGGTAACAGGAGTATGGTCTTTGGCAATCCAATTGTTCAATCCGCCTTCGGTCGTCGGGTAGATCCAACTATTGAATTTAGCTTCGTCCACTTCATTGTCTTCCCCAACAGCACTCACTCCTGGATTTGTGATGAACACAGGAGGTCTTCCGGTCTTCGCTTTCCGCATAGCTTTCTGACCCTCTGCGGTAAAACCCAGCCCGAATTTGTCAGTCTTCTATGTGAAGTCTGGAAGCCTGCCCCAGTTAGCACACTCACCTTTCTGAACCACAGCCCGGGCATCCCTCAGGGAGGCCATCTTCAAAGGAACACTTTCTTCCGCTGCTGTTTCTGCTGCTGCTGTAATTGGAAGCACCTCCTCGAAATGCTGGAAGGGGGTTTCAATAAACTCCCCATCCATCTCAATGTATCTGAAGGAGTTCAAGTGGCTCACCATATATTCCTCCTCTCCTTGCACAGTGACGATCTTCCCTCTGACGGGGTACTTCAGCTTCTGGTGCAAGGTAGAGGTCACTGCCCCAGCCTTATGTATCCAAGATCGACCCAGTAGACAAGAGTACGATGGACGGATATCCATCACATAAAATGTAGAGTCAAACACCTGAGAGCCCACACGAATCGGAATGTCAACCTCTCCGTGAACCATCCTTTTTGAACCGTCAAAGTCCCTGACGATGATATTGCTGGGTTTCAATTCCAGGCCTTCACAATCTAAACGGTCCAAAGCCTTCTTGGGCAACACATTCAAGGACGAACCAGTATCCACCAACACATGTGCCATAGTAGTGCCCCTGCATTCGATAGAGACATGCAGGGCATCATTGTGGTCTCTTCCCTTCGCGGTCAGGTCAACATCTGAGAAACCCAAGCCATTGTCTGCCGTCAGATTTGCTACGCAATCAGTGAACTGGACTGCAGATGTCTCATGTGGCACATGGGCCGTCTTGAGGAATGAGATTAAGGCCTTAGCATGGGCCTCGGAGCACAGTAATAAAGAGAGCATGGAGATCTTGGAGGGCGTGTGCCCCAGCTGTTCCACAACATTAAAGTCACTCTTCTTTATAATTTTCAAGATTTCCTCCATCTCTTGTTGGGAGGCTTCAGCAGTTATAGGTGTAGGTGCCTCCATCTGGGCAGGCTCAATTTCAATTCCTTTGCCCCGAGCATTGGATGACTCGGCAGCAGGAGAAACAACTTGGTCAGCGATAGGAACAGGTACACTGGTAGGAGTTATAAGGAGTGGTCTTCGGGAAGCAGGCGGTGCAATGTCAGGCGAGAAGAGCCTGCCACTGCGGGTGACTTTGGCTGGGCCAGTGATATCACAGATGCTGGCGCCAGCGTTGAACTCTTGTTTAATCCCATTTACATACACATCTGCCCCATAATGCCAGGGGACAGCTTTATCAGATACATAGGGCAGGGGCCCCGGAACAGTGATAACAATAGGTGCGACGGTCATGATTTGAACGGGCTTCTTCGGGAGAGCCTTGATCGGATTGTTGAAGATGGTAACCACAGAAACTTCTTCCACCGGAACCAACTGAACAACAGACTTCTTAAACAGAATCTTCTTGATATCCATTAGGCTTTGGATGCCTATCTTCAGCAAGGGACAACCAGATAGGGGCACAGCACAGAACAGGCAACCCTCACTGCAACCCGGAAATAAACCGGCCAGCAGCAAGTTCTTCTTGACAGTCTTCAGAGGAGTGGCTAGATCATCCACAGAAACAGCATAAACATCTTCGTCAACAGCATTTACCCCATGCTGAGGCATAGGAGCAGTAACTACATTCGGCCTCTCAAGCGCTTCGAACTGTATCTCCTTTGCGTCGATAAGGTCTTGCACCTTACTCCTTAATGCCCAACAGTCATCAGTAGAATGCCCCGGGCTATCTGAATGGTAAGCACAACGAGCATTCGGGTTGTACTTAGGAGATGCAGTATTTGGAAACTTCGGCGCCTCTCTGACAGTCACTAGATTGGTGGATAGAAACTGTGGCAGGATCTGCGATAGGGTCATGCTTAACCGGGTAAACTCTCTCCGGGGTCTTTCAGCCCTTTGAGGATTGGTCGGCCGAGGAGCGGCAGCAGGCTTAGCAATCATTACCGCACTGACAGATTGGCGGCGCTCAGGTCTCTCTGATCTCTTGGAACCATACACGACACTAGCCTCCTTCTTGAAGGGTTTCTTCTCAGAACTAGACGATGCACCCTTCGGAATCTTTCCAGACTTCAACCCAGCCTCAATTCTTTCTCCAGTCAGAATCAAATCAGTGAACCCTGCAGACGAATTCCCGATAAGATGGTTGAAAAACGGCCCAGATAGGGTCCCCAAGAACATGTCTACCAACTCTCGATCAGTCAAAGGAGGCTGCACCCTGCCAGCCAGGTCTCTCCACTTCTGAGCGTACTCCTTAAAACCTTCACTTGAACCTAACGACATACCCTGGAGTTGGGTACGTGTAGGGGCAAGGTCGGCATTATATTGATACTGCTTGTAGAAAGTAGTAGCCAACTCCTCCCAGTTACGAACCTTGGTCCCATCCAGCTGATAGAACCATTCGAGATGAGTCCCTGAAAGACTCTCCTGGAAGAAGTGGATCCACAAATTCTTATCCGCTGAGTACGGTTGGATTTTCCGAACATAGGACCTGAGATGTAGCTTGGGGCAAGACGCCCCGTCATATTTGGTGAAGGATGGTGCTTTGAACTTCCGAGGAATGATCACACCAGTTGACAAACCCAGATCTCCAAAATCTAGCCCAGGTACCTGTTGTATCTCCATGGCATTCAACCTATCCTCCAGCTGCTTGTAACGGTCTTCTGCAGGAGGATATTGCTCTTCATCAAAATCAGTCTCGTTGTCGGAGACTACCAGACTAGGACCCTTTTCTGTCTGAGGAGTACTCTTGCCAACAGAAGAACCAGCCTCTTCTTGCTGCAGAGTATTGCCAAACCTTCGGCCCGAGCTAAACAGAACAGTTCTTCTCTTCTTCTTCTTCTCCTTCTTCAGGAGCATAGCCTTCAACTCTTCTTGGCCTTGAGCCAAACCCTTGATTAATTCCTGGAATTGCGCATTCTGCGCCTGAAGAGCTTTGATGGAGGTCTCAGTTGATGAAGAGTCAGGATTCATGATGCTGAAATAAACAGCGAAGAACTGTAAGCAACCTGAAAAGGGAAAAACCTGCTATGCACATGATGAATGATATGTGTTTATGCAATGCATTCAAGGGTTCGAAAGTTCAAATTTGTTGTAGACAAAAAGGAACACACGTTATCATTAAGGAAATAACTGTTTAGTACATCAAAGCCTCATGGGAAAAATAATACAAAAATCAAATCAATCCCAAAATATGCTACGCATCCTCTTTGGAGCTATGTAAGTGTTGAGATTCCTCTCCTCATGCAACAGGCGGGTGAGCTCCAAGACCTTCTTTTCACTGGCATGTAGACTGGTCTCAAGAGAATTCCGTTCCTCTTTAAGCTGGATCCAGCTCTTCTGCATCTCTTCCCAGGATGTGGGCATATCAGGGTGCTGAATAGTGTAGGACACTTCTCCTTCCAAGACTGGCTCTTTGATCACAGGGAGCATATGGGGATAAGGCATCACTAACTTCTGGGAGCGGGCGCGTACCCACTTGAGATAAGGTTCCAATGGGATGGAGTTCCTGTGCCCCAGCGTCTTGCTGTCTATCCTACTGGGCATCCTCCAAGCTCTGATGAATCTCTGGCGAAGTCCTTGAGTATCGTTGTCGAAGTCATAAACTATGTCAGGAATTAACATGTCATGAGGACCATCCCTCCGAGCATAGCCAAACTGTCTCCAAGCCAAGCATGGGCTGTAAGTAATACCTCCTCTGATTCCCAGTAAAGGAACATTAGGATACTCCCCACAATGATCAATGATAGTGACATCTTCTCTGGACCGAGGGCACCAATGTATATCTGCATGTGTAAGAGTCATCAACCATTGTGACCATCTCAAACCCCGCTCATTCTTCAAGACTGATTGTGGAAGGTGCGAAATAAACCACCTTCCCAGGAGAGGAGTGCAACACATAAGGACACCTGTTTTTCTCATGGTTCGAGTGTAACATGAGTGAAGGATGTCCCCCAGCAACGTAGGTATAAGATTCCTGGACATAAAGATCTGGACAGCACTGATATCAATAAGCTGATCTGGGTTAGGGAACAACACCAAACCATAGACAAGGAGGGCCACAACCTCTTCAAAAGCTTGCAAGTCAAGGGAGTTCCAACATTCATGGGCCTTTTCAAACAGAAACCTGGCTAAGAACCCTTTGATACCACTTCTAACTTCCCAATGTCCCTTGAGGTCAGATGACTGCAGGTGCAAGGCTTTAGCAATCTCTTCAAGCTTAGGTTCCTTTTCTGTACCGTTGAAGGGTAGCTGATCAAGGATAGGGATCTTCAGGAGCCGGGAGAACTCCTCCAATGTAGGTACCAACTGATAGTCCAAGAAGGTGAAACAGTGATGCAGAGGGTCAAAGAACTGGAATAGGACCTTTATCATATCTTCCTCAATGTTGGTGTTGACCAAGCTGATGAGGCTTCCATGTCTTTCACTGAATGAAGAGTTCTCGGGAATCCTGGATATAAGTTCCTTAAGCTGAGGAGGGACCCTTACAAGACTGATTTGAATTGTCTTTCTACGAACAGTTTCCATGTCCTACAAAACAAAGAACAAAGATGAAGATTCGAACCCCTGAAATGGTTAGTCAATGCATATGATGCTGGATGATGTCATGATGCTATGATTAAACACACCACAGATATTTACAAAGACAAACATGTAAGGCACACAAGGCACACAAGACAAGCCCTTAGGGTTTAAGGCCAGCATGGGGTCTGGGTAGTACCCTCTTGAAGTTGGTGGGTTCATACCTGTCCTATCAAAGTAACCGGGTTCTAAGGGTCCCAATATCACGGGATTGCTTTCATTGTTCATCGTTTCGATTTAGCCACTGAACTGGCGATCGAAATATTCCAGGAAAGCAACCCTCAATTGAGTGTAGTATCGAGTATCAACCAACCTCGGACTGCACCAAAGTCAGTTATCTCACTACCCTAAAGAGGCCAAGATAGTTCAATTAAGGTTCCTAAGGTCTGTTGATGCTTCACGACACCACGCGGAGGCCCCGTACTCTCCTTGACTGAACTCAAGGGTTACCGGTACACACCAAAGTGCCACATCAACGTAGCAGACTGTTTCAACCATGTCGGTATACCCCGCACAGTTCCCTCACAGCCTTGTTGCTACTTTCTAAGAAGGTATCCCCAGATCCGGGTTAGGATCTATAGAACTCCCAAGCAACCCACAATTTAAAGCACACAAGGAAAACAATTGAAAACACAGTTATGAACTAGCCCTAAGGTACACCTCACTTTATAAGTTTTATCCCCAGCAGAGTCGCCAGTTCTGTGATCGGTGGATCTGGAACTGACTGTTTAACGCTGGTTCGCGAAATGTCGCGGAAGCAAGAGTCGCCACCGTCTTTTATTTTCTCCAAATGGAAAGGACAAAAGCACAGAAAAATTCCTTAAAGAGATTGCTCTCGGTTCGGGAGGTAGATTATATAAAGGGAAGGTGTTAGCACCCTTTCTATCCATGGTTGTCCATGGGCTCTTAGATACTTGCTCATTTGTGTTTTCAAAAATGGTTTATTTGCTTTTCAACTGTGGGTTTTAAAAAGTTTCTTTGAAAATTCCAGTTCGACTCTTGTATCGGTCCTCAAGAGTGTTTGAAAAATTGCTTTCGAAAGCTTTTTGAAAAGGTGTCGGTGTGAAAAGTATTTTTTGAATTTTGTTTTGAAATTAGAGCAAGTATCTACGAGAACCTACCTACCCTAAGGAATTCGTCTGTGTAAATGTCCTTTAAAGTAGTGCCATCCCACCATTGAGAGGTAGGTAGCACCACCGTTGGAGGCGTTCGGGTCAATTCGAGGTTCAGGACATGGTGATCACCAGAGCAATGGGAAGACACCTTAGAAGCTACCCTCATGCCAGGTTCCCGGATCATGAGGACTTACTAAGACATCCTCTACTCGACGATCACCTTTCGAGGCAAGGTAACAGTGAGGCGTACCCTAGGGGTGGTGTGTGATTTGTGTGTCGTTTTCATTTGCATTTATCTTGTCATGTTATTGGTGTTCTACGCTTGTTTTTATTTTTGTCCATACATTCTTTCATGCCATTGGTTAACAATTAAAAATATTGCGGGAAAGTAAAAATCCTAAGCTATTACAAAAGGCGCGGGTCCACATCGCCAAAATTAAACCAGGACCCGATTTGACTGGAAAATAAAGAAAGTAAAAAAATAAAGTGCGAGAAAATTAAAAGGTTAGATGGCCTTGGGAGAGATACATAAATATGATAAAGAAATAAAATAAATATGCGCATAAGAATTAAATCGAAACGAGGGCGTTGGACCCTTTTTGCAAAATTAAAATTACATGGATTTAATTAATTAAAAAGAAAGAAAGAACTTGTTTTTTGGTATTTTTTAGTATTTTAGGATTTAATATGAAAAAAGAATTAATTAAAATAAATACTAACCCTAATTCTAATGGCTTTTAATTTATTAAGAAAATATTGAATTTTAACCTAAATTAACCCTAATTTTTATATACAAATTTAATTATAAAAATAAATAAAATAAATAATATTAAATATTTGATTATCATGAAAGAAAAATAAAAGGATGAAAATTAATTAAACCTAATTCTATGTTTTTTTAGATTTTATTATGAAAATATTAAATTAAACCCTAATTTAAAACTAATTAATTTACATGCAAATTTATTTACAAAATATTAACTAATTAAATATATTTAATTTTTGATCTTTTCTGATTTTTATGGTATTTTGTGATTTTATGAAAATATTAAATTAATTAATAAAACAATAATAAAAAGAAGTATAAATAATAATAAAAAGTAAAGAAAGAAAATAAATTGGCAAACCTAGGGGGTTCAGACCCCAAATAGGAGGTTTTTTTCTTGATAATTCAGGCCCATTAACCTTGGTCCGTTTGACTTTTCCAGCCAACGTGCTGGCGTGTTGACTCATGTCCACGCTGTTCTCTAACTCTCAGCCTTATGATTGATCTTGAGATGGACGTGGCAAGCCTGATCTGGAGGTGTATGGTGTGCCTCAACATGGAATCTGCATGTTAATATTGAACGAAAAATAATATTGAAAGCATGAAGACCTGGGGCTCGAACCCAGGTCATGTACGTTATTAATAGTTGCACCTACCACTGAACCAATTCACGCGCTTTGTATGTAACATAATAAACAAATAATATCAAACAAAACCAAATCGTTAGTGGGTTAGAGCGCGTAAATTCAAAAGAGCCAATCATGGCTGGCCACGAAATCATCTTCTCCATTGGATTTTATTTTCCTGAAACATAAACATCATAAGCAACGGTTTTCAAATGTTCTTTTAGGCATGTTTTGGGAAAATAGCGAATAGCCCTATGATGCTCATAAATTGAGCGCGAGGGTAGCTTCTTCTTCGTCCAGACGCCCTGATTCGAATGGTGGTGGTTTCACACTCCAATTTTTCCTCATTCAAAAACCCCCAATTTGGAGCTTCCTGAACCCTAATGAACAACAATGGCATAATCGCGTATGATGCATAAAAATACAATTAAACATATGGGTTAGCTTCAGAATTGCATAAGGAGTATGAATCAACAATTAAAATGCCATGAAAATGCATAGATGTTAAAACACAATTATGAATTTTTTTTCTGTACAGGGCCGGTTCATTGTACCAATTCTTGATGTTTTGATGAATGTTTTTGATTGGAAATCGTTCTATGAAGCTTCAGCAAGCTAATGAAACAAAAATCGTGCCTTGAATCGCCCTAGAATGAGGTTTTCAGTTTTGAGTTTCTTTGCAAAAATTTCAAGTTTGTGAATTGGTTTCTAGCGCAGCTCAATGGTCCCTAGGATTAGGTTTGTGTTCAGGCTTATGTAATGAACCAATTAGGGTTGAAAAACTTGATTAGAATCCATGAATTAATGAGTGCAATATTTGATTTTTCCACCATGATTTTCAAATCTTTTTCACATGCTTTTGCTACCAAATCACATCCAATTGCATTGGTTCTTTCCTTATTTAGCTAGGCACGAAATCTTGATGATATAATGTGCACAAAAAGATTGAAACAATTAGGTTAAGCATTTTCATGTATTTATTTTAATTTAAATGAATTATTATTAATAAAAATCCAAATAAATAAATAAAAAATGAATGAAAACTTCCCTTTGGGCCAAGTGGTCGTGCACATGCCTTGGATGATGAATTGTGGAAGAAAAATGGGCCCATTAGCAAATTTAGGTCATTTGAATCAATGTTGACTTTTTAAAATATCCAAAAATTTCCCAACTTCTACAAGGCATAACTTGCTCAATTTTTAAGCTTTTCTCATGTTCTTGGACATTTTCGAAAGGTCTTTGAGTCCTCTAACCAATGCCTTTGGTACCATGTAACTTTAATTTGCCAATCTCAAGTTATGGCCTTTGACTTAAAGTCCCTTTTTGTTGACTTTTGAAAATGACCTATAATGTTGAAATTGATAACTTTTTGTGAGAGCATTTCTTGGACTTGAAGTATGAAGATGAGTTGTAGGAAATGTCTTTCTCTTCAAAATGAGATTTGGATGGAATTTTTCTGATAATCCATGTGAAAGTTATGCCCTGGTCAATTTACAGTTGACTTTTTCAGCTGTCCAAATAAGGAAACTTTTGCATCTTGATGATTTTTGAGCCAAGCTTTGAGAATCATGATCAAGCATTGATCAAATGATGTTTGTGGCTTAAAAATGATATGTTGACCAAAAATTTGATCTTTTGACTGCCAAATGACCATTTTACCCCTACAGTTGACTGTAGTGCAATTAGGGTTTTGACTGTGCAGTTTTGTGCTGAAAGCCTTGAAACTTGATATGAGGATGCTTGACCATATTTGTAGGCATGTGGAACTTGATTGGACCTTTGAAAACTTCATTTTCTTGATCAGAACCAAAACCCTAATTTTGACTGTTCAGGAGGCTCTTGCACTATGCAATCCTTGGGGAACTTTTGAAGCTTGACTTGGCAATTTCTTGAAGAATATGGGAGGGCAAATTTTGGGGTACAACACTCGTTATCCATATCATGTTCATCATCCGATGTAATATTGTCCTCGGATTCAAACTCTTCATCATTGTCTTCATCCACATTATCATCAACCAACAATATAGACGCATCAACTTGAAGTCCCTCAACAGTTGTATCAGACAAAGTTGTAATGTCTTCAGCTGCAACCACATCATTAATCTGTTCAACGTCATCAACTTGGTAGGCAGCATCTTCCACTAGATCTCCAGTTTCAATATGACCTAGCGGTTTTGTTTTTATTACAACACACCATCCTCTTTTACGTATTACGAATGAAGGATAAGGAACATAATAAACTTGCCTAACAATATGTGACATTATGAAAGGGTCATATTCTTTGTATCTCCGGTTCATTTGAATCTCGACAGAACCATATGACTTGTCTATCTTTGTGCCTCTAGTTGGATCATACCATTCACAATAAAACAATACAACTTTATTTTCCGTGTCCAAGTAATTGTATACCAACTCGTAGATATGTTTAACAAATCCATAGAAGTCGTCTTCACCGCCATCTGTAACTCCTTTTACAAAAACACCACTATTTATGGTTTTTTTCCCTTCGGTCCATGCCTCAGTGTGAAATTTATATCCGTTCACGAAGTATGTGTGCCAATCATTTGCGCTTTGGATAGGGCCTTCTGCCAAGTTTCTCAAATGGAGTATTTCTGGAGTTAGTGCAAGAACGCTAGACAATGTTTGCTTGAACCATGAGGGAAATTGAGCATGAATGTCACCTGATGTTGACTGTACCCCGGTACTATGAAAATAGGCATTGTTAAATTCCCTACAAAAAACACACAATAAGTTTAATAAGTTTGGTATACACACACCATAAGTTTAAAAAGTTTTGGTAAACTTACTCAAGATATGGTTTAACTTCAACGCAGTTGATCAAGACATGGACATGTGCAGATTGCATTTCTTTTTGGGTCAACCAATGCACACCCTTCTTTCCAGAAGGTCGACCTGGAAGCACAAAGACTGATAAGGTGAATTGACTCCTCTGATTGACATTTACAGGATTTCGTATGATTCTAGAAGTTAACATCAAGTGATTGAAATAGTGACTGCAAAAATGTGATGTTTCCCGATGCAAGTAATGTGCACATATAGATCCTTCTACTCTAGCTTTATTTTTTACCGATCTCTTTGAATCACCCATGAACCTTTCAAACGGATACATCCACCTATATTGAACAGGTCCACCAAGATAAGCTTCATATGCAAGATGCACAGGTAAATGTTCCATGGAGTCAAAGAAACCAGGCGGAAATACTTGTTCCAACTTACAAAGAATGAGTGCAATGTTTTGGTCCAACTTAATGATGTCTTCCACTTTTAAAGCTGACGCACAAATATCTCTAAAAAATTGACTAATTTCAGTTAGTGGGTCAAGAACATGTTTGGGTAGCGATCCAAATGCAATTGGTAGCAACTGTTCCATAAAAATGTGACAATCATGACTTTTCATACCATGTAATTTTCCAGTGTTAGGGTCAGCACACCTTGCTAAATTTGATGAATACCCATCGGGAATTCTCAATTCTTTTAACCATCGACAAACCGCTTTAGCTTCTTGGGAAGTCAGACTGAAACAAGCCTTGGGTTTTAATAATTTTCCATTCGGTTGAGGCTTCAACTCCAACTCTCTTCGATTACACCAAATTCCCATGTCTTGTCTGGCCTTCTCATTATCGTTTGTTTTTCCTGTCACATCCATCACTGTGTTAAATACATTATCAAAAAAATTCTTCTCAATATGCATAACATCAAGATTACGGCGCAACAAATTATCTTTCCAATACGGAAGATCCCAAAATATACTTCTTTTTGTCCAATTGTGGGTGACGCCGTATCCTTCAATTCGGCATGCTTTGCTAGTATCTGTAAATTTTGGTAGTTCACATACTTGGTTCCATATAACCCCTGGTGGCAATCGAGGCGGAGGCAAATATTTCTCTCATACATCTTTTTTAAAATTTGTCTTGTTTCTTCTATATGGATGATTTGCTGGTAGGAATCTGCGGTGACAGTCAAACCATGAGCTTTTCCCACCTTTATCCAACGTAAATGCTTTGGGGTATCCCATGCAATGCAGACAACCCATTTTTCCATGCGTACCCCAACCAGACAACATGCCATATGCTGGAAAGTCATTAACGGTCCACATCAAGGCAGCTCGTAATGTGAAGTTCTGTTTACGGGATATATCATAAGTCCATTCTCCAATCCACATCTTCTTCAAATCATCAATTAAAGGTTGTAAGTACACATCAATTTCGGCTTTTGGACTGTGCGAGCCTGGAATAACACACGTCAAAAACATGTATGGTTTTGTCATGCACATCTCAGGAGGGAGGTTGTAAGGTGTTACAATAACTGGCCAACAAGAATACGCACTTCCTGACGCTTGCACGTATGGGGCAAATCCATCAGAGCATAATCCAAGCCTGACATTTCTAGGTTCTGCAGCAAAATCTGGATGTGTCCGATCAAAGTGCTTCCATGCCTCACCATCAGATGGATGTCGCATAGTGCCAGAACTTGTTTGGTTTGTATGATGCCATGTCATTTGACTTGCACTGTGCATTGAAGCAAACATTCTTTTTAACCTTGGTATTATAGGAAGATAAAACATGGATTTTACTGCTACACGCTTTTGCTTGCTGTTAACGGCTCTACTGCGAACTTAATATCTTGGACTATTACAAAACTTACACTCCTCTAACGATCCATCTTGAGTACCAAACTCATTGTCATAAAAAAACATGCAACCGTTAATGCAACAGTCAATCTTTCTTACTTTTAAACCCAACTTCGACACCCACTTCTTTGCATCATAATAACTTGTAGGCAAGTTGTCTTTCGTAGCGGTGGAGTCCAACATCATTTTTGCAAAATGTTCCAGACATTGATCAGAAACATTCCAATTTGACTTGGAGGCCAATAATCTCACACACATTGATAGCTTCGAGTCTGACGACCCCTCAAACAACGGCGTATTCATCTTGTTCAATAATTGATAAAATCTTTGCGCTTCCTCATTCGGCAACTCTTCCCCGTCAAAATCTCCAGGTTCATCATATGTCACGTTCACACCAAAAGCATCCTCAACCATGTCACCGATCAAATTAAAGTTCTCCTCATACTCCATAACCGGTCGACTACTTGAAGCATGTGTGTTGCTAGTCTCTGGTACATTAACCGGTAGTTCTTCACCATTATACGTCCAAACCCAATAATTTTCAATGAATCCCCTTCTATGCAGATGACGTGTTACTTCCTCTAGGTCACTAATTATTGGTCTACATTCACATTTAAGACAGGGACACCTAACCCCTCCTTCGCTTCGACAACAATCCTGAGCAAACGCCCACTTAATAAACCCATCAACTCCTACTATAAAATTGGGTTTAAGTCCACTTCTTCCTGGATATGTTCTATCGTACATCCAACTGCGATAATACCGATAATATTCCATACTGCACATTTATACAATCATTGTCTTTTTCATTAGAAATATTAATCAACTTAATAATATTATTCTTAAACTATTTAATACTATTCTTAAAAATATAAATTTTGCTTTTTTATATATATACTAACATATAAATAAATATTCAAATGTAAAATATATAATTTTTTATTACATAACAATAATATCAAAAAACAATAATATAACATATTTACTTTTTATTATATATACAACAATAATATTAGAAAACAAATAATGTAACATATATACTTTTTATTATATATATAACAATAATATTAAAATAATAATATCATATATATACTCTTTTTTTAATTATGTTTTTTATAAATTCTTATTTTAATATATAATTTTTTTTTCATATCTTTAACATATAAATAAAAAAATAAAACTATTATAATAAATATAATATACATTTTTGTTTTTAAATATGTTATTAATTTATGTGTTAACATATATATATATATATATATATATATATATATATATATATATATATATATATATATATATATATATATATATATATATATATATATATATATATATATATAAATAAGACTTTTAATTTTATGTTTTCTAAAAATTTTTATTACCAGTACATATACTACTAACAAAATACATATACTTCCTAACCACAAAATACATATACCACTAATCTATATAATACATATAAAATCTAAAAAAAAATGCATAAATACCTCTATATAATTTCTTCACTAAATTTGCTTCTTCTTGGGTAGCTCTTGGTGTTCTTCTTCAAATTTCTCTACAAATAATGAACAAATGAACAAATACCCTTTTTAATATTTCTTTCCAGTATAATAAATAATGAACAAACGAAATAAACATTTATCAAAATATGAATACCTTATTTTTCTTCAACAATTTGGGATGGAGGAAATTTGATTCGGGAATTTAGGTTTGAGAGGAAGAAGAATGGGTTTGAGAGGAAGAAGAAAGGAAGAGGAAAGGAAGAAGAAAGGAAGAGGAAAGCAAAATAACGCTACTGTAACGGATGAAAATTTTGGAGATGTAAAGTCAAGTAGCGACGTGACTGTCACGTTGCAACATTGCCACGTGATAATCACGTCGCTACACACTAAACAGAAAAATTATTCTCTTTCCCACTCTGCAACCCTGTCATCAACAGACTTTATTTTCCCCCCTTTAATATAGCGACGTGGCTATCACGTCTCTACTAAAATTCAAATTTCCGCCTTCTGTAGCGACGTGTAAGACACGTCGCTGATGTTTTTACTTTACAACGTTCTCTGATTTGCTTTATTTGTCATTAAAATATATTAGCGACGTGGTTATCACGTCGCTACTACTCACGTGATATCCACGTCGCTAATATATGTCGCTGGGGACATATATTCTTGTAGTGTATCTCTAGTCAACTATTAAAGTTTAAGCATTCCATAAAATGGACAATCTTGAGATCACAGGCACTCCAAATGCGCAAACACAAGTCAAAGAAGTTATCCTTATTGGATTTGAAAAAAGACTATTGACTCTCATTCCTATATTGTCATTAATAGTGTTATTAAGAGAGTTGATAGATGAATGATATGTTGTTGTTTCTGATTGCACTACTACGGAAAAGGAATTTAACAACGGTTGAGAAAGATATATAACCATGTGGGACCAGATGTTATTATGTAGCGTGTACTTGTATATGTGGTACTTACAATCACGGTCCTGAAACCATTGTGGTATTCTAGAAAGAGCGCTCCATATCATAATTGTTATTTAATCCAACCGTTGTGATATCACTAAAGATCCCGGGTTCGATTCTCAACATCAACATTTTGTAATTTATATTATTCTGGTCACCGTTCAATATACACTCACGATTAGGTTTTATAACCGCTGCCAAAACTTCCTCTATTTTAAATATGAAATTCTATGCTTCTCAAATTCTTTCCATTTTTTATCATGTAACTATTATAACCATATCAAAGAATTTACAAGAACCCGTATTTTTGTTAACCTTGCATAAAGAGCATAAAAAACAGCCAACATTGTGCATCAAAAGCCAAAATTAATATTTACATCAAACACAATATGTTTAAGACAAAAGTAATATTCACATCATTATATACAGAAAATAAATCATTAGCACATCTCAATAAATCAAATATCAGGACCCTTAATCACATTTTGGATATACGCCTAACGTTCACGAAGATCTACAAAGTCCTAAACAAGGAATGAGGTTACGTCGTTAAACATCTACATAAGAAAGACCAAAAAAGTGAATATCATGCATGATAAGAACTCAATAGTCAACTTATATATTATTATATGTAAACATTTTATGACATATATACCTTATCCCATGAATCAACAATGCCGACAAGGACAATGTTTAACATGTGTTTCATGACATAATACTCACACTCGTATTTCCCGGGATGTCTCCTCGTCTACAAATGAAAGAAACATGTAATTTGGATGCTTACTTTAGATGAGATCCATGAGGGTTTTCTTATAACATTGTTCATCATATTCACTTTCTCTACAATATTGTACAATGAAAATAAATTAAACATATTACATGCTAAACTAATTACAATATCAAAGAAAATGAATTAAACATACACTTACGAATTAATAATCTCTTTCATTTTATTTTCGAGTGGATCATGCAAGGAACACGGCAGAGTTATCGTATTCGTCTTAATCGTATTAGTATTTGCTAAAAAAATACTAAATATAGAATACATAAACATCAATTACAAAAATACGTACAAACGGAGAAATGGTGCAAAGTAACATTCTCTACCTCCCTCATTTAACCGTTTTTTCAAGTACTCTTAAATGTCTTATGGTTGATTATATGCCCATCGAATAAAAAATGGATCCAAGATTCCATAAATACTCGATTTATTTAACTCTATACAAACACGGCGAATGTACCTAAATGGTTAAAGAAAATGAATAAATTAATTGACGAAATACAAATGATGATAATGTTCTATAATGACATGTATATTCAACAATATACTTATGTGCACCAAAATTGCAATATCTCTACGTCCAACCACTTATATCCACAGAGAAAATCCCTTACATCTTCAGGACTATAATAGAATAACTCTAAATATGGGCAATATTCTAGCGGGAGAGGTTGCGTATCATTTATCCCCGTAACATTCAAGTATAACATGGTGATTTCATTTGCATTAGGGTACATTAACTCATTGCGGTTATCTGGAGGGGGAAGAGGATGAACAATTACTTCCTTTTGTAGAAGCAAGATTTATAACACTTCTACTCAGAGTTTGATCATGATCATTCTAATACGATGGGAGAACTGACTTTTTGGTTTAATCAAAATATGCAGATAGTTAGAGTCGCCACCTACTTTTATTTTATCCAATATTTAGGAAAGGTGAAAAGAACAGGAAAGACCTTTGATAGATTTTGAGTTCGGGGAGGGGGGGGGGGGGGTAAGATATGAAAAGGGTAAGTGTTAGCACCCTTTTTATCCATAGTTATCTACGGGCTCTTAATTACTTTGCTCAATTTTGAAAACATGCTTTGTATGTGTGATTTGTTTGAAAATATTTTGAAATCGCCAATGTAAGGCTGACTTTGTAATGATTCTTGTATAAGTCCTCAAGAATGTATACAAAGTGTTATTTTTGAAAATATTTGTTTGAAAGTGTAGTGTGAAAAAAAGTTTTGAGCAAGAAAATAAGAGTTTCCTACCCACTAAAATATTTCTTATTATTTTCCTTCTCCACTAGAGATAGTACTATTCATACCATTAGTTGGTAGTAAGCCCTATCTATTGGATGTGAAGGGACATGCGTAGGGTCATCGTATGGTCATTGAGGAAATATGTAAGGATACCTTACAATTCAAAGGGACTATCATCATATTACTCGTAGGGACTAAATCATTTTTAGTAGGAAACTTGAGGGACATTGAGGGACTATGATCTTTGTATCATAGGGACTATGATGATTTGATCGAGGATCTTTTTCTAAAGTATCCCTACTTTCGAGGGTCGTGATCAATATTCATAAGGAAACAAGAGAGGGTATCCTAGAGGTGCAATTGTGAAGGGTGTTTGCTTTCAGTTATATATCTTGAGATTAGGGTTTTCTAAGTTTTTTTTAGTCTTGCCTTACAAACCCTAATTACTAACAATTGAATAAATGTTTGAAAGGTAAAGTGTGGAATTTAAAATCTTAAGCTATTACATGGCTTTGGGAGAGGTACATAAGTATAAAAATGCAGAAAATAAACCTACGTTTATTAAATCCTGTGAGCAGTTACATAGTAAAAGAAACATGGAAAGTAAATCTACGCTATTAAATTTGGAACGTGTCCTATACACTTGATCTAGGAAAATTAAATAAGAAAATAGAAAATAAAATGTTAAAATGTTTTTATGATTTTTTTTGTGAAAATAATTTAAGTTGATAATTAATCAAAACCTAAAATTCTAATTAAAACAACAAAATTAAATGTTCATTAAAAAAAACTAAACCGAATTAATTAGTATTAAAAAAAAGGTTAGTTTAATGATTGATTTAAAAAACAAATTAGGGTTAGGGAAAGAAAAATCAATGAAATTAGGTTAAAACAAAATAAGGGGAAAAATTGCATGGGGTGGGTGTTGAATCTACGCCCTCTAACCTTCTTACTTCCTTACTTGCCACTAAGCCAGACGCTCCTTGGTGTTTGGAAATAGGCGTTGGACAAAATATGTGAAACCTGCATAAATTGGAAAATAGCAAAAAAAGATTGCAAAATGCATGGATTGAACCCATGCCCCTATGTTCATAACCCAACGCCTTGACCAGCGGCACTACGCTCTCATCTGTTCATCAAATTAAACAAGTTAAATATAATATAAAAGTAGATCAAAGAGGTGTCGGAGCCCTAGCTTCGGTCGAATTCTCAAGTGAGGTGCTTTTGTCAACCTGCAAAGTGAATGCACGTTAATAAACAAAAAGGACTCTACCCCTCTAAATCAATCCTTGTGAATCCACCAATGGCCTTAGTTTTTGCTAAATCGTCCTGTATAATGAGATGCGAGCAACATAAGGCAAAATAGTTTAAACATGGTGATGAGATGTTCTTGCGTTATGGGCCTCATTCAAGGGGTTAATCCTGTATTGTTTTCTCTCAGGAACAGGTTAGAATTGTTAGTTTCAATCAAAGCATTATAAAATTTAAAATACGAATTTGAACAAAAATATGATACCAGTGATGCATGGGATATAGGATTCAGACATCTTTGATCATCAATGATGATACCAACTTACTCTATGGTACTTCAAGAATTGATTTGAGTTGATGGTTGGCCTTGAAGATGGATGTACGATAGACTTTAAGTTTCCCCTAGTTCTTGTAAATTTCAATCTTCAACACCATATCTCTTGCCCACCTTTTTCCCCCTTTTGTATTAATATGATGAGCATATATATAAGAAGAAATTAGGTTAAAAGATGTTCTTGGACATCTTTTAAACCTATCTTTGATTTTGTTTTGAAAATAGATTGGAATAAGACAAAACCATGAAGATTTGATAAAAAGTAGGTTCACACGGTTTTTGCATGATATTTTGGGCCCAAAAAAAAACCAAAAATAAAGGTCACTAAAATAAATGAATGGACTTATAAGTCTCTTATTAAGTCAAGTACACGTTTGGACTTTAAAAGATAAGCCCATTAGCCTAAAATTTCAAATTTGTTCATATTGGATTTCATGCATTTCCTCAAAATTTCCCAACTTGCACAAATCATAACTCTTTCAATTTTTGTCATATAAAGGTGATGATTGACTTTTTGGAAACCTAATGGTAGTGATTAAGAAGATATTTTCTGGCCTTAGTTTTTGCTAAATCGTCCTGTATAATGAGATGCGAGCAACATAAGGCAAAATAGTTTAAACATGGTGATGAGATGTTCTTGCATTATGGGCCTCATTCAAGGGGTTAATCCTGTATTGTTTTCTCTCAGGAACACGTTAGAATTGTTAGTTTCAATCAAAGCATTATAAAATTTAAAATACGAATTTGAACAAAAATATGAAACCAGTGATGCATGGGATGTAGGATTCAGACATATTTGATCATCAACGATGATACCAACTTACTCTATGGTACTTCAAGAATCGATTTGAGTTGATGGTTGGCCTTGAAGATGGATGTACGATAGACTTTAAGTTTCCCATAGTTCTTGCAAATTTCAATCTTCAACACCATATCTCTTGCCCACCTTTTTGCCCCTTTTGTATTAATATGATGAGCATATATATAAGAAGAAATTAGGTTAAAAGATGTTCTTGGACATCTTTTAAACCTATCTTTGATTTTGTTTTGAAAATAGATTGGAATAAGACAAAACCATGAAGATTTGATAAAAAAGTAGGTTCACACGGTTTTTCCATGATATTTTGGGCCCAAACAAAACCAAAAATAAAGGTCACAAAAATAAATGAATGGACTTATAAGTCTCTTATTAAGTCAAGAACACGTTTGGACTTTAAAAGATAAGCCCATTAGCCTAAAATTTCAAATTTGTTCATATTGGATTTCATGCATTTCCTCAAAATTTCCCAACTTGCACAAATCATAACTCTCTCAATTTTTGTCATATAAAGGTGATGATTGACTTTTTGGAAACCTAAAGATGTGCCCTAAAATATCTATGTTTTTCATTTTTTCATCTGAAGACTTTATCCTTATGTAAATTGGTCGTACAAAAAGTGTCTTTTTGTTGACTTTTAAAATGACATGTAATGTTTTGGCCCATATCTCTCAAATGAAGCATTTTTGGGCCATGAGCTTAGTGAGACAAAGTTTTAGAGAATTGAACTTCCTTCAATATGAGCTTTGGTTTATAATTTTTTTATGAAGTATGTGAAAGTTATGCTTGGTCAAAGTTCAGTTGACTTCTCCTTAAAAAAACCCTAATTTAGTAACTTTTGACTTATGATGAATCATGGGTTTTCTTGATGAATCATGATCAAACATTTATAAAAGGATGAACATGACTTCAAAATGTTGATGTTGACAAAAAATATTGATATTTGACTGTAAATTGGTCAATGTTGACTTTTTGCCCAATACAGTTGATTTTCAATCAACTGACTAATTGACTGAGCAAACTTGTGCTGCAAGGATTGAAATTTGGCATGACGATTCTTTATTGCATATGGGAAACCATGAAATCCACTTGAGGTATTAGAAGTCCAATTTTCCTTTATAGGAGCTAAACCCTAGTTGTAGGTCAACTGCTTAAGAGGAGGGTTTGTCTAATCAATCCTTGAGTAGTCTTGAGCAATTGAGAACCCTAGAAGCATGAGGAGGTATCTTGAAAAATAGGAGGGAAATTTTTTGGATACAACAGCTTCCCCCGTTCAATCTTCTTAAACCTTAAGAGTTAGATTGGCATGCTTGTCATTCGTGATCTGAAGGTGGAAGAGGATTGAACACTTAAGTACCGAGAAATTTGCACTCGCATGTCCACGAAGTAGCACTGTTGGTCGATTGTATTGCTTGAATAGGATTAAAGATGCCTTTTAGGAAGGTGATAAAGTGTCGTTGAAGATGGGCTTATAGATTTCATCCAAAGTACTATTGATAAGTGTATCAAAACGAGTTTACCTTCGACTGTATCTAGGAAGTATACTAGAATGAGTCTGTGTCCAACTGTATCTAGCCGATGTGCTTGGAAGTTTTAGAATGAAAATTACATCTTGATTGTATATTAATGATGTTCTAGAATGAGCATATGCCTTAAATGTATATATAAGAGGATTAGAATAAGTCTTCTCCCGACTGTATCTGAGATTCGTATTAGAATGATTCTACACTTGACTGTATCTAAAAGATATACCAAAATTAATATCAGAATGGATCTACATCTTTATCATATCTAAATTGTATCTGGAATATGTATTGGAGTGATTATCATAATGGATCTATGTCACGATCGTATCTGAATAATATCTAGAAGATATATTGGAATGAATCATTGACGGACTGTATCCAAAGGAGTATCAGAATGAATCGTTGACTGATCGTATCTAAAGGATGATAAACTGTTGACAATATTTATCTGTTTGTGAACTAACCTGAAAGAAACAAAGTTATTTTTATGAAGTGTCATGATGTATGAAATGCATTTCATAATGATGCTCTCAAAATACATGTGTTTTTTATGCATATGCTATGATATTTTGTAAATGATGTATGGGTGCAATATGCTGATGGAACATATTGCTAGCTTCACATAACATCTTTGGCGGGGGAAATAAATCCATGACTATTTTTGGGGATGAAGACAATAGTTTCTCAATTTTGTTTAGAACGTCATTGATGGGGATTCCCGCTTTCTGTTTGAGGAAACTTCGTTGGGGTCGTTCGACTCTTGATTGGGGATCGAAGAATTCTAGGAAAATCGGTTGTTCATCGTTATTTTGAAGGATTTGATTCTCATGTACCTTGACTGGGGACAAAAGATATGGATAATCCTCCGATGTGCTTTCTGACCAAGTTTCAGATATGGATGTCAACTTTTCTAGGGAGGGTGAAGTTGAATGATATCCGGTCGGAGAAGATAATCCTATCGGAGAATTACAATATCAGAGAAATAAACTCCATTGTTGAAATAAACCCTGTTGGAGAAGAGAATGCTTGTAAACTTCATTGAGGAGATAATATTTGATGGGGATACTCTTGTGAAGATAGCTCTGTAGAGATAGCTTTGTGGATGACTTGAACATTATCCCAACTCCTAGAGTCTTTAGTAAATTCTAATCCTGTTTTTATGCATATATTTTGTTAACAGTAATCATGTTCAAATGCATATGTTCATTCCAATGTAATCATTGGACATTTTTGCAAACAAAACAGAGAAAGTAAAACAATTTTGAAATTTGAAATTTACGTGTATTGATTTAGAAAAATTGCCTATAAACAAGCAATTTTATACAAAGAAATAGAAATCCTGGTAAAAGGAAATCTTCGTAAGAATGAAGAAAGGGTACAAAGAAAAAGTAAGAAAAACAACTACGTGGAAACTATCCCATCAAGCTCAACTCTGCTATTGCCCCTATGTCTTCAAGCATCTCATCACTTGATGCTGGAAGAAGATGATTGAATTGTTTTGTAACGTTTGAACTTGATGCTAGTAATGAAGCTGGTTGTAAGTAGATTGGTGATCCAATGGGACATAGTCGTACGCTTTAATCCCTAACTTTTTCCTGGACTACCCTTTCGGGTTTTCAGTCCATCCGGATATCCTTTTTTGCCTAAGCCAGCTTTTAAGGTTTTCGACTTGTCAGGTGTACAATTATATATATATATATATATATATATATATATATATATATATATATATATATATATATATATATATATATATATATATATATATATATATATATATATATATATATATATATATATATATATATATATATATATATATATATATATATATATATATATATATATTGTTGTACCCCAAAATTTTCCCTCTCATTTCTCAAAGGATCATCCTGGACCATCGGGTTTGCTTCTATCTGAAGGGGTGAAAAACACAAGAAGGGGGGGGTTGAATTGCAAAACTGGAAACTTAAAGCGAATGACAAGGTATTTTTATCCTGGTTCGTTTGATCTCAAACTACTCCAGTCCACCCGTTCAAGGTGATTTCGCCTCTCTCCAACGAGGTCTTAATTCACTATATTCAACTGAATACAAATCTGTTTTAGCAACTGCTAAAACCTTCTTGATTCAAACCACAATCCGGTTTGTCAAGGCAATACTTTCTTACAAAGGAATAATCAAATGTGTGTGAATGTTTCTACAAAAACTATATCACAACTGTGATGTTTACACAGATGAAGCTTAGAATACTAAGTTGCTAAACGCTAATGAAGTATCAGAGTTTGGTGGTTTAGCAAAACTTGTAGAGTGAAGATTATTGATCAGCTTTGTACGTGTAGAGAGTTTGGAAGCATTAGCCGTGATAATCTTCAAAGCTTGGTTTATATAGCACTTGAGAAGATGAACGTTGAAGTAAATATTCTTGATTCAATGCTATTTACAAGCTTTCCTTTCTGAGCAGATCTTGTCTAGAATGATGCCGTTGGTATTGATTAGCTTTCAATGCACAGTACCGTTGCTTCTTCAATGCACGATCTGGCTTGGCTCATTCTGATTCTGCTTCGCTGCTGATGAACTGATTTGATTCTGTATCAGAGCATTTTACGCGCAGTTCTGTTCATCAAGCTTCAGCATGTGCAAGCGTTGATCTTCTGATCTTTGACGTTCTGATTCAGCAACTTCTGATGCTGATGCACAAACTCATATTCTGATGCTGAGAACGTGATCTTGCTTATTTTAATCAGCATATCTGCAAGTCAGAGCATAGTAATTTTAAGTAGCATATAATTCAATCATGAAATATTTAACTACTATATCTTTTTCACTTTGTTATCATCAAAACTTAATTATAGGGTACTAGATTCAAACATTGTTCTAACAATCTCCCCCTTTTTGATGATGACAAAAACTAGATATTTTAAATAAAAAATAACGTGAAAAGTTATCAGATCTATGTATCAGAATAAGAAGTACGGAGAAGTCAGAGTTAAGAGATACTCCCCCTGAGTTTGTTACTTCCTTTTGATATGTGTGTTCTTCAGAGTCAGATCTTTTTCTATCTTTGAGCATCAGATTATAAGTCTTTGACTTATCAGAGAGCAGAGCTTCAGAGCTTTTCCTGTCAGAGCTTTGCTTCGGATCAGAGTGTTAGGTCGATCAGATCTTCATATATCAGAACTTCATATTTGATCAGAGCAACATGAGCTTCTACATTTTTGATCAGAGCTTCTAGTCTTCATTGTGCCTGTAGACTTAAAGACAAAACAGAAAAACATTTCAAGTAATAGAGTTAGAATGTTTGAGAATTTCTGTCTAGTTAGCCGTTATTGATTTTAAATATCATTCTTGTTCTCCCCCTTTTTGTCAGCAATCAAAAAGTGCTGGTGATGTGCTAAAATGATTTAGATCAGAAAAACTAATAATATTAAAGATAGTTCAGAATTAGAGCAAAATAGCATTACAAACCATAGTCAAAACATAGTCAAAAGTACATCAGAAAATGAAGAAAATATAGAGAATGTCATGCATGAAAAAAAATTTTAAGGTTGTGGGGGCATGCGTGAGAACAGGCTTTCCAGCATTGCCTGAATCTTTTCAGAAGTTGCATTCTGCTTCTGAACCATGGTGACAACAGTATCAATCTTGCTGTCCTGGACATTCATTCTTGCTTCCATCTTCTGATTATTCTCATCCATCCGCTGCTGTAGACGCAAGTCATTCAGCCTTAATTCTTCCAGAGCCTGCCTGTCCAAGGCAGCTTGAGAATTTTCAGCAGGAGGAAGCTTCTCAGAACTTTCAGCTACATCTTCTGCTGGATTTTCTTCTTGAAGAGTCTTGTCTTCTTCTGCTGGTTCCACCTGTGCAGCTTGTTCTTTCTCAGACCACGATTCAGAGTCCAGAGGGAGCACAACTTCTTGAGGCAGCTGACTCTCAACTTCCTTCAGCAGCTTGCTAAAGTTCTGTTGAGCCTGCTCATAGTTGACGTCCTGCAGCTTGAGTGCTTCAGCACGAACCCATACTCTGAACTGTGACCAGAGCTGATCAGAAGCAGCTGGGTCGATCATCCCCGGACAAACTTGCTTCAGCGAAGTAATCCACTGCAGCATACCTGTTTCAAAGTCCAAAATACCAGAGCCAACATCTAATTGCTTTGGTTTGGGAATGGCCAATTTGTGTCTTAAATCAGCAAGACGTTCAAGACTTGTTAAGTCAATGAATGTTCTGCTGGGGTTTTCAGATGATTGGTTTTCAGAGGTGTGCTGAGGTGCTGTTTGTTTTGGAGGATGGTTATCAGAGTCAGAGGATATGTCTATTGGAGTGGTTGGAGTTTTTGGAGGTGTTGATTCCTCTGATGATGGTAACTGGGGTGTGATAATGGTGGTTCCACATGGCAACTGGATTGCCAGCGGTGAAGGTTGAGGTGAGTGGGGATCAGAATGATGAGGAGATGGGGTTTCATAGCGATGAAACTCTGTTTGAGGTGAGGGAGGATTATTTTCTGGTTGAGGAGGTGGAACTTCTGATTGTTCAGGGATCAGAGGTTCTTCTGTGATAGGTTGTTGTTGTTCTGGTTCTGGTTGTGGTTCTGGTTGAATTTCTGGTTCAGGTTGTGGAGGAGGGATATTTGGTGGTTCAGAGTGAGGTTGAACAGAAGCATGTTCACGCTCAATGTCAGCTAGCACGCTATCAAGTGCTGATGTTGTTGAAACAGTTGGTTGTTGTTTGGTAATTTTGAGAGGAATTTTGATTCTGGTTCTTCTGAGTTGTAAGGCCTCAGAAGGGTCTTCTGGTATGTTTTCATCAATAGTGGGGATTGGAATGGAAATTCTGTGAGAGGTTTGGGGTGGAGCAACAGATGATGGAATAGTAGTTGAAATTGAAATAGGAGTAGCAGATGGATTACCTCGTTTCTTTGGAGTCTGGTGAGATGATCCTTCTGCTTTCCTCTTCTTTGACTTCTTCTGAGTCACTTCAGGTTGAACTTGACTCAGGTCTTTGATCTTCAGCCTAGAACCTGCAACGTCTGCCTTGGGAGAATCTGGATACTTGGCAACCATATCAGGGTGAGATTCCATCTCAGAAAATCTTGGAAAATCACTCAGAGGCACTCTTCTTCTGGAGATGTCAGCAGTTGAAGAAGCTCTGGGTTCCTTCCTGATATTGTCTATCAGCTTCATCTTTTTCAGATTCTTGGCATTCAACGGTTTTCCAACAGTTGGTTCAAAATTGCCCAGTACATTAGCTTCGCTCAGATAATCTATCAGCTTATTCTCTGTCAGAATATCTGATATGAGCCTCCCAAAAGGTATCCAGTCTCTTTTCGTCCTTTCTTCTTCTCTAGTCTCTTTCACACTAGTCTTCAGATGATTGAACAGGAAGTGTGCCAAATTGATCTTCACCCTCTGATTAATAAAGTAGATCAGAAATTGCTGATCCACGTTTATATAGTCAGGAGAGCTTGTTGGCTTCCTGTGATTGAAACAACCTAGGACAATCTTGGCCCACACTCTGCAGTGATCCTTCAGATCCTTGATTTTGCTGCTGGGAAAACCAAGAGTGAAGATGCAGTTTGCTACCACACCAATATCAGGGCACCTATCAGCCATGTCCACACAACGGACTCCACCACCACTCTGACCTATTAACCTGGCAATGAGGTCTTCAGAAATTATTATCTTCTTCCCCATGACAGAAGAGATAACTAGATGCTTATCAATCTTGGCATGAATCCAAAATTCTTTGACAAGCTCTGGGAAGGTTGGTCCAACCAATCTATCAAAGTACCTCTCCCACTTCTGAGCTTTGACTTCAGCAGATAGGTCAAATCCATTATCCTTCAAACTTTCGAAATCGATGATTAATTCAGAGAGAACCTCAAGATTCTTAACCGGTGTGAGAAGAGTTCTGGTAGGCGCTTGATATTGCTCAGAGGTTTCTTTCTTCTGATTTCCTGCAGAAATGCTGGAGGATGCCATTGTTCTCACACAAAAAGCTTGAGAGTGATTTGAGAAAAGCTAGGGTTTTGAAGGAGATATGCAGAAAAATTCTTAAGAGATTATGAGTAAGCGTAAAGAATAAACATGAAGAGTAATGTGCTTAAATAGGATTTTCAAAAATTATTTTGAAAAATAAAACGTTTTTAAGAGAGAGAAAAAAAATAATGATTGCAATTAACAAGCGTGATTACTTTTGCATTTAATGCTTGCTGATTTTGGGGGATTTGAGAAAGATACTTAAAAACGGTTACCAGACATGTGTCTCAATGCACCCAATCAGCGCTTTCCTTCTTCAGAAGCGTGCACGCGTTCTGCTTCAGGGATTTGCTGATGATTGGATGACACTTGTTTGATGTAGTGATCAGCACGTCTGTATTTGAGATTAGACTCTCAGATCTTTAGACTTGCCTCTGATACAATCTGCATGTTCTAACTTTCTGAGACAAAGATTGATCAGAAGTTCACAGTAATATAATTACATTCTGAAAGATAAAAATATGGAATTAAAGCATTTTCATTCTGGGCATACTTTCATGCTGAGATGTTTCAGAATGAAATTAAACCTATCTTCTGAAAGGGGTTTTGTAAAGATATCAGCCCATTGATGGTCTGTATCTATAAATTTCAAGTTTAAAATGCCTTTCTGAATATAGTCCCTAATGAAATGATGTTTTATTTCTATATGCTTAGCTCTAGAATGTAAAATAGGATTCTTACTCAAGCAAATAGCAGAAGTATTATCACAAAGAATAGGAATGTTACTCTCAAAAATCTGGAAGTCTTCAAGCTGACTTTTCATCCAGAGCATCTGTGTGCTACATCCAGCTGCTGCTATGTACTCAGCTTCTGCTGTTGACAGAGCAATAGTTGATTGCCTTTTGCTGGACCACGAGATCAGATTTTCTCCCAGAAACTGGCAGCTTCCAGAAGTACTTTTGCGTTCCACTCTGTCTCCAGCAAAATCAGCGTCGCAGTAGCCTACTAAACTGTAATCACTAGATTTTCTATAAAACAAACCCAGATTAGTAGTACCTTTCAGATACTTGAAAATTCGCTTAACAGCTGTTAAGTGAGATTCTCTAGGATCTGATTGGAATCTAGCACAAATACATACACTGAATAGAATATCAGGTCTTGAAGCAGTCAGATAAAGGAGAGAACCAATCATACCTCTGTAGACCTTCTGTTCTACGCTTTTGCTTACCTCTTCTCTTTCCAGAATGCACGTGGGATGCATTGGAATCTTTGATGGCTTACATTCTGAGAGGTCAAATTTCTTCAGAAGATCTCTGATGTATTTGCTCTGATGAATGTAAGTTCCCTCTGGAGTTTGATTGATCTGAATTCCTAAAAAGAACTTCAGTTCCCCCATGAGGCTCATCTTAAATTCTGCCTGCATACACTTAGCAAATTTTCTTCCAAGAGAAGGATTAGTAGAACCAAAGATTATATCATCAACATAAATTTGACAGACTAAAATGTCACTCTTAACTGTTTTACAGAATAGAGTGGTGTCCACTTTCCCTCTGGTGAACTCATTTTCAAGCAGAAAGTTACTTAGCCTTTCATACCAAGCTCTGGGAGCTTGTTTCAGACCATACAGTGACTTTTTCAGTTTGAAAACATGTTCTGGATGTTTAGTATTTTCAAAACCTGGGGGTTGGTGAACATACACTTCTTCTTCTATATAACCATTTAAGAATGCACTTTTGACATCCATCTGATACAGAGTGATGCCTCTATTAACAGCAAATGAGATTAAGAGTCTGATAGATTCTAACCTGGCGACTGGGGCAAAGGTTTCTGTATAGTCTATCCCCTCTTGCTGACTATAACCTTGTGCAACCAGTCGTGCCTTGTTTCTGACGACTTCACCTTGTTCATTGAGCTTGTTTCTGAACACCCATCTTGTTCCAATGACGTTGAATCCTTTTGGTCTTGGAACGAGATCCCAAACGTCGTTTCTGGTGAATTGATTCAGCTCTTCTTGCATTGCCAGAATCCAGTCATTGTCCAGAAGTGCTTCATCAATAGAAGAAGGTTCAATCAGAGACACAAGTCCCATCAGAGTTTCTTCAGAGTTTCTGAAGCTTGCTCTTGTTCTGATTGGATCTTCCTTTCTTCCTAGGATAGTCTCTTCTGGGTGATCCAAACTGCTTCTGGGTAATCTCTTCTGAGGTTGATCAGCAGCAGTTGTAGGATTTCTAGCATTGCTTCTTTCAGACGTTGAAGGAGTGTCTGTGTTGAGAGCTTCTGATGACCTGTCTTCAGAACCTGCAAATTCAATTTCTATACCTGCAAGATTTTCATTCTGCTTTGACTTTTCAGAGTCAAGCTTGTCATCAAAACGAACACTGATTGATTCTTCCACAATCTGTGTTTCTGTATTGTATACTCTGTACCCTCTTGAGCGTTCAGAGTATCCTAACATAATACACTTCTGTGCCTTAGAATCAAACTTGTTCAAATAATTCTTAGTATTTAACATATAGCAAGTACATCCAAATGGATGAAAGTACGAAATGTTGGGCTTTCTGTTCTTCCACAATTCATATGGAGTCTTTTCCAGAATAGGTCTTATTGAGATTCTATTCTGAATGTAGCACGCTGTGTTTATTGCCTCTGCCCAGAAAGTCTTAGCAACGTTTGTCTCGTTGATCATGGTTCTGGCCATTTCTTGCAATGTTCTGTTCTTTCGTTCTACAACTCCATTTTGTTGAGGAGTTCTAGGACAAGAGAAATCATGCAGAATGCCTTTGTCATTGAAGAATGACTCAAAATCTTTATTTTCAAATTCTCCACCATGATCACTTCTGACTTTAACGATTCTAAGATCTTTTTCATTCTGAACTTGGTTACAGAAGGTAACAAACACAGAGTGTGACTCGTCCTTGTGTCTTAAGAACTTTACCCATGTCCATCTGCTATAGTCATCTACGATTACTAACCCATACTTCTTGCCACTGACAGAAGCAGTTTTAACTGGTCCAAATAAGTCAATGTGCAGAAGTTCTAATGGCTTAGAGGTAGAAACAACATTTTTGGATTTAAAAGAGGGTTTTGCAAATTTGCCTTTCTGACATGCTTCACACAGAGCATCTGAATTGAACTTCAAATTTGGAAGTCCTCTGACCAGATTGAGTTTGTTAATCTGAGATATTCTTCTCATACTAACATGTCCCAATCTTCTGTGCCAGATCCATTGCTCGTTGTTAACAGACAGAAGACATTTTACGTTCTGACTCTTAAGTTCAGAAAGTTTGATTTTGTAAATGTTGTTTTTCCTCTTACCATTAAATAGGATAGTCCCATCTTTCTGACTAACAGCTTTACATGATTTTTGATTAAAGATTATATCATAACCGTTATCACTTAATTGACTTATGGATAACAGGTTATGCATCAATCCATCAACAAGCAGAACATTATTAATAGAGGGAAGATTTCCGTTACCTACAGTTCCAGAGCCAATTATCTTTCCCCTCTGATTGCCTCCAAAGCCAACGTGGCCTCCAGGCTTAAGTTCCAGGCTTTGGAACATATGCCTTCTTCCCGTCATGTGACGTGAGCAGCCAGAGTCCAGGTACCATGACTGGTGTTTCTGACTTGCTGCTAAAGATATCTGCAACATGTATTATTTTATCCTTAGGTACCCAGATCTTCTTGGGTCCTGATTTGTTAGTCTTACCAAAACTCTGATTGAATTTTGGTTTCACAAAGTGATTACTACTAGTATATTTGATGTCATGTGTGTGACCATACACAAAGTGTGAATTTATAGGAGTGTGTTTAATAACTAAATCCATGACATTTTTAGGTGTAGGATTCTTACCTAAGTATCCTATTCCTTTCCTGCCGTTTCCGCTAACTCCATAGATCATTGAAGCCATTTTGCTTCTATCTATGCTTTTAGCAAGGAACTTCTGGAAACTATGATCATACTCTTTGATGATCTCATCAGCGTTGCTGGGAGTTTCAGCAATTGGTTCCTTCTGAGAGTTTTGTAAAGAGTTTTCTAATTTTAAAATTTTATCTCTCAGCTCAGAGTTTTCCAATCTGAGACTCTCAGACTTATTAGAATCAGATTCAAGAGTCCTTTTCAGGTCTCTGAATTTAGCTCTAATCTGCTGATAACGTTCCAGAATTTCATTTAGGCTTTCAGCAAGTTCAGCCTTTGTAAAATTAACAGCGAAGTTAGGGAATACCTCTTCTGTGTCTGATTCTGAGTCCGAGTCAGAAGCTTCACTGTCATCTTGAATGTTAGCCATAAGCGCTATGTTCGCCCTTTCATCATCTGATTCTGAGTCAGCTTCAGACGAGTCAGAGTCATCCCATGTGGCCATGAGACTTTTCTTCTTCTCTCTTCCAAACTTCCTTTTTGGCTTTTCCCTCTGAAGCTTTGGACAGTCACTCTTGTAGTGACCTTGCTCATTGCACTCGTAGCAGATGATGTCTTTTGTATTTGGCTTCTTGCTACCTGAGGAGCCTTCAGATCTTCTGTATCCAGAGGAAGAATCTGTCCTTCTGTGTCTGGAAGAAGACTCGTTATGATCAGATCTTCTGGGATTCCTGAACTTCTTTTGTCTTTGCTTCCACAGTTGATTTACTCTTCTGGAGAGAAGAGAAAGCTCGTCTTCTTCTGATGAGGATCCATCAGATGTTTCTTCAACTGCCTGCAAAACTTTAGATTCAGATTTTCTGTTAGATTTCAAAGCTATAGGCTTACCTTGCTTCTGAGGCTCGTCAGCTTCCAGCTCTATCTCATGACTTCTGAGGGAGCTTATAAGTTCCTCCAGAGTGATTTTGTTGAGATCTTTCGCCAGCTTCAGAGCAGTAACCATAGGCCTCCACTGCTTGGGTAAACTTCTGATTATCTTCTTGACATGGTCAGCAGTAGAGTACCCCTTGTCCAGAACTTTGAGACCAGCTACCAGAATCTGGAATCTAGAGAACATAGTTTCAATGGATTCAGATTCTTCCATTTTAAACGCCTCATACTTCTGAATGAGCGCCAGAGCCTTTGTTTCCTTGACTTGAACGTTGCCCTCATGCGTCATTCTGAGAGAATCAAAGATGTTCTTAGCTGTGTCTCTGTTGGAGATCTTCTCATACTCAGTATAGGAGATAGCACTGAGAAGGATGGTTCTGGCCTTATGGTGATTCTTGAAATCACGCTTTTGTTGATCAGTCATTGATTTTCTATCAATCTTCTGACCAGTTGCATTAACAGGGTGCGTGTATCCATCTGTCACCATATCCCACAGATCAGCATCATGTGCTAGAAAGAAGCTTTCAATTCTGTCTTTCCAGTAGTCAAAGTTTTCTCCATCAAAGACTGGAGGTTTGCCGCTGAATCTGTCTCTATCCTCATTGTTGTCATTGCTGAAATGAGAGTTGTTTCCTGCCATAGTGTTTTTCTGACGCTGGATCTTTTACTGACACGGTTAAGTGTTTTAGCTCAGAACCAGGCGCTCTGATGCCAATTGAAGGGGTGAAAAACACAAGAAGGGGGGGGTTGAATTGCAAAACTGGAAACTTAAAGCGAATGACAAGGTATTTTTATCCTGGTTCGTTTGATCTCAAACTACTCCAGTCCACCCGTTCAAGGTGATTTCGCCTCTCTCCAACGAGGTCTTAATTCACTATATTCAACTGAATACAAATCTGTTTTAGCAACTGCTAAAACCTTCTTGATTCAAACCACAATCCGGTTTGTCAAGGCAATACTTTCTTACAAAGGAATAATCAAATGTGTGTGAATGTTTCTACAAAAACTATATCACAACTGTGATGTTTACACAGATGAAGCTTAGAATACTAAGTTGCTAAACGCTAATGAAGTATCAGAGTTTGGTGGTTTAGCAAAACTTGTAGAGTGAAGATTATTGATCAGCTTTGTACGTGTAGAGAGTTTGGAAGCATTAGCCGTGATAATCTTCAAAGCTTGGTTTATATAGCACTTGAGAAGATGAACGTTGAAGTAAATATTCTTGATTCAATGCTATTTACAAGCTTTCCTTTCTGAGCAGATCTTGTCTAGAATGATGCCGTTGGTATTGATTAGCTTTCAATGCACAGTACCGTTGCTTCTTCAATGCACGATCTGGCTTGGCTCATTCTGATTCTGCTTCGCTGCTGATGAACTGATTTGATTCTGTATCAGAGCATTTTACGCGCAGTTCTGTTCATCAAGCTTCAGCATGTGCAAGCGTTGATCTTCTGATCTTTGACGTTCTGATTCAGCAACTTCTGATGCTGATGCACAAACTCATATTCTGATGCTGAGAACGTGATCTTGCTTATTTTAATCAGCATATCTGCAAGTCAGAGCATAGTAATTTTAAGTAGCATATAATTCAATCATGAAATATTTAACTACTATATCTTTTTCACTTTGTTATCATCAAAACTTAATTATAGGGTACTAGATTCAAACATTGTTCTAACACTATCAAGTTTCGAGTCTTGGATCACAATTTTCCAAGAAAATCATTCACAAGGGCAAAATGGTCAAAAGCACACTGAAAAGTCAAACTTTAACTTTTAGATCAAAAATCAAGTTTCAACAATTATATTTCATCAAGACATGAAATTGGTTCATGAAAAATCAGAAGTCAGAAATTACTTTGAAAAATCCAAATTTCTAAACATTTAAATTTTTTTTCTAAGTGTTAAGAGAATATGGTACTTCAGATATTCTGGGCCAGCCCCCACGCAAGTGCAATTAGAATTTTCAAACACGATTCAGAACATGATCCTTCAATTAGAACATGTAGAAGCGATGCTCTTTGGTAAGAACATGATTCTTCAACATATGAAGGCTATGTTCAATGCTTCGGTCAGAACATCACCCTTTGAGTCTCATTCTGGTCTTCTGCAATCAGAACATCACCAAATCCCAAAACCTCATTTAAACAACCTATTGCCCTATTGTGGCACAGTCCTGCAACTAGGTGTTGATCCAGTCCACGCCGACACTTTCTCAAACCCCATATTTGCACCAAATTAGCATACAAAAGCTGTAATTAAAAAGCAATGGAACAATATACTAAAAATGTTCAAATCCCATTTGTTCCCCCCCCCCCCCAAAACCACAACAAATTCACCTATAAATAAGGTGTTCGATCATACTTGCAAGGGGCTGGCTTTTAGAGAGAGAGAGAGAATTATCTAAGAGAGAAAAGGAAACAGTAAAAAAAACCTTTGCAAATCCTAAACAAAACCTTTGTTCTTCCCTTTGAATCAAATAACTTAGCATTTTCTCTTTCATTTTCTTGCTGACTCCAGAACATCTGAAGGCACCAGCTCAAGTCCCAAACACACGTTCCAGGTTTAAGGTAAGTCTTTCTGACTTTGAATCTTTTCATTCAGAACATCATTAAATATGTAAATATCATAGTATTGATGTTGTCCATATCATTGCATAAGTAAAAAAAAACTGTGGAACATAACTTCTTGAATAAAGATAGATTCAGAATTAGGATTAGAACTTCTATAAAATATTGTGCTTTTCATCTTTCTGATTTTCTATTTGTTAAGAACTAAATAAGTTATTGTTGTGCTGATTAATGTAAGGAAGGAGTTGAGATGCCACACAGAACTTCTGAGTTCTCCTCACTGTTTTAACATACTGAACTTCTGACTTCTCCTCACTGTTTTAATACACATAACTTCTATGATTTTCTCACTATTTAAACACACTGAACTTCTGACTTTCACTCACTGCTTTAGCACAACACTAAACTTCTGAGTTCTCCTCATTGTTTTAATACACATAACTTCTATGATTTTCTAACTATTTAAACACACTGATCTTCTGACTTTCACTCACTGCTTTAGCATAACACTGAACTTCTGAGTTCTCCTCACTCTTTTAATACACAAAACTTCTATGATTTTCTCACTATTTAAACACACTAAACTTCTGACTTTCACTCACTACTTTAGCACAAAACTGAACTTCTAAGTTATCCACACTGTTTTAATACACAAAACATCTAAGACTTTCTCACTTTTCTAACATTCATAAGATCAACATGTAGCAACCCAGAACTTCTGTGTTTTCCCTCTAAAGTTTCTTACAGGATCTCAGAGTGTATTAATCCAGAACTTCTGATTTCCTCTGACGTTTCATTCTGAACCACAACGCGGCCGACATCAAAACTTCTGATCCCCTTTGTTTTGCTTTCAACAGCATGCTCATTCTATCTCTCATTATTTCCCTTATTTATCATTTTCAATATTAATACCCTTTTTATTAATATAAATAATACATAAAAATATTTTCTTTTTAATAATTAATTAATTTCTTTTTTTAATTCATTAAGACAAAAAACCATTTTCTAAACAAGTCCTTTTTCTTTCTTGCATTGTACATTTCAATATGGTTGTCATAGTTAATTAGGATTTAAATTCTTGCAACCCCCCCATTTGTAAATTTGTACACCCATCCCTAAATGATGTAATAGCGTAGGACCTTTACATTTCCGGAATTTATTGCTTTCAAACATAAATGCTAGTAATTAGGGTGTTATGGCAAGACATAAAATTAACAGATAGATAACCCTAATCAAGACTGAATGCATGGAAATCAAACAAACTAGCACCCTTAGGGTAATCCCATTTTGTTTCCTATCGGAAAATAGTCATGTGCCTCGAATATGGTTGTTTTAGAAAATACCCTCGATAAGAGATCGTAGTCCCTCGATGACCCTCGATGTTGCCTTCGGTAAATGATCTCGTCCCTAAACGATATTGCTAAAGCGTCCCATAGGTTTCCTTATATAACTATACAAACGTCTCGCGCCCGTCCCTTCACATCCAACGATGGGGCTTCTTACCAAAAAAATAATAAGATAGAAACATCTAAAGGAGGAAAATAAACATTTAAGACCTTTTGAGTAGGTATATTCGCTCCTAGTTGCTCTCTTGCTCATATCAAAACATTTTTTACACCAAGACTTTCATCTTGAAACATTTTTAAAAGACAAACACTTTGTACGCATTCTTATAGAAATGAGAGCCATTACAAAGAAGACACCTTTTCAAAATCACTTTCAAAAAACACATTCCACAAACACACCTTTGAACTATTTTCGAAACAACACTTTGTACGCGTTCTTATAGAAAAGAGAACCATTACAAAGATATTTTCAAAATACTTTCAAAACTCACACCACAAGCACATTCAAACAAAAGCAAATGATCTAGCAAGAAACTAAGAGCCCGTAGATAACTATGGATGAAAAGGGTGCTAATACCTTCCCTTTTCATAATCTACCCCTTGAACTCAAGAAAACATCTCTAAAGGTCTTTCTTGTTCTTTTCAGCCTTTCCTTATTGGATAAAAGAAAATTTGGTGGCGACTCTTGCTAACTGCAACATTTGCAATCAAATGCAAAACAACCCGAGTCAGTTCTCCCACTGCGTCACAGAATTGGCGACTCTGCTGGGGAAAACTTAAAAGTGAGGTTACCTTAGGGCTAGATCACCTTTATTTTCTTTTCATGGTTTGAGTTGCTTGCTTTATATTTTGGGTCCTTGTTTGGGTTAGTGTTAAATATCCTACACCCGGATCTGGGGCACCTTTTTAGGTAAGTAGCAATAAACTGTGAGGGAGCTATGCAGGGTATACCGACACGGTCGAAACAGTAGCTACGTTGATGCGATACTTTGGTGTGTACCGGTATCCCTTGAGTAATCAATGAGAATATGGGGCCACTGCGTGGTATCATAAAGCTTCAACTGACCTTAGCACCTTAATTTACCAACTTGGCTTTTAGGACGTAGTGAGATAGCCATCTTTGGTGTAAACCTAAATTCGGTTAATACTCGATGCTACACTCATTGAGGTTTGACTCTCGAGTTTTGTTTGGTGGCAAGTCAATTGTCTATTGGAACAAAATTTGGGGGAAAGATCGGTGATATTGAGAGCCCTTAGAACCCGATTACTATATTTATTACAGGTTGAACCAATCCAACTTCAAGAGGGTATACCTTAAAATACATGAAAGTCTTAAACCCAAGGTCTTTGTGTGATTTTCCTGTGTTTGCTATATCTGCTATATCTGAGCATAATCATGACATCATAACATAGCATATCATACTAACCATTTCAAGGATTCTTAGGGTTTACTTTTGTCTTGTTTTATAGGACATGGCCCTCGCCCGCAAATTCACTATCCAAGTCATTCTGGTAAAGGTAACTCCTCAGCTTAAGGAATTGGTATCAAGGGTTCCTGAAAGCTCTCCCTTCACTGAAAGACATGGTCAACTTCTCAACTTAGTCACCTGAAACCCTGATGTAGAAATGCTAAAAGTAGTCTTCCAGTTCTTTGACCCTCTACATCACTACTTCACCTTTCCGGATTACCAGTTAGTGCCTACTATGGAAGAATTTTATCTGTTACTCGGGGTGCCTATCCTTAACAAGGTACCTTTCAATGGCATGGAAAGAGACCCTAAACTTGAAGATCTGGCTAAAGCTCTGTGCTTACAGCGATCTGACGTAGTAGCAAATTAGGAAACCAGAAGAGGTGTCAAGGGTTTTTTGGCTAAGTTCTTGTTTGATAAAGCTCATCATTTTTAGGATACCCTGGACTTACAAGCTTTTGAAGAGGTATTATCCCTTATCATCTATAGGTTGGTATTGTTCCCCAATATGGACCAGCTCATAGACGTGAATACGGTTAAGGTTTTCTTGTCGCGCAATTTGGTACCTACTCTGCTTGGAGATATCTTACATTCTCTGCATACTCGCACTATAAAGAGAAGAGGAACCCTCTTGTGTTGCACTCCTCTTTTGGCTAGGTGGTTTATTTCGCACCTACCCCGATCCTTCGTGAAGAATTAACAGGGTTCGAGGTGGTCTCATAGGCTAATGACTCTTACACATTCAGGTATTCATTGGTGTCCTCGATCCTCGGAGAATGTTACCATCATTGATCGATGCAGAGAATTCCCTAATGTCCCTCTCTTAGGAATTAGGGGAGGAATCACTTACAACCCTTGTTTGGCACTGTGATAGTTTGGATATGCGAGAAGGAATGGTCCTCATGACACACTTATCCAAGGAATCATCTTCGACTATGAGAATGATGCTCAGGGTTACCATAAAAGGTTCATGCGAGCTTGGGGCATGGTACATAGAGTTGATAGAAAGACACTGGGAAATAAGAACTCAATCCCTCTTGAGCCTTATCTCAAGTGGGTGCGAGCCCATGCTCAAAGCCTTATAATGCCTTACCATGTTGTCTTACAAATGATTGTGGAACCGGTTGCTGAAGGAGACATTTGTTATCTTGTTCACCATCCTGACATGCCAACTGATCATGAGGAGTTAGAAAAATCCTGGGTTCAACTCAAAGAGGAGAGGGATACATTTGAAACTCAATTCTACGACAGCGAGAAGAAAGTCCTAGAACTCACTAGGCTACTTCATGAAGAGAGGAATGTAAATGCCTATATTGTACCAAAGAGGATGCACTCCTGGGAGACCTAACTTTCTTTTTTGCTTTAAGTATTGTTTTGTTATAAGCCTAAAAGGCACCCTTTGTAACAATTCAAACTTATTAATACAATTAACTTGTGTTTCCTTTGGTTAAACAAATTTTAGCCTTTAAGAGTCCTTGAAATCATTGCATATGCATATCATCTATGACATTGCATAAATAGGTTTCTCATCTTCTGCGCTGTTTATTTCAGAAATAATGTCTTCTAAACAAAGTATCAAGGACCTCCAGGCACAAAATGTCCAATTTCAGCAAATGTTCGTAGCCTTGGCTAAGGGCAGGAAAATCTGAAGGCCCTTATTCTGAAAGAGAAGAAGAAGAAGACCGATGGTGTCCTCGGTCTGGGTAGAAGATTCAAGGGACTGTTGAAGCAACCTGTTGATCTGACCTCCTCGTCTAAATAAGGGGAGAATCAAGGAGGAGAGACAAGGGAAGAGGACACTAGCCTTGAGATTTTTGATAATGACACGGATTACAATGATGAACAGTACCCTCCTGCTGAGGATAGATAAAAATAGTTAGAGGATCGTATGAGTACAATGGAGATCTAAAGAATATCAAGGCTGGATTTTGAAGAGCTGGGTTTGGTATCTGGAGTAGTCATCCCACAGAAGTTCAAGGCTCAAGTATTTGTGAAGTATGATTAGGTGTCATGTCCCAAGCTTCATCTCTGTTCCTATGTGAGGAAGATCCATCCTCACACTGCTGATAGAAACTTGTGGGTCCATTTCTTTCAAGACAGTCTGTCCGGGACTCAGCTTGAGTGGTTCTATCAGCTGGAGGGAACCAATGTTTGTAACATGGAAGATTTGGCTGCTGCTTTTTACAAGCAGTATCAATATAACGCTGACCTTGCTCCTACTCGTACTCAAATCCAGAGTATGTCCATGGGTGCAAGCGAAGGGTTCAAGGACTATACGCAAAAATGGAGAGATTTGGCAGGGAGAGTCCAACCCCCTTTGTCTGATAGGGAGTTTGTCGACATGTTTCTTGGTAATTGTTTGGTCTTTTCTTCAATCACTTGATTGGTAGCTCCTCAGCTGGTTTCACCGAGCTGATATTGACTCGAGAAAGGGTAGAAGCTGGGATCTGGAGTGGCAAGATCCAAAAAGACACCTCGTTAAGTACAATGAGGAAGCCATTCACGGGTAAGAAGGAGGTCAATGCCATTTATAACTTAAGAGGTCAGAGCTGAGCTGAGCGCCGTCCAACGGTAGGGGATGTGATGATACCTAGGCCTATGGCTACTCAACAACGAAATAATCAGCAAAGGGCAGAAAGACCGCAAAGGCATTTCACCCGGATTAATATGACGTTGACTGAGGTTTTAATCCATCTGTTAAAATCTAACTTGGAAACCTTAAAGGAGGCTCCCAAGAATCCTAACACCACATCTCCTCGGTACAACCCAATCGCTCAGTGTGCTTACCATTATGAGAGCCCAGGCCACGATAATAATGATTTTTGGGCTCTGAGAAACATGATACAGGATCTAATCGAAGCCAAGTAGATTGAGTTTGATGCTCCGGAGAAGCCTAATGTCATAACTGCTCCCATGCCCTAGCACAACCGTGGTGTTAATGCCATTGATACTGATCTATTTGTTACTTCTGTTGATAAAGTTTCCATTTCTCTCATGACTGTCAAGAAGAATTCGTTGCTAGCCGATTTATTTCCGGGTTGTGGTGAAGGATGCCACATTTGTCTATCTCTGCCTTCTAGTTGTTATTTGCTGACAGCAGATGTTCAACGCCTAATGGATAGAAGAAAGATTTTGTTTGAAAAGGCATCGATTCCGACTGTCCTACATGAAGATGTTTCTATCATAACCATTTCCGCCAATCCTTCCAAGGTCTCCTCTAAAAGACCTGTTAGGATTACACCTGCTCCAAGAATTTCTCCGTTGATAATCACTTTTCCTAGTCCTGTACCGTACTCCTCGGACAAAGCTGTCCCTTGGAATTATGGTGTCGACATTTACTATCATGGCGTCAAACAGGATTCAAAGATTGAGGAGGCTGATCCCGATATCAGTAACATTTCCGGGACCAACAAAGATACCAGAAGTGGAAGGGTTTTCTCTCTCGAGATCTCCCCAAAGACTATTGCTAAGCCTGTTGTTATTCCATCTGTTGTTCCTGCTAGTACTTCTGTTACTACTCCCATTCTTACTCTAGTTGTTACCCCTGCCGATGAGTCATATGAGACTCGGGGAAAAGAAGCTATAGGTGAGCCTGCCCGGACGGAGGCACCTAGAAAAGTTGTTTTGGAATCCTCTAAGCATGAAATGGAGGAAATTTTAAAAATAATCAAGAAGAGTGACTATAACATGGTCGAGCAGTTGGGACAGACTCCTTCGAAGATATCAATGTTGTCTCTGCTGTTGTGTTCTGAAGCCCATGCAAAGGCTTTGATTTCATTTCTCAAGACTGTGCATGTGCCGCAAGAAACCTCCGCTGACCAATTCAAGGATTGTGTGGCCAACTTGACTGCTGAAAATGGGTTGGGTTTTTCAGATGTCAGTTTGACACCAAAGGGGAGAAAGCATAATGATGCTCTGCATGTCTCAATCGAATGCAAGGGCACTACTATGGCTCATGTGCTAGTGGACACTGGATCGTCACTGAATGTTCTTCCTAAGAAGGCTCTTGATAGGCTAGATTGTGAAGGCTTGACCTTAAAGCCCAGTAACATTGTGGTGAGGGCTTTCGACGGGTCAAAAAGAATGGTGCACGGGGATCTGGACATCCCTATCAAAGTGGGTTCCCAATCCTTTGAATCCACCTTCTATGTGATGGATATCAGGACATCATACTCTTGTTTGTTGGGTCGCCCTTGGATCCATGAAGCTTGGGCCGTTACTTTTACACTCCACCAAATGTTGAAGTATCCAGTGAAAGGGAAGATTATCAATGTGCATGGTGAAGAGGAGTATATGGTAAGCCACCTGAACTCTTTCAGGTATGTGGAGATGGACAGGGAATTCATAGAGACCCCTTGTCAAAACTTTAAAAAGGTTACCCAAATTATGGCATCAACAGAGACCATCATTAGTGCGCCAAAGATCACCAAATATCCTTTGAAGATGGCTTCTCTCAAGGACACCAGAACGGTAGTTGAAGAAGGTGGGTGAACCATTTGGGGAAAGCTCCCTGATTTTCCTTATAAAATTGACAAATTCGGTTTGGGCTTTACTTCAGGAGCTCAAAGGGCAGTTTGACGTGCTCAGGCTGGAGGACCTCCCCTACGCATCAGCAATCGTGGGGTTAATGCTATAAAAGACAATGATGATGATTCTGATATTGATAGCTGGATCAACCCTACTACCAACGGTGGACCTAGTAACTGGACGGCTAGAGATTTTGTGCCAATTTCTTTTGTTCAACAGTAATTGTCTTACTTATTTTTCGAATTAGTAATAAACAATATAAAACTCTATGGCCTCGTGTCTTACTCGAGGCACACTTGTTTATTTATGTGGGTTATTATATGTCATTTTCATATATCATAATAAAACATTGAACGTTTCTTGCATACAAATTTTGCGCTCTCTATTTTTCTTTTCTGCTTTTTCACTTTGTCAATGCAGCTATGCTCTTACGCACACTCACATATCAAACTGCAGATCCATATCCACTCTGGATCCCATTGATAACAGTTCTGCTATTGCCAGTTATAACTTCGAATATTCGATCAACCAAGCCAACGACGAAGGTGAGGAAGATTGTGAGGTGCCTGGAGAGCTTGCTAGGCTGTTACAGCGAGAAGAGAGGGCTATACAACCTCATGAAGAGCCAGTTGAGACGATAAACTTGGGCACAGAGCTAGACAGAAAGGAAGTCAAGATCGGCACAAATCTGGAAACTAAAGTCAAACAGCAGCTGATACAGATGTTACACGACTATGTTGAGATCTTTGCCTGGTCATATGAAGACATGCCTGGTTTAGACACTGATATTGTGGTACATCGTTTGCCGACTAAAGAATATTGTCCTCCGGTTAAGCATAAAGTTCGTCGTATGCACCCTGAAATATCAGAGAAGATCAAAGCAGAGGTTATGAAACAGTTCAACGCTGGATTCCTAGCTGTCACCTCCTATCCGCAGTGGGTTACTAATGTTGCTTCGGTACCAAAGAAAGAAGGCAAGATACGGATGTGTGTGGATTATAGAGACCTGAACAGGGCAAGCCCCAAGGATGACTTCCCGCTTCCCCATATCGATGTTCTGGTTGACAACACCGCACAACACAAGATCTTTTCCTTCATGGATGGTTTCTATGGGTACAATTAGATCATGATGGCTCCATAAGACATGGAGAAGACAACCTTCGTCACGCAGTGGGGCACTTTCTGTTACAGGGTGATGCCGTTTGGGTTGAAGAATGCTGGGGAAACTTATCAGTGAGCCATGGTAGCGTTGTTCCACGATATGATTCACCATGAGATGGAGGTTTAGGTGCATGACATGATAGCCATGTCCCAAACTGAGGAAGAACACCTTGATCATCCACAAAAGCTGTTTGACAGGTTGAAGACGTATAAGTTGAGGTTGAATCCGAACAAGTGCACCTTCAGGGTAAGATCTGGTAAACTACTGGGGTTCATCGTCAGTGACAAAGGTATTCAGGTAGACCCTGCAAAGGTGAAGGCCATACAAGAGATACCGGCTCCCCGTACTGAGAAGGAGGTTAGAGGTTTCTTGGGACACCTAAATTATATCGCCAGGTTCATTTCACATCTGACATCTACTTGTGAGCCAACCTTCAAGCTCCTGAAGAAAGATCAAGTGGTAAAATAGAATGACGAATGCCAGACCACTTTCGAAAGAATCGAGGAATACCTTCAAGAACCACCAATTCTGATGCCTCTGATTGAAGGAAGACCTTTGATATTGTACTTAACAGTGTTAGAAAATTCAATGTGGTGTGTGCTGGGGCAGTATGACGAGTCTGGTCGAAAAGAGCACGAAATATACTACCTTATCAAAAATTTTACTGACTGTGAGACAAGATACTCACTGCTCAAGAAAACATGAAGTGCTTTGGCATGGGCTGCTCGCCGACTAAGACAGTATATGATGACCCACACTACTTTGTTGATATCTAAGATGGATCCGATCAAATACAACTTTGAAAAGCCCGCTCTCTCTGGAAGAATAGCAAGATGGAAAATGATCCTAACCGAATACGATATCCAATATACAACTTGGAAAGAAATTAAAGGAAGTGTATTGGCTGATCATTTGGCTCATCAGGCCGTGAATGACTACCAGTCCATGAATTTTGAGTTCCCGGACGAGAATATTATGCTAGTGACAGACTACGAAGAACCTGGGCCGGATGAAGGACCTGAAAAAGGATCCCGATGGACTATGTTTTTTGACGGAGTTTCGAGCGCACTAGGAAATGTCATTGGTGCTGTAATCATATCTCCTGGGGGTTGTCATACTCCTTTCACCGCCCAACTATGCTTCAACTGTACTAATAACATGGCGGAGTATGAAGCCTGCGTCATGGGTCTCAAAGCTGCTATCGACCTAAGGATCAAATTCTTGAGCGTCTTCGGGGATTCAGCCTTGGTGATAAGTCAAATCAAAGGAGAATGGGACACGAAGCACCCAAATCTCATTTTGTATAGGGAACATGTACTGAAATTGCTACCACACTTTGAGGAGGTAACCTTTGAACACTTCCCACGGGAGGAGAATCAGTTAGCGGAAGCGCTAGCTACCATGTATTCTATGTTCAAGGTCAGGTGGGATAATGAAGCTCCCCGAATCACCATTGAGAGGTTGGATGAACCAGCATACTGCTGTGAAATTCATAATGAAGAGGTAGTAGATAAACATTGGTTTCATGAAGTAAAAAGGTATCTTAAGGCTCGAGAGTATCCCAAGGGGGCATCTCTCAACGAAAAAAAGTTTTTGAGATGGTTCGCCATGAAATTCTTCCTCAGTAATGGAATAATCTACAAGTGCAACCATGACTCTACCTTGTTGCGGTGTGTAGACAAGAGCGAAGCAGAAAAGATTATGACGGATCTATACGAAGGTACCTTCAGAACCCATTCAAGTGGACATACCATGGCTAAGAGATCATACGGGCAGGATATTATTGGTCCACTATGGAAGCAGATTGTTATCAACATTCCCGAACTTGTTACAAATGCCAGATCTATGCTGATGAGGTACATGTGCCTCTGGTTCCCTTAAATTTCTTAACGGCTCCTTGGCCCTTTGCAATGTGGGGCATCGACATGATCGGAGAGATTAGGCCTACTTCTTCCAATGGGCATCGCTTTATCCCGGTGGCCATTTATTACTTCACGAAGTGGGTTGAAGCTGCCTCCTTTGCTACTATTACCAAGAATGTTGTGGCACAATTTATCAAGCATAACCTAATATGTCGTTATGGTGTGCCGGAGAGAATCATCACTGACAATGGTACAAATCTCAATAACACAATGATCACCGAACTCTGTAAGAAATTTAGGATACAAAATCATAACTCTTCTCCCTACCGGCCGAAGATGAATGGCGTTGTCGAAGCGGCTAACTAGAACATCAAAAATATCATATAGAAGATGACAGTGACATACAAAGACTGGCATGAGATGTTACCTTTTGCTCTTCATGGGTACCTTACCTCAGCGCAGACGTCAACAGTGGCAACACCCTACTCTCTGGTATACGACATGGAGGTTGTCCTGCCTATTGAGGTCCAGATCCCTTCTCTAAGGATCCTGAAGGATGCGGGTTTGAAAGAAGAGACTTACTACTGTCTGTCATGGTTAAATGTATCAAAAGCTGATGATCAAGGCTTTCAACAAAAAAAGTCAGACGCCAAGAATATCAAGTCGAGGATCTAGTAATCAAGCACATTATACTGCCGCAAGGTGATCCCATGGGAAAATGGACTCCCACATACGAAGGACCATTTCTGATTAAAAACATTTTCTTGGGTGGAGTCATGATTCTAACCACCATGGACGGTGACGACCTTCCGCACCCTCTCAATGCGGACATAGTGAAAAGATACTAAGGATGATTAAAGACCAGCTAGGTTGACTGACCTAGTAAAAAATTATGGATTTCCTTCAAACCAAAAGGGTTTGGGCAAAAATAAGAGATGAAAACTAAAAAATATGTACACCCGGCAAGTCGAAAACCTGAAAAGGCGGATTGGGCAAAAAAGGGTATCCCGGTGGACAGAAAACCCGAAAGGGTGGTCCAGGCAAAATTTAGGGATATAAAGCGTATCACTATGTTCCATTGGATCACCTTGCAACCAGACCTCAGTATCAATTGTCAAGCTCGAACGACACCGATCAATCTAATCAGCTCCGGATAAGCAGCAAAGTAATGAGACGCTCGAAGACAGCGGCAATAGAAGAATTGAAACATAACGGGATTATTGCACATAGTTGTTTTCTTTTCATTGTACACAATATTGTATAGCTTTCATTTTCACGGCGGCGTTCTTGTACTAGAGCGTCAGCTTCGTTGTACAAAATAACGCCTGTTATAGGCCAATTTTGAAAATTAACATAAGTCATTTTTTACAAAACCATTTGTTTTTTGGTTTTATTTCTCAAAAACGTCCAATGATTTATCCTTGACATATGCATTTGAATATAATCTCTATTCGCAAATATCCGCATATGAAACGGAAACACAATTGCTCGTAACTTAAGAAACATGGCAAAAACTAAAAAAAATTGTGTCAAGCCCGACAGTTACTCTGTTCAGCAGGTACAGGGGTAGAGATAGCTTTGAAACTAAGTCACCATTACATGTGCCCCATTGACATCTACACTTCACACAGAGTAGAGGTAATAAAAGCGTTGATATAAGTTTCCCTAAACAGGAGTTACTATCCCCAGCCAAATTCCTAATAGAGCTGACATCTACATTCCCCCAACCGAATTTTATAGTCACGAGCGGTTCATAAATTTGTCTCCTAAACAAATTTTATTTCTCTGAACGCGGAAGCTCACCCCCCAACAGAGCTTACTACTTCGTCTATGGAAGTTCACCTTCCAATAGTGTTATTCCCCGCAGAGTTATTCTCAAGAAGAGTCTCTCCCCGGTAGAATATCCGTAAACAAGGAACAAATCCCCAGCATAGTCAAATGCGATTCACCATCCCCATCGGAAATGAAGGGTTCAACGTCCTAATGCTCTCCAGTAGAAGTCTAAGATTTATTTTCCCCGACTAAAATCAGCATAAAAGCATCTCATATTCATACATCATGGCATACACATACATATTGCATACAACATAATCTCATTTATTTTGAAAACACCATCACGCAATGCAATTCATGCATCACATATAATTAATCTTGTACCTTCTCAGGAAAGATGGTTATCGTCAACAATTCCAACAATTGATGACTAAATCCATGAGGTTATACATGTCACATATGTAGACAACTAATGGAAAATCAGTTCCCGAAATCAAATGGGTCAACTAACCTACGTGATCAGACAAAGTAACCTTACTATCCAGGTTCCTTCCTGTAAGCCATACTATCCAGGATTTCACTTCGATGTAACCCTACTATCTAGGTTCCTTCCCATAAACCGTACTATCCAGGCTTTCATCTCGAAGTAACCCGACTATACAGGTTCCTTCTGAAGATGTGAAAAACACAAGAAAGGGGGGTTGAATTGAAAACTTGAATCTAAAAAGCTTAATGACACAATATTTTTATTCTGGTTCGTTTGATCTCAAACTACTCCAGTCCACTCGTCAAGGTAATTTTGCCTCTCTCCAACGAGGTCTTAATCCACTAATCTCAACAAGATTACAAAAGCTACTTTAACCACTGTTAAAGTCTTCTTGAGTACAACCACAATCCGGTTAATCTCAAGGATATCTTTTTCAACATGATTATATAATATGTGTTGTTGTTTTTCTGACAAAAAAGGTTTATCACAAATGTGATAAGTTACACAGGTTTATAGCTTAGAAAGATAGAATGAAATTGCTTGTAGCTTGAATATTCGTGAGTGGTGATCTCACAAAATCGTTGTATGTATGTTTTTTCATCATTTTGAAAGCTGACTCGTTTATATAGACAGTGTAATGACGTTGATCATAAAGCATGTTTAATGTCATTAACACACTTTCCTTTTGGAGAAGATCCTGTCTAAAGGAAACCGTTGGAATTGATGCTATCTTGAATGTTCAGTAACACTTCAGAATCTTTTCTTCTTACTGCTGATGACGCTTCAGAATATTGATGACTTGGTTTTATATGTTCTTGTTCAGAGTCAGAGTTTACTTTGATTAAGCGCAGGCTCTGGTCATCAATCTTCAGCGTATGTTCTGATTGCTTCAGCATGTAGCACTTATGGCTTATCTTCTGATGCTGATTTGATCAGAACTTCTGCATACATAAAACATATTTTTAAAGTGCATATTTGTTCTTTGTATTTATTTATTCTTTGTATTTGTTATCATCAAAACTCTAACCAAGGGTTGTAGAATCAAACTATGTTCTAACAATCTCCCCCTTTTCGGTGATGACAAAAACCTGATTTTTCAATTAAAAAATAAAGAATAAAAAGTTTAGAATAAAGAAGAAAAACTCACCCTGAGTTGATTACTTCCCTTAAGTTCCTTGAGCATCAGAGTTTAACTACGTCTTTCATCAGAGTTTGTACCTGTTCAAGCTTTTCAGATGATAGAGGTTAAGTAGTCCAGAATGTTTGAGACTTATGTCTCAGTAAACCGTTATTGGAAATATCTTACTTTCTCCCCCTTTTTGTCAGTTATCAAAAAGGCAATATAATCAGAGCCAAAATAGTTGATTTATATTTAAAAAAAGAAGCAATGATAAGTAGTCCAGAACAGAAGTGGTAAAACAAACGTAACAGATAAACAAATTTAAAACAGAAAAGAATCTAATATGGAGGAGGAAGGCGTGTGAACAATGCTTCCAGCAAGTCTTGATCTGGGTGTTAGATTCTTCTTGTTTGCCCAAGATGCTCTTGATTTCTTTGTTAGTGTCCTCCTGCTTATCCAACCTTTCCTGGATAACAACATTTTCTCTCTTCAATTGTTTTAGAGTTTGCATGACATAGGAAGGAGCTGGAGATTCTTCAGTATCTGGATGCTTCTCAGAGAATTCTGCGGCTTGATCACATTGAACCATTTCCTCTGCTGAGATCATCTCTTCTAGAACATCAGTCAGGGAGAGACCTTCTGATTCTGGTTGAACTTCATCTGAGGGACGATGTTCTGACCAGGGAGCATTATCCAGAGGGAGAATATCCTTCTTAAGCAGATGGCTCAGAACTTGGTCTTTAAAAACATTTAGCATATCACTGAAATTCCGTTGAACCTGTTCATAGCTCTGTTCTTTTAGCTTTAGTGTTTCAGAACTTAGCCAGTTTATGAATCTTATCCATAGAATGTCAGAAGCATCAGGATTCGTCACTCTAGACTAGCATGCTTCAAGGAGGTTATCCATTCTTGTATTCCTATTTCAAACATCAACAAACTTGTACCAACATTTGGTGTGGTTTCAGTTGGTTTTGGTTTGAGAATGGCAGTTTTGTGAGATATAGAAGCTAATCTTTCCAACGCAATTGGATCAATGACAAGTCTTACTTTGTCAGCTGGATTGCTAATGGGTGAAGGAGTGGGAGAGTCAGGTATGATGATTGGCCTGGTAGGGGAATTTGGTGGTGTGGATTCTAGAGAAGAAGGAATTTGTGGAATGCCCAAGATGGTGAGAGGCATGTGAATAGCAAGTGGTTTAGTGATTCCTGGGATTGGGATTGTATCAGAATCTGAAGTAGGTTCTTCAGATTGGTTGGTTGAAACATGGTGAGATTCTGGTTCATGGGTCTCAGATGGTTGATTCTCAGAAGTTTGAGCTTCGGGTTGTTGTTGTTCAGGTTGAGATGATGATGGATGAGGAATATCTTGTTGTGGAATTTCAGTTTGTGGAGTATCTTATTGAACATTTGTTGTAGTTTCAGTTTTTGGATTATCAGGGATTTGAGGATTTGGATTTTGTGGTGTGGGAGCTGAAATGTCTTGGTCAAAAGAGTCAATATCAGACAGAACTTTGGCAAGTTCTGGTTGAGTTTGTTCAGGATTTGGATTAATAGGAAGGGAGTGAGTTTCATTTAGACTTAGAGTTTCTGATGGATCAAACCCTATGTCAAAGTCATCAAACGTTTATGGAGTTGGATGTTCTGATTGGGTAGTTATGGTTTCAGATGTTGATATAGTTATTGATTCTAAAACAGTAATAGAGTAAGGATTACCTTTCTTTCTTGCAGCTTTAGGAGTCTTCTGAGATGGTCCTTCTGCTGCAGCTTTCCTTTTCTTGGTCTTCTTCAGAATAACTTTGGGAGCAGCTTGATGCAAGTCCTGGATGTTTATTTCTGGTGCAGTGCCATTTGACTTACACACATCCATATATCTGACAATTATCTCAGTCTTGGAGTCAATCTCAGAGAAAAGAGGAAAATCATCCAGAGGAATTCTTCTAGAAGTGATGGTTGCAAAATAAGTAATGTTGGGTTCCTTCTTGATGTTCTCAATGATTTTCATCTTTTTCAGATTTTTTGCATTCAGAGGCTTCCCAGCCGTTGCTTCTAGTGAGCTGATTTCCTGTGCTTCAGTCAAATGCTCAATCAGCCTATTCTCTGTTAGAATGTCTGATATGAGTCTTCCTAGAGGTATCTAGTCCCTTTTGGTATGCTCGTCTTCTCTTGTTTCCGTTACACTGGTCCTCAGATGATTAAGTAGCAAGTGAGGGAGGTTTACCTTAGTCTTCTTGGAGATAAAGTAGATCAAAAACTGCTGATCAATGTATATGTAGTCAGGAGAGCTAGTTGGCTTCCTATGGTTGATGCATTCCAGAATTATTTTAGCCCAAATTCTGTGATGATCCTTCAGATCCCTAATCTTGCTGGAGGGTAGGCCCAAAGTAAATATTTCCCTTGCAATAGAAGCTACATCAGAACATCTTTCAGCCATGTCAATACATCTGACACCTCCACCATTGTAACCAATAAGTCTTGAAATTAGATCTTCTGTAATGACAATCTTCTTCCCCATGACATACGAGGTAACTTGATGGTTTGAGGAGGAAGTATGTATCCAGAATTCTTTGACAAGAATTGGAAACGTTGGCTCTAGAAGACGGTCAAAATATCTGTTCCAACCTTGAGCATTAACGTCTTCATACAGATTGAAGCCGTTTTCTTGAAGGCTTTCAAAGTCAACAATTAGTTCTGAAAGAACTTCCAGATTATCAATGGGAGCGAGTAGCGTTCTGTACGGTTCTTCGTACTGTTCCATAGAAGCAGTTTCCTGAGTACTGATGTTTTGGACGCTTGAAGAAGCCATGTTCACACAAGAATTTTTGAGAAAGATGAAAGGGTCTTTGAAAGTACGAACTGAAAACAATAGAAGGTATTGAAAAGTGAAAGAATGTAAAGAGTGAAACTTGAGTTTAAATAGATTTTCTTGAAAGCATAAACAGTAAGAGAGAAAAACAATTAGTCATGATTATAAGCATTAATGACAACTGATTTTAGGGGATTCAGAAAGATATTGGAATGTGTGTTCAGCCTCAGAAGGTATCTGATGAATGGATGACAACTGTTTGCTTATGTGAACAACACACTTCCATCCTTGAAATTAAACGTTCAGATCTTCATGGATAGATTCTGATGCAATTTGTACTTCTAAAACTCTGAAGGCAGGTTGATCAGTAGTTCACAGAAAATAACTAAGTTCTGAAGGTTAAGATATGTAAATAGAACAATTTATTCTTGTCAAAGCTTCATGCTGAGATGTTTCAGAATGAAGTTAAACCCATCTTTAGAAAGATTTTTTGTAAAGACATCAGCCCATTGATGGTCTGTGTCAATGGATTTTAAGTTAAGATTCCCTTTCTGAATATAGTCCCTAATAAAATGATGTTTTATTTCTATATGCTTAGCCCTAGAATGCAAAATAGGATTTTTACTGAGACAAATAGCAGAAGTATTGTCACAGAGGATAGGAATGTTACTCTCAAATATATTGAAGTCTTCAAGTTGACTTTTCATCCAGAGCATTTGCGTACTACATCCAGCAGCTGCTATGTATTCAGCTTCTGTTGGTGATAGTGCTATTATGGATTGTCTTTTGCTGGACCATGAGATTAGATTTTCTCCCAGAAACTGGAAGCTTCCAGAAGTGCTTTTACGTTCTACTCTGTCTCCAGCAAAGTCAGCATCATAGTATCCTACTAAGCTGTAATCATTTGATTTTCTATAAAACAAACCCAAACTAGCAGTACCATTCAGATACTTGAAAATTCGCTTAACTGCTGTTAAGTGGGATTCTCTAGAATCTGATTGGAATCTAGCATAAATGCAAACACTGAATAGAATGTCAGGCCTTGAAGTCTTCAGATAGAGAAGAGAACCAATCATACCTCTGTAGACCTTCTGTTCTACCTTTTTACTTACCTCTTCCTTTGCCAGAATGCACATGGGATGCATTGGAATCTTTGAGGGCTTACATTCTGAGAGATCAAATTTCTTCAGAAGTTCTCTGACATATTTGCTCTGATGAATGTAAGTTCCTTCTGGAGTTTGATTTATCTGAATGCCCAGAAAGAATTTGAGTTCCCCCATCTCAAACTCAGCATGTATACATTTATAAAACTCTCTTCCAAAAGAGGGTTTAGTAGATCCAAATATGATGTCATCAACATAAATATGACATACTAACATGTCATTCTTAACTATCTTACAGAACAAGGTTGTGTCCATATTCCCTCTGGTGAATTCCTTTTCTAACAAGAAGTTACTTAGTCTTTCATACCAAGCTCTAGGAGCTTGTTTCAGACCATAGAGTGACTTCTTTAGTTTGAAAACATATTCTGGATTTTTGGAACTCTAAAAACCAGGAGGTTGGTGCACATATACCTCTTCATCTATATAGCCATTTTAGAATGCACTTCTGACATCCATCTGATACAGAGTGATGCCTTTATTAACTGCAAATGATATTAAAAGTCTGATAGATTATAACCTGGCGACTGGAGCAAAGGTTTCTGTATAGTTTATCCCCTGTTGCTGACTATAACCTTGTGCTACCAGTCGTGCTTTGTTTCTGATGACTTCACCTTGCTCGTTCAGTTTGTTTCTGAACACCCATTTTGTACCAATGACGTTGAATCCTTTTGGTTTGGGGACTAGATCCCATACGTCATTTCTGGTGAATTGATTTAGTTCCTCTTGCATTTCCATAATCCAGTCATTGTCCAGAAGTGCTTCATCAATTGTTGTTGGTTCAATCAGAGAAACCAGTCCCATGAGGGATTCTTCAGAGTTTCTGAATGTTGATCTTGTTATGATTGGATCTTCCTTCTTTCCGAGTATTGTATCTTCTGGGTGATCAATGCTGCTTCTAGATAGTCTGTTCTGGAGTTGATCAACAGAAGATGTTGGATTGCTTGCAGTGACTCTTTCCGCTGTTGAGGGAGTGTCTTTGTTGAGAACCTATGATGAGTTGACTTCAGTACCTGTGAGTTCAACTTCCATTCCCACAAGGAGTTCATTCTACTTTGACTTTTGAGAGTCAAGCTTATCATCAAACGTAACACTGATTGACTCTTCAACACTCTGTGTTTCTGTATTGTATACTCTGTACCCTCTCGAGCGTTCAGAGTATCCTAACATAATACACTTTTGTGCTTTAGAGTCAAACTTGTTCAAATAATTTGTTGTATTCAGAATAAAACATGTGCATCCAAATGGGTGAAAATAAGAAATGTTGGGCTTTCTGTTCTTCCACAATTCATATGGAGTCTTTTCCAGAATAGGTCTTATAGAGATTCTATTCTGAATGTAACACGTTGTGTTAATTGCCTCTGCCCAGAAAATATTAGCAACGTTAGTCTCGTTGATCATGGTTCTGGCCATTTCTTGCAATGTTCTGTTCTTTCGTTCTACAACTCCATTTTGTTGGGGAGTTCTAGGACAAGAGAAATCATGCAGAATGCCTTTTTCATTAAAGAATAATTCAAAATCTTTATTTTCAAATTCTCCACAATGATCACTTCTGACTTTGACAATTCTAAGATCCTTTTCATTCTGAACTTGGTTGCAGAAGGTAACAAACACAGAGTGTGACTCGTCCTTGTGTCTTAAGAACTTTACCCATGTCCATCTGCTATAGCCATCTACGATTACTAACCCATACTTCTTGCCACTGACTGAAGCAGTTTTTGAAAATTTGCCTTTCTGACATGCTTCACACGGAGCATCTGAATTGAACTTCAAGTTAGGAAGTCCTCTGACCAGATTGAGTTTGTTAATCTGAGATATTCTTATCATACTAACATGTCCCAATCTTCTGTTCCAGATCCATTGCTCGTTGTTAACAGATAGTAGACATTTTACATTCTAACTCTTTAGTTCAGAAAGTTTTATTTTATAAATGTTGTTTTTCCTCTTTCCATTAAATAGGATTGTCCCATCTTTCCAACTAACAGCTTTGCATGAATTTTGATTGAAGATTATATCATAACCATTGTCACTTAATTGACTTATGGATAACAGGTTATGCATTAATCCATCAACTAATAAAACATTACTTATAGAGGGAAGATTTCCATTACCTACTGTTCCAGAGCCAATGATCTTTCATCTCTGATTGCCTCCAAAGCCCATGTGGCCTCCAGGCTTAAGTTCCAGGCTTTGGAACATATGCCTTCTTCCTGTCATGTGTCGTGAGCAGCCAAAGTCCAGGTACCATGATTGGTGTCTTAGCCTTGCTGCTAAAGATATCTGCCACATGTATGATTTTATCCTTAGGTACCCATATTTTCTTGGGTCCTGATTTGTTAGTTTTACCAAAATTCTGATTGAATTTTGGTTTGACAGAATAATCACTACTTGTGTATTTTATGTAATGTGTCTGCCCATATATAAAATGTGAATTGAGTGGTGTGCGTTTTATAACTAAGTCCATGGCATTTTTTGGTGTAGGTACCTTACCTTGATATCCTATCCCTTTTCTGCCATTTCTGCTAACTCCATAGATCATTGAAGCCATCTTGCTTCTGTCTATGTTTTTAGCTAGAAACTTCTGAAAGCTGTGATCATACTCTTTGATGATCTCATCAGCATTGCTGAGAGTTTCAGAGATTGTTTCCTTCTGAGAGTTTTGCAAATGATTTTCTAATTTTGAAATTTTTTCTCTTAACTCAGAATTCTCAAATCTGAGACTCTTAGTCTTTTCAGAGTCAGAGGCAAGATTCCTTTTCAGGTTTATGAATTTGACTCTAATCTGCTGATACCTTTCTAGAATTTCATTTAGACTTTCAGCAAGTTCAGCCTTAGTAAAGTTTATGGTAAAGTCAGGGAATACCTCTTCAGTGTCTGATTGAGTATGAACCAGAAGCTTCACTGTCTTCTGATACGTTTTCTATGAGAGATATGTTTCCTCTTTCATCATCTAATTGTTAGTCAGCTTCAGATGGGTCGGAATCATCCCATGTAGCCATGAGTCTTTTCTTCTTTTCCTTGAGAAACTTCTTTTTGGGCTTTTCTTTCTGAAGCTTTGGGCAGTCACTTTTGTAGTGTCCTTGCTCATTACATTCATAGCAGATGATGTCCTTGTTGTTTGGATTTCTGTATCCTGAAGAACCTTCAGATCTTCGGTGTCTAGAGGAGGACTCAGACTTTCTGTATCTAGAGGAGGATTCATTCTGATTCTCTGATATTCTGGGATTTCTGAACATCCTTTGTCTCTGCTTCCACAGTTGGTTCACCCTTCTGGAGAGGAGAGACAGTTCATCTTCTTCTGATGAGGATCCATCAGAAGTTTCTTCCACGGCCTACAAAACTTTGGAGTCAGATTTTCTGTTAGATTTTAAAGCTAATGGCTTACTTTGCTTTTGAGGTTCATCTTCTTCTAGCTCTATCTCGTGACTTCTGAGGGAGCTAACATGTTCCTCCAAAGAGTTTTTTTTAATGATATTTGGCTAACTTAAGTGCTGTGACCATTGGCCTCCATTGTTTGGGCAAGCTTTTGATGATCTTCTTAACGTGATCAGCAGTAGAATACCCTTTGTCAAGAACTTTTAGTCCAGCAACAAGAATTTGAAATCTTGAAAACATAGTTTCTATTGATTCACTATCTTCCATCTTGAATGCCTCATACTTCTGAATGAGCGCAAGGTCCTTGGTTTCTTTGACTTGAATTTTGCCTTCATGCGTCATTCTCAGAGAGTCAAACATATTCTTGACAGTTTCTCTGTTTAATATTTTCTCATATTCTGAATATGCGATGGCGATGAGGAGAATTGTTCTGGCCTTGTTGTGGTTTCTGAATTCACGCTTTTGCTGATCATACATCATTTTCCTGTCTATCTTCTGACCACGTCCATCCACAGGATGCGTGTATCCATCAGTCACCATGTCCCACAGATCAACATCATGGGCCAGAAAGAAACTCTCAATTTTGTCTTTCCAATAGTCAAAGTTTCCTCCATCAAAGACTGGAGGTTTACCACTGAATCTGTCCTTGTCTTCATTGTTATCATTGCCGATGTTTTGGCTTGGTCTCACCATAGTGTTTTTCTGATGCTTGGATCTTGTACTGACACGGTTAAGTGTTTAAGCTCAAAACCAGGCGCTCTGATGCCAATTGAAGATATGAAAAACACAAGAAAGGGGGGTTGAATTGAAAACTTGAATCTAAAAAGCTTAATGACACAGTATTTTTATCCTGGTTTGTTTGATTTCAAACTACTCCAGTCCACCCGTCAAGGTGATTTCGCCTCTCTCCAACGAGGTCTTAATCCACTAATCTCAACAAGATTTCAAAATCTACTTTAACCACTGTTAAAGTCTTCTTGAGTACAACCACAATCCGATTAATCTCAAGGATCTCTTTTTCAATATGATTATACAATATGTGCTGTTGATTTTCCAACAAAAATGGTTTATCACAACTGTGATAAGTTACACAGGTTTATAGCTTAGAAAGATAGAATGAAATTGCTTGTAGCTTGAATATGCGTGAGTGGTGATCTCGCAAAATCGTTGTATGTACGTTTTTTCATCATTTTGAAAGCTGACTCGTTTATATAGGCATTGTAATGACGTTGATCATAAAGCATGTTTAATGTCATTAAAACACTTTCCTTTTGGAGAAGATCCTGTCTGAATGAAGCTGTTGGAATTGATGTTATGTTGAATGTTCAGTTACGCTTTAGAATCTTTTCTCCTTATTACAGATGATGCTTCAGAATATTGATGACTTGGTTTCATATGTTCTTGTTCAGAGTCAGAGTTTACTTTGATTAAGCGCAGGTTCTGGTCATCAATCTTCAGCGCATGTTCTGATTGCTTCAGCGTGTAGCACTTATGGCTTATCTTCTGATGTTGATTTGATCATAACTTCTGCATACATAAAACATATTTTTAATATGCATATTTGTTCTTTGTATTTATTTATTCTTTGTATTTGTTATCATCAAAACTCTAACCAAGGGTTGTAGAATCAAACTATGTTCTAACACCTTCCCATAAGCCCTACTATCCAGCCTTTCATCTTGAAGTAACCCTACTATCCAGGTTCCCTCCCATAAGCCCTACTATCCAGGTTCCTTCCCATAAGCCCTACTATCCAGGTTCCTTCCTATAAGCCCTATTATCCAAGCTTTCATCTCGAAGTAACCCTACTATCCAGGTTTATTCCCATAAGCCCTATTATACAGGCTTTCATCTCGAAGTAACCCTACTATCCAGGTTCCTTCCCATAAGCCCTACTATACAGGCTTTCATCTCGAAGTAACCCTACTATCCAGGTTCCTTCCCAAAAGCCCTATTATCCAGGCTTTCATCTCGTAGTAACCCTACTATCCAGGTTCCTTCCTATAAGTCCTACTATCAAAACTTTCATCTCGAAGTAACCCTACTATCCAGGTTCCTTCCCATAAGCCCTACTATTCAGGCTTTCATCTCGAAGTAACCCTACTATCCAGGTTCCTTCCCATAAGTCCTACTATCCAGGATTTCATCTCGAAGTAACCCTAATATCCAGGTTCCTTCCTATAAGCCCTACTACCCAGGCTTTCATCTCGAAGTAACCCTACTATCCAGGTTCCTTCCAATTAGCCCTACTATCCATGCTTTCATCTCGAAGTAACCCTACTATCCAGATTCCTTCCTATAAGCCCTACTATCCAGGCTTTCATCTCGAACTAACCCTACGACCCAAGTTCCTTCTCATAACCCTACTATCCAGGTTCCTTCCTATAAGCCCTACTATCCAAGATTTCATCTCGAAGTAACCCTACGACCCATGTTCCTTCACATAGCCCTACTATCTAGGTTTTCACTTCGAAGTAACCCTACGACCCGAGTTCCTTCTCACAGTCCTGTTTCCTAGGCTTTTATTTCGAAGCAACCCTACTAACCAGGTTCCTTCTCTCTTATCTCCAGAAAACAGTTTACAACACTGTAAAACCTAGACACGACCAGATACGGTCGATTTCACATTTCCCCAGTAAGTCGCTGTGCAGCCTGGACCCTGACCAGACAAGAAGTTTACTTCCACCTCCTCAATCAAGAGTTAATTCCCCAGTAGAGTAACGGAAAACCGAAGCTCCTAGCCTCTATTTCCAAAGACATAAATCAACATTCTCCGGTGAAGTTCTCCTCAACGGTAGTTACAGGAATTCTCGCAAAGGAATCTCTTATGCGATCAATATCTTTTCTGGATGGCATCTTTAAGCCAATCTCCGACGACTCTCCATCGCCTTCCAAATGGCATCTGTAAGCCCATTCCCGATATTATCAACTGACACTCACTTCGTGTGAGTGCAAATTTCTGGGCACTCTAGTGTTCAATCATCTTCCACCTTCAGATCATAAAAGGCAGACAAGCCAATCTACATCCTCGGGTTTAAGAAGATTGAATAGGGACAGCTGTTGTACCCAAACATTTTCTCTCTCACTTCTCAAAGGATCATCCTGGACCCTCGGGTTTGCTTATATCAAGTTTCGAGTCTTGGATTACAATTTTCCAAGAAAATGATTCACAAGGGCAAATTGGTCAAAAGCACACTGAAAAGTCAAACTTTGAATTTTAGATCAAAAATCAAGTTTCAACAATTATATTTCATCAAGACATGAAATTTGTTCATCAAAAATCAGAAGTCATAAATTACTTTGAAAAATCCAAATTTCTAAACATTTAAATTTTTTTTCTAAGTGTTAAGAGAATATGGTACTTCAGAACTTCTGGGCCATCCCCCACGCAAGTGCAATCAGAATTTGCAAACACAGTTCAGAACATGATGTCTCAATCAGAACATGTATAAGCAATGCTCTTTGGTCAGAACATGAATCTTCAACATATGAAGGCTATGTTCAACGCTTCGGTCAGAACATTAACCTTCGAGTCTCATTCTGGTCTTCTGCGATCAGAACATCACCAAATTCTAAAACCTCGTTTAAACAACCTGCTGCCCTACTATGGCAAAGTCCTGCAACTAGCTGCTGATCCAGTCCACACCTTCACTTTCTCAAACCCCATATTTGCACCAAATTAGCATACAAAAGCTGTGATTAAATAGCAATGGAACAATATTCTAAAAATGTTCAAATCCCATTTGTTTTCCCCCCCAAAACCACAACAAACTCACCTATAAATAAGTTGTTCCATCACACTTGCAAGGGGCTGGCTTTTAGAAAGAGAGAGAGAGAGAATTATCTAAGAGAGAAAAGGAAACAGTAAAAAAAAACCTTCGCAAATCCTAAAAAAAACCTTTGTTCTTCCCTTTGAATCAAAGAACTTAGCATTTTCTCTTCCGTTGTTCTTGCTGACTCGAAAACATCTGAAGGCACAAGCTCAAGTCCCAAACACACGTTCCAAGTTTAAGGTAAGTCTTTTTGACTTTGAATCTTTTCATTCAGAACATCATTAAATATGTAAATATCATAGTATTGATGTTGTCCATATCGTTGCATAAGTAAAAAAAACATTAGATCAGAACTTCTTGAATAAAGCTAGATTCATAATTAGGATTAGAACTTCTATAAACTGTTGTGCTTTTCATCTTTCTGATTTGCTATTTGTTAAGAATTGAATAAGTTGTTGATGTGTTGATTAATGTAAGGAAGGACTTGAGATGCCACACAAAACTTGTGAGTTCTCCTCACTGTTTTAACACACTGAACTTCTGAGTTCTCCTCACTGTTTTAATACACAGAACTTCTATGATTTTCTCACTATTTAAACACACTGAACTTCTGACTTCCACTCACTGCTTTAGAATAGCACTGAACTTTTGAGTTCTCCTCACTGTTTTAATTCACATAACTTCTATGATTTTCTCACTATTTAAACACACTGAACTTCTGTCTTTCACTTACTACTTTTGCACAACACTGAAGTTCTGAGTTCTCCTCACTATTTTAATACACATAACTTCTATGATTTTCTCACTATTTAAACACACTAAACTTCTAACTTTCACTCACTACTTTAGCACAACACTGAACTTCTGAGTTCTCCTCACTGTTTTAATACACAGAACTTCTAAGACTTTCTCACTGTTCTAACATTCAGAAGATCAGCACGTAGCAACCCAGAACTTCTGTGTTTTCCCTCTAACGTTTCTTGCAGGACCTCAGAGTGTATTAATCCAGAACTTCTGATTTCCTCTGACGTTTCATTCTGAACCACAACGCGGCCGACATCAAAACTTCTGATCCCCTTTGTTTTGCTTTCAACAGCATGCTCATTCTATCTCTCATTATTTCCCTTATTTATCATTTTCAATATTAATACCCTTTTTATTAATATAAAAAATACATAAAAATATTTTCTTTTTATTAATTAATTAATTTCTTTTTTTAATTCATTAAGACAAAAAACCATTTTCTAAACAAGTCCTTTTTCTTTCTTGCATTGTACATTTCAATATGGTTGTAATAGTTAATTAAGATTTAAATTCTTGCAACCCCCCATTTAAAAATTTGTACCCCCATCCCTAAATGATGTAATAGCGTAGGACCTTTACATTTCCGCAATTTATTGCTTTCAAACATAAATGCTAGTAATTATGGTGTATATGGCAAGACATAAAATCAACAAATAAATAACCCTAATCAAGACTAAATGCATGAAAATCAAACACACTTGCACACTAGCACCCTTAGGGTAATCCCTTTTTGTTGCCTATCAAAAAATAGTCGTGTCCCTCGAATATGGGCGTTTTAGCAAAGACCCTCGATAAAAGATCATAGTCCCTCAATGACCCTCGATGTTGCCTTCGGTAAACAATCTCGTCCCTAAACGATATTGCTAAAATGTCCCATAGGTTACCTTCTATGACTATACAAACGTCCCGCTCCCGTCCCTTCACATCCCATGATGGGGCTTCTTACCAAAACAATTGCAAGATAGCAACATCTAAAGGAGGAAAAAACATTTAAGACCTTTTGAGTAGGTAGATTCGCTCCTAGTTCCTCTCTTGCTCACAATAAAATATTTTTTACACCAACACTTTCATCTTGAAACATTTTCAAAAGAGAAAACACTTTGCACACGTTCTTATAGAAACGAGAGCCATTACAAAGAAGACACCTTTTCAAAATCACTTTCAAAAAACACATTCCACAAACACACCTTTGAACTATTTCCAAAACAACACTTTGTACGCGTTCTTATAGAAGCGAGAACCATTACAAAGATATTTTCAAATTATATTAAAACCCACACCCCAAGCCCATTCAAACAAAATCAAATGATCTAGAAAGAAACTAAGAGCCCGTAGATAACTACGGATGAAGAGGGTGCTAATACCTTCCATTTTCATAATCTACCCCCCGAACTCAAGAAAACATCTCTAAAGGTCTTTCCTATTCTTTTTAGCCTTTCCTTATTGGATAAAAGAAAAGTCGGTGGCGACTCTTGCTAACCACAACATTTGCGATCAAACACAAAACAACCCGAGTCGTTTCTTCCACCGACCCCCCCCCCCCCCCCACACACACACACACACACACACACACACACATATATATATATATATATATATATATATATATATATATATATATATATATATATATATATATATATATATATATATATATATATATATATATATATATATATATATATATATATATATATATATATATATATATATATATATATATATATATATATATATCTATATTTTTTTCCGAACACTTTTGGTTTGTCGGGATGCCCTTATTTTTGCCTAGGCCTGTCAACCTAGCAGGTCTATTTTATGCGTAGTATTTTTTTACTATGTCCGCGTTCAAAGGGTGTGGAAAATATTCACCATTAATAATAGTTATTATCATAGGACCACTATAAAATATCTTTTTGATCACAAATGGCCCTTCATATATGGGAGTCCTTTTCCCCTGGGATTACCTTGTGGTAGGATAATGCACTTTATTACCTAATCCCCAGCCTGGTATACCCGATGTTTGAATTTCCTGTTAAAGGCTTTGATCATGCGTTTCTGATACATCTAACCATGACAAACAACCTCAAGCCTTTTTTCATCGATCAAATTTATTTGGTCCAGTCGAGTATGAGTCCATTCGACTTCATCTAAACTTGTGTCTTTCATAATCCTTAGGGAAGGAATCTAGACATCCAAAGGTAAGACAACCTCCATACCATAGGCTAGAGAGAACGGGGTTGCCCCAATTGATATGTGTATCGAAGTGTGGTAACTATAAAAAACAAATGGTAGCATATCATGTCAATCTTTGTACGTCACCATCACCTTTTGCAAATTCTTCTTGATATTCTTGTTGGCAGCTTCCATTGCTCCATTCATCTTTGGTCGGTATGTAGAAGAATTATGATGCTTAATCCTAAACTGCGTGCAGAGTTCCATGATCATAGTATTCTTAATATTGGTACCATTATCCGTGATGATCCTTTCAGGCATGCCATACCGACATATGAGGTTATGCTTAATAAATTAGGCCATAATATTCTTGGTAACTGATGCAAACGAGGCTACTTCAACCAACTTCGTGAAATAATCAATAGTGACTAGGATAAAACAATGTCCATCAGAAGCAGTAGACTTAATCTCTCCAATCATATCAATGCCCCACATTGCAAACTACCAAGGAGCAGTCAAGACATTCAGTGGAACCAGAGGCACATGTACTTTGTTAGCATAAATTTGAAATTTGTGGCAAGTTCTGGAATGATGATAGGAATCAGTTTCCATAGTAGACCAATAATAAACCTCTCTCATAATCTTCTTAGCCATTGTATTCCCATTGGTGTGAGTACCAAAGACTCCTTTGTATATATCTTCCATAATTTTCTCAGCTTCCTTCTTGTCTACACAACGAAGCAAAGTCGAATCGTGGTTGCGCTTCTATAGGATTCTGTTACTTAGAAAGAACTTGGCAGAGAACCTCCTTAGAAATTTCTTATCATTGATAGATGCTCCTTCCAGATATTCTCGAGTTTCGAGGTATCTTTTTATTTCATGGTACCAGGGCTTTTCCTCTACTCGATCAGTATCAACTTTGTACCAATGTGCTGGTTCATCTAGTCTCTCAATAGAAATTCGAGGAGCGTCATTATCCCATCTGACTATGAAAATAAATGACATGGTAGCTAATGCGTCTTTCAATTGATCCTCTTCTTGTGGAATATGTTCAAAAGTGATTTCCTTGAAGTAAGAAATTAATGTCAACACATGCTCCTGATAAGGAATGAGATTTAGATGCTTTGTATCCCATTCTCCCTTAATTTGACTGATCACTAGGGATGAGTCCCAATATAAATTCAGGAAGTTAATTCTCATATTGATGGAAGCTTTGATACCCATGATATATGCTTCATACTCGGTCATGTTATTGGTACAATCAAAATACAACCTGGCGGTGAAGGGCGTATAGAAACCCCTGGGAGAGATAATCATATCATCAATTCCGTTACCAAGCACATTAGAAGCTCCATAAAAAACCATAGTCCATTTGGATCCTGATTCAGGTCCTTTATATGGTCCAGGTTCTTTATAATCAGTAACTAGCATAATATCCTCATCTGGGAACTCAAAATTCCTAGACTGATAGTCATCTATAGCATGATGAGCCAAATGATCTTCTAGTACACTTCCTTTGATTTCCTTATGAGTAGTATATTGAATGTCATATTTTGTCAAGACCATTTTTTATCTTGCTATTCTTCTGGAGAGAGCGGGTTTCTCGAATATGTATTTTATTGGATCCATCTTAGAGATCAACAAAGTATTATGAGTCAACATATATTGTCTTATTCGGCGACCAGCCCATGAAAAAGCACAACAAGTTTTCTCGAGCAGTGAGTATCTTGTTTCACAATTGGTAAACTTTTTGATAAAGTAGTATATTGCATTCTCTTTTCGATCATACTCGTCATGTTGCCCCAATACACACCTCATTGAGTTCTCTAACACTTTTAAGTACATGAGAAGAGGTCTTCCTTCAAATGGTGGCATCATAATAAGAGGTTCTTGGAGGTGCTCCTTGGATTTTTTCGAAGTCAATCTGACAATCGGTGTTCCACTTCACTACTTGATCTTTCTTCAGTAACTTGAAGATTGGATGCCATGTAACGGTCAAATGGGAAATAAATCTAGCAATGTAGTTTAATCATCCTAGGAAACCTCTGACTTCCTTCTCAGTACGAGGAGCTGGAATTTCTTAAATGGCTTTAACCTTGGCAAGATAAACTTCCATACCTTTACCACTGATGACGAAACCTAGGAGTTTACCGGATCTTACCCCAAAGGTGCACTTGTTTAGATTCAGCCTTAACTTGTACTTTTTCAACCTCTCGAACAACTTGTGTAGGTGGTCGATATGTTCTTCTTCAGTCTGAGACCTAGCTATCATGTCATCAACGTAAACCTCTATCTCGTGATGGATCATATCATGTAACAAAGCTACCATAGCATGCTGATATGTTTCACCGACATTCTTCAAACAGAAAGGCATAACTTTGTAACAAAAAGTTCCCCACTGTGTGATGAAAGTAGTCTTCTCCATGTCTTCAGGTGCCATCTTGATTTTATTATAACTAGAGAAAACATCCATAAAAGAAAATACTTTGTGCTGAGTGGTGTTGCCAACCAGAATATCAATATGCGGAAGCAAAAGTCATCTTTGGGGCTTGCCTTGTTCAAATCCTTGTAGTGTTTACCCATTTGCACTTTGCCATCCTTCTTAGGTACTAGCACCATATTTGCAAACTAATGGGGATAGGACATAACGGCTAAGAAACCTGTATTGAACTGCTTCGCAACCTCAGCTTTGATCTTTTCAGATATCTCGGGATGCATACGATGAACCTACTGTTTTATAGGAGGACAACCTTCCTTCATCGGTATACGGTGAACCAATATTTCAGTATCAACCCCTGACATGTCTTTGTACGACCAAGAAAAGATCTTAATGTAGTCACGCTTCATCCAGATTAATCTCTTTTTGACATTGTCTTATAGTTTGGCACTTATCTTGACTTCTTTCTTGTCCTCTTTAGTAACAAAGTTCACAACCTCGATTGGCTCTTCATGCGATTGAATGGCTCTTCCCTCCTGCATTACAGCCTAGCAAGCTCTCAAGGTACTTCACAATCTTCCTCACCTTCGTCCTCGGCTTGGTAGATCGAATTTTCAAAGTCATAATTGGCAATAGCATAATTGTTATCAATGGAATCCATGGTGGATACAGATCTACAATTTGTTGTGTGGGTATGTGTAAGAACACATAGCTATTTTGAAACAAATAAAGTAAAAGAAAGACAAAGAGCTCAAAATTTGAATGCAAACATCCAATGATTTATTAAATGAAAATATGCGGAGAGCAAGAGTCGCCACTGACTTTTCTTTTATACAATATGCAGGAAAGGTGAAAAGAACAGGAAAGACCTTTGATATATTTTGAGTTCGGGGAGGTAAGATATGAAAAGGGATGGTGTTAGCACCCTTTTTACCCATAGTTAACTATAGACTCTTAATTAATTAGCTCACTTTTGAAAACTTGCTTTGTGTTTATGATTTGTTTGAGAATATTTTGAAATTGCCAATATAAAGAGAACTTTGTAATGATTCATATATCGGTCCTTAAGAATGTATACAAAGTGTTTGCAAATATTTTGTTCGAAAAATGTAATGTGAGAATCGTTTTGTTTTTTGAAAAGACTTGTGAGCAAGTGATTAAAAGTTTCTTACTCACTCAAGGTCGTTCTTGTTTTTTTCCTTCTCCTCTAGAGATAGTGCTATCTGAACAATTAGTTGGTATGTAGCCCTATCTATTAGATATGAAGGGACAGACGAAGGGTCATCGAATGGTCATCAAAGAAAATATGTAGAGATGCTTTATAAATTTTATTGGAGGGACTAGATAATTTTTCATAGGCCACATCAAAGGGATTATGATCTTTATTCGAGGGTCTTTTGTTAAAGCATCCCCACTTTTGACAGACATGACCATGTATTCGTAAGGCAACAAGAGGGGGTAACCTAAAGGTGCAAGTGTGAAAGTGTGTTAGTTTCAGTTATTTAGTCTTGAATTTAAGGTTTTTCTATGATTGATCTTAGTCTTGTCATACAAACCCTATTTACTAGCAGCTGCAAAAAATATAATGCGGAATGAAATGTGCGGAATGTAAACCTAAAACTATTACATGGCTTCGGGGCAGTTACATAAGAATGAAAGATGCAGAAAATAAACCCTAAAACTATTACATACTCGGAGCAGTTACATAATAGGAAAAACTCAAAAAATATAAAGCTACTGCTGTACCCCAAAATTTGCAATCTCATTTCTCAAGAAATCTCTCATAAGATCTCCATGGATTCAAGACTGCACAAGGTTTGATCAGTTCAAGACACCTCCTTAAGCACTGATGACTCAAATTAGGGTTTGAGTTTGCACAAGGAAAAATGTAATTTTAATTCCCCATATGAAATTCATGGATCATTTTGGACCCTCAAGATTTCTCATGTCATGTTTCAAGTCATGGATCACATTTTTGCTGAGTCAATTGATCAATTGACCAAAATTCAACTGTATTGGTAAAAAATTCAACTGTGGTCAATTTATAGTCAAACTTCATGATTTTTGGTTCATATCAACATTATGAACTCATATATATCATTAGATCATGTTTGGATCATAATTTCTCAAGATATTTGATTAGATCATCAAAAGGGCAAAATGGTCAAAAGTAGGGTTTTAACTGAGGAGGTTCAATTTTTTATTTTTGACCTAACAAATGACTTATTGGTTTAAGACATGATTTCAAGGACTCAAATGCATAATTTTTACCTAATGGCATGGCTCAAAACTTTTCTCAAGATCAATTGATTGATAGTTGAATTTCAGTCAACTGATGAAAAGTCAACTATACACTGAAAAGTCAAACTTTGACTTTTTGATCAAAATCAAGTTTCAAATATTACAATTCATAAAGACATGTAAAAATATGAAACTTGTTCATCAAGAAATCAAAAAGTCAAGATTCATCTTTGAAAAGTCAAAATTCTAAACAAAATTTTTTCTAAGTGTTGGAAAATTCACTTTTTTTCACAACTTTGTGCAAAATTTCCACCATGATGCAAGATGATTCAAAGGAAACTTCCAACATGAAAGTTGTAGATCTCAATAATATATAAAACATTATAGGGAAGAACTTTTTCTATAAATTCTTGGATTTCAAGTTATGATTTCGTGAAGACATGTTCATGAAACTTAAAAGACTTAGTGAAATTTTGCCCTAGTTAGGCAGGATTTTAACCTAACTTCATGGCAATTTTTAACCTAGTTCCAAATTGAATTTTCTAAAATGTCCAACATGAAGGTTGTAGAGGATCTTACAAGCTTTCCAAAATGTCCAAGAACTCATTGATATCATACTTGAGCTAAGATAATCAAAGGGAAGAATTTAGGGTTTCAAACTTGAATTACAAGTCAATTTTGTGATGAACACTTGATCCAATCTTCAAGCATGTTGTATGTGATCGGTGGAAATATAACTGACTTTTTGGAATGCTGGTTCGCGTTTGCGTTTAGCAAAATGTCGCGGTAAGCAAGAGTCGCCACCGTCTTTTATTTTCTCCAACAAGGAAAGGACAAAAGCACATCAAAATTCCTTTTCGAGATGTTTCTTGGGTTCAGGAGGTAGATTATAGAAAGGGAAGGTGTTAGCACCTTTTCTATCCGTTGTTATCCACGGGCTCTTAGGTACTTGCTCACTATGTTTTCAAAATGTTTTTCTTTTCTTGTGTTTGTGGGTTTTGAAAAACTTTTGTTTGAAAATTTTGATTTAACTCTTGTGTCTATCCTCAAGAGTGTATGAAGTGTTGTTTGAAAACTCTTGTCAGAAAAGTGTAGGTGCGAAAAGTATTTTTGTTTTAAAAGAGCAAGTACCTGAGAACCTCTACCTACTCAAAAGAAATTAAGCTGTGTAAATGTCCTTTAAACAGTACTATCCCACTATTGAGAAGTAGGTAGCACCGTCGTTGGAGTTTTAGGGTCAATTCGATTATAGGGACATGTGGTCACTAAAGCAATGGTAGGACGCCTCAGCGGTAACCCTAATGTCTTAGATCATTTTTTATCGAGGCAACCATTTCGAGGCAACTTTGATCTTTAGACAGGAGGGCAACCTCTAAAACACCCTATACTCAATGACCACGTCGAGGCAACCAAGTGAGGCGTACCCTAGGAGTGGCATGTGCGAGTGTGTCAGTTTTCAGTTATGTTATCTTTGTACATGTTATGATGAGCTACGATTGATTTTATTTTAATAGAGATCTTGACATGCATAGCCTAGTTAGCATACATCTAGCAGTTAATAGTTGCGGAAAATAAAGCTAAACTATTACAAGGCGTCAGGTATTTACATCGCCAAAAACAAACCCTTGAAAAAGTAAATTGCGGGAAATTAAATAAAAGCGATAAAAAGTCTTAATTAAAGCTATTAAATCCTCGGAACAATTACATAATATGATCAACACATGAATAAAATAAACATACGCGCGAGAGAAAAATTGAATCAGGGAGTTTTTAGGGTTTTGACCCTTTTTTAGGAAAGAAGGATTTTTTTTGTTATTTTGCATTTAATTAAATTAAACCTAGACTAATTAATTAATTAAATAAAAGAAAGATTTTTTTTTGTTTGAGTTTTTTATGTTTTTTAAGGAAAAAATAAAAGTGATTAAAAGTTATCAAAAACCCTAATTCTATATTAATTTTATTTATTGTGAAAATATTAAAATTAACCTAATTAAGACTAAATTAATTAATTACTCATTTATTTACAAAAATAATAAAAGGGTGAAATTAATTTTAATAAATAATAATAATAAAAAAAATTTTATATTTTAGTTTTCTGATTTTATTATGAAAAAATTAATTAATTTTGTTAATTAGGTAATAATAATAATTAATAATAAAACAATTAAGTGAAAAATATAAAAGAAGAAAAAAAGAATAAACCCAGGGGGTGATGGGCCCAAAGAGGAGGTGTTTCTGGAATTCTCAAGGCTCAATTGCTGCAAGCCTTTTTAACTATGGCCATCCCATGCATAAGCGTTGACTGGAGACTATGGTGAGGATTCCACTCTTGGCCACTGGATTTGCTTTGCAAGCCACTTGGCGTGTTGATAGTTGAGGTATATGGTGGACCTTTTTTGGAAAACTGCACAAGAACACTTGAAAAATAAAAGTAACAATGTTTTGGGGGGACCTGGGATTCGAACCCAGGCCCCAAGGGATAATGCCTCAATGCCTTTGCCAACTGAACTGGAACGCGCGTCTGTTAAATGAATGGATAGAGAGTATTATATACAAAAACTAATATTATGCTGTAAAACAAAAAATAACGCGCACGTTTTCAAGCAAGTCAATGAGGTATCAACACATCATCATCTTCTTCGTTTACCCTGCATAATCAGAATCAAATAGCTGGGTTTTTTAACCCCCACTAACCCCTGCAAGGAAAAATAGCAATTAGAAGCACAGTGAACATAAATGTTTCGCGAGGTATGGGTCTTGGTCGTCTTGGTCTCATGATCTCAACCATGTGTCTCACTGGTCCCAATTTTCCATGGTTTAGAAAGCCCTAATTTAAAGCTCAAGAACCCTAGAAATTTGATCATGGCATTCTTCGATTCAGGGTGCTATGGTTCAATTAAACCATTCCATTAGCTTTGTTCAGTCTCTAGCAATGCAAAACAATCATGAAAACGTGTTAAATGCGCATGAATCAAGATATATAATTCTGAATAAGAAAGGCAAACCGTGAAACTGTGTGCAACGATTCCTTGAGCTTTAGTGCCTGAATTCAATTGCAAAACACTCTTGGGACCTCCTGCAATATGTTTGAATGAATATCACGCCTTGAATTGGCCTAGATTGCAAGAATAGGTTTTCAATTTTCTTGGAATTTCTTGAATTGGACAAGGTCTTTTCTGCAGCTTTCAATCGTCCACTAGGTCAGGGTTTTCTTGCTTGCATATAAGGGAAACAAATTAGATCAAAAAGTTGGGCCAATATCCATTGCATTAATGTTTAAATCTTTGATTGGAAATCAAATATTTTTTATTCTTCATGATTGAAAAAAGTTGCCAAAATTGGATTTTTTTTGTATCTTTGACTTGTGCACGAATTTGCCAGCATGTTTAGGTCATATTTGCTTCACAAAAATATTTAAAAAACAAATCTTCTATTTCTTATGATTTAAATTAATTAAATGAATTAATATTAATTAAAAATCCAATTAATCAATAAAAATAAGAAAATAAATCCAATTAATCTTGATGGGTCGTGAATAGGTCATGGGTGAAGTTTCAAGAAGAGATTTGAGGCCCATTAGTAAAAAGAAGGTGTTTTGAGCAAAGTTGACTTTTGCAAATTCATGAAAATTTCCCAACTTCTCCAATGCACAACTTGCTCAATTTTGATCATATGACCATGTTCTTGGACATTTTGGAAAGCTCTTGAAGTCCTCTAACCAATGCCTTTTGTCCCATGTCATTTGGATTTACCAATCTCAAGTTATGGCCTTTGACTCAAAGTGTACTTTTGTTGACTTTTGAATTTGACCTATAATGTAAAAATTGGTAACTTCTTGTGAGGGAATTTCTTGAACTTGGAGTGTGAAGATGGATTGTAGGAAATTGCATCCTCTTCAAAATGAGCTTTGTATGGAATTTTTCTGACAAACCATGAAAATGTTATGCCCTGGTCAAGGTACAATTGACTTTTTTTACTGTCCAGAAATAGTAACTTTTGCATCTTGATGATTTTTGAGCTATTCTTGTGGAATCATGATCAAGACTTGATCAAATGATGATTGTGACCTCAAAATAAGATGTTGACCCAAAATTCTGACTTTTGACTGCAAAATGACCATTTTGCCCTTGTAATTGACTGTAGATCAAATGGGGCTTTTGACTGTGCAAATTGACACTGTGAGTCTTGAAACTTGGCATGTAGGTGCTTGAGAATGTATATAGGCCTATGAGACTTGATTGAACCATTGAGGACCCCAAATTTCTTGCAAGAACCAAAACCCTAATTTCAGCTGGCTTAGGAAGTGGTTTGACTGTACAACCCTTGAGCAATCTTGAACCATTTAGAGATGACTCTTGACATATCTTGAGGAATATAGGAGGGCAAATTTTGGGGTACAACAGTTGCCCCTGTTCAATCTTCTTAAACCTGAGGATGTAGATTGGCTTACGTGCCTTTCATGATCCGAAGGTGGAAGATGATTGAACATTAAAGTGCCCAGAAATTTGCACTCGCATGGTGTAATATTAGTAATGTGATGTCGGGAATGGGCTTACAGACGCCATTTGGAGATCGTTGGTAGAAGGATGGGCTTATAGATGCCATCTAGAGATTGTTTGCTTAATCGTAATTTTGTAAGTTGAAAGAAGGAACCTGTGTAGGATTGCCTGACGATGAGTCCGTGTAAAACTGCATTTTGGAAGGAAGGAAACCTGTGTAGGGTTGACTGATGATGAGTTCGTGTGAAACTGCATCTTGGAAGGAAGGAAACCTGTGTAGGGTTGACTGATGATGATTCCGTGTGAAACTGCATCTGGAGTTGAGAAGGAACCGGTGTAGGGTTGTCTGATGATGAGTCAGTGTGAAACTGCATCTTGGAAAGAAGAAAACCTGTGTAGGGTTGACTGATGATGAGTCCGTGTGAAACTGCATCTTTGGAAAGAGAGAACCTGTGTAGGGTTTCTTGATGACGAGTCCGTGTAAAACGATGTCTTTGGAAAGAGAGAACCTGTGTAAGGTTTCTTGATGACGAGTCCGTGTAAAACTACGTCTTGAAGAGAGGGAACCAGTGTAGGGTTGCCTGATGAGGAGTCCGTGTAAAACTTCATCTGGAGTTGAGAAGGAACCGGTGTAGGGTTGTTTCGGGATAAGTTTGTGTGAAACTTCTGGAGGAACCTGGGTAAGGTTACTTCGGGATAAGTTCGTGTGGAACTTCAGGATGAACCGGGGTGAGGTTATTTTGACGATGAGTCCGTGTAAAACTTCATCTTGGAAATGAGAAGGAACCGGTGTAGGGCTGCCTGAGGATGAGTCCGTGTGAAACTTCATCTGAGTAGAGAAGGAACCGGTGTAGGGTTGCCTGTTGATGAGCCCGTGTAAAACTTCATCTAAAATTGAGAAGGAACCGGTGTAGGGTTTCCTGATGATGAGTCCATGTAAAACTTTATCTGAAATTGAGAAGGAACCGGTGTAGGGTTGCCTGATGATGAGTTCATGTAAAACTTCATCTGAAATAGAAGGAACCGGTGTAGGGTTGCCTGATGATGAGTCCGTGTAAAACTACATATGAAGTTGAGAAGGAACCAGTGTAGGGTTGCTTCATGATTGTCAAGTAGATAATTGTCCTTTCTGGTTTCAGGTATTAACCTACGGTCAGTCATCCACAGAATTTTCCTGGCTTGTTACAGGTATTAATCTGGAATTAGTCGTCCACAGATGCTTTTCCTGGCTTGTTACAGGTATTAATCTGGAACTTGGAAAGGTTGATGGTAGCCATCTTTTGATTGACCTTTTCCTGAAAAGGCAAAACGTTAGTTGTATGCAACGTCATGATGTATGAGATTCATGATGTCATGATGTTCTCAAGAATAAATGAGATTTGTGTTGTATGATGCGTATGCATGTCATGATGTATGAAGAGGTGATGTTTTTAGTTGGGGAAAATAAATCCCGGAGCTGCTGGAGAATAGTGTTGAGTTCTTCATTTCCGCTGGGGATGATGAACGAAGATGGTAAACTTGCATAAGAGGATGACTCCGTTGGGGAATAAACTGGTGAAGAGATTACTCTACGGGTGTGATCGGTGGAAATAGAACTGACTGTTTTAAAGCTGGTTCGCGATATGTCGCGGTAAGCAAGAGTCGCCACCGTCTTTTATGTTCTCCAACAAGGAAAGGACAAAAGCACAACAAAATTCCTTTTCGAGATGTTTCTCGGTTCATGAGGTAGATTATAGAAAAGGAAGGTGTTAGCACCCTTTCTATTCGTGGTTATCCACGGGCTCTTAGGTACTTGCTCACTATGTTTTCAAAAATTGTTTGCTTTTCTTGTGTTTGTGGGTTTTGAAAAAGTTTAGTTTGAAAACTTCTAGGTAACTCTTGTATCAGTCCTCAAGAGTGTATGAAGTGTTTGTTTGAAAACTTTTTGAAAGTGTAGGTGCGAAAAGTTGTTTTTTTTATTTTGAAAGAGCAAGTACCCCGGAGAAATCTACCTACTCTAAGGAATTAAGCTGTGTAAGAGTCCTTTAGACAGTACTATCCCACTATTGAGAAGTAGGTAGCACCGTCGTTGGAGTTATTCGGGACAATTCGATTATAAGGGACATGTGTGGTCACCAAAGCAATAGTAGGACACCTTAGCGGTAACCCTAATGTCCTAGATCCTTTTTATCCGAGGCAACCTTTTAGAGGCAACTAGATCTTTAGACAGGAGGGCGACCTTTAAAACACCCTATACTTGATGACCACGTCGAGGCAACCAAGTGAGGCGTACCCTAGGAGTGGCATGTGCATGTGTGTCAGGGTTCAGTTTATATTATCTTTGAACATGCATCATTGTGAGCTACGGGTTGATTTTATTTTTCAGACAAGTCTTGCATGCATAATTAACAGTTAATAATTTGCGGGAAATAAATTGCGGAAAGTGAATCTACGCTATTACAAGGTGTTGGGTATTTACATCGCCAAAAACATAACCCTTGAAAATAAATGCAAGAAATTAAAGAAATCGATAAAAGTCCTAATTATCTATTACATTCTCGGAAACAGATACATAAATATAATCAAAGTAATAATAATGCGCGACAGAAATTGAATCGGGACGTCCTTAGGGTTTTGACCCTTTTTGAGAAAAGAATGACATTTTGTCCTTTTTTGCGTTTAATTCAAATTAAACCTAATTTACTAATTAATTAATTAATTAAAAGAAAAAAAAGTATTTTTAAGTTTTTTGATGAAAATAAAAAGAAAAGGTCAAAAGTTAGTAAAAAAAAACCTAAGTCTAATCTATTTTATTTATTGTAAAAGAAAATTAAAATTAAACCTAATTAAACTAAATTAATTCATGTTAGTGTTTATTTACAAAAAGTAATTAATAGTGTAATTAATAATAATAATAATAATATTTACATTTTAATTTTCTGAATTTATTATGAAAAATATTAATTTGTTAATTAATTAAATAATAATAATAATAGTTATTAAAGAAAATAAAAGGAAAAAGAAAATGAAAAAAGAATAGTAAACCAGGGGGGTGTGTTGACCCATTAGGAGGTGAATTTGGAGATTTCTGGCCCATTAACGTACAGGCCTGTTTGACTTTCTTGCTTGCCTATGCACAGGGTTGACCAGGAGCATCATGATCTTCATCCTTTGACCATTGGATTGGTGATAGTGGACACATGGCGCCTGATTGCTTGAAGCGCATGGTGGGACGTTGTTGGAACGCTGCATATAATCAGGTTATGAAAAATATGAACAAATATTGGGTGGACCTGGGAATCGAACCCAGGTCCCAATGGTTGCATGCCAGCACGTCTTCCACTAGGCCAACTGAACGCGTTTGTTAATAGAATAAACAACAAATAATATATTATGAAACCAATCAATATGCAATAAAGCAAAACACGCGCGCCCTGATTCGAACGGACCAATGGTAGATCAACGCGTCATCGTCTTCTTCAATTGTCCCTGCAAATTACAAACAAATAGCGGGGGTTTTTAACCCCCACAAAACATGCTGAGGAATAATAGCGAATAGGTCTGTGTGCAATATAAATTGTTCGCGAGGGTAGGGTTAAACTCGTCTGGACGCAGCGATCTCAACCATAGGCATTATGAAGGTTAATTTTTCTCATACTGAAAAGCCCCAATTTGGAAGCTTGGAAAACCTAGAACTCGTCAATGGTGATTTGTAATTCAGGGTGTTTCAGTCCAATTAACCTATGCCAAAAGCTTTGTATGATTGCTAGCCACACAAAACACACAGAAAATCATGTTAATGATGCATAAATTTAGAGTTACGATTCTGAAAAAGATTGACAAACCGTGGGACTGTTCTTGGTGGTTTTGATAGCTTTAAGGCTTAGTTTTGATTGCAATATGTTCCTTACACCTCCAGCAATGTATTGGAAACACTATAATGCTTTGAATTGGCTTGGAATGTGGAAAACTGTTTTCAAATTTTCTTGAATTTTTTGGAATTGGTTATGGCTTTTTGCAGCAGCTTCTCACGTGTGCATGAATAGGGTTAGGTTCAGCACTTATAATGGAATGGAATTAGGTTAAATTCTTGACAAGAAATCCATGGAATTATGGTTTGCATATTTGATTTTCAATCACATCTTTTTGCATCTTTTTGATTGACAAAACTTGCTAATTTTGGAGATTTTGGTCCCCTTGATTGATACACGAAATCTCCAGCATATGTTGACCTCTTTTGCTTCACAAAAAGATTGAGAAATCATATCTTGATATTTTCCTACAATTAAATGAATTAAATGAATTAATATTGATTAAAAATTCAATTAATTAATAAAAAATAAGAAAATAATTCAATTTAATCTCAATGGGTCGTGCATAGGCCTTGGACAAAGTTTCAAGAAGGAATTTGAGGCCCATTAGCAAAAATGATGTGTCTTGAGCAAAGTTGACTTTTGCAAATTCACAAAAATTTCCCAACTTCTCCAATGCATATCTTGCTCAATTTTGATCATATGAACATGTTCTTGGACATTTTGGAAAGGTGTTGAAGTCCTCTAACCAATGCCTTTGGTCCCATGTCATTTGGACTTACCAATCTCAAGTTATGGTCTTTGACTTAAAGTGCCTTTTTGTTGACTTTTGAAATTGACCTATAATGTAGAAATTGATAACTTTTTGTGAGAGCATTTATTGGAATTGGAATGTGAAGATGAGTTGTAGGAAATGTCATCCCCTTAATAATGAGCATTGGATGGGATTTTTCTGATGAACCATGAAAGAGTTATGCCTTGGTCAAGTTACAGTTGACTTTTCTGCTGTCCCAAAATAGTAACTTTTGAATCTTTGATGATTTTTGAGCCATGCTTGTGGAATCATGATCAAGGCTTGATCAAATAATGATTGTGGACTCAAAATAAGATGTTGACCAAAAAATTTGACTTTTGACTGTAAAATGACCATTTTGCCCCTGCAGTTGACTGTGAACCAAATAGGGCTTTTGACTGTGCAATTTGACATTGTGAGTCTTGAGACTTTACATGTAGATGCTTGGCAATGTATACAGGCCTATGGGACTTGATTGAGCCATTGAAAACCTCAAATTCCTTGAGAGAAACAAAACCCTAATTTGGACTAGCTTAGGAGGCATTTGGACTGTGCAATCTTTGAGTAGTCTTGAACCATTTGAAGATGATCCTTGACAAACCTTGAAGAATATGGGAGGGCAAATTTTGGGGTACAACAGCGGGGAATTACTCTGTGGGAAGAGATGCTTTGCTGAGATTTTAACAATAACTTCGTCGGGGATTCCGTTGATAAGTCCTTTTGTGGATTTGGATGATGAACTCCGTTGGGGATAGAAAGAACTTCGCTGGGGATGATCTTTCCGTTGCAATTTGCTTAGGATAACCCAGTTAGACTCTCGTGGGGATAACCTCTAAATTTGGCTGAGGAGATGCATTTGTATTCTGCAGGGGACAAGCTTCCAAAATCTACTGGGGAAGATGATTGAACTCTCTATTGGGGAAGCCCTTTTTTAGACTGCGCTGGGGAAATGGCTCCACTGGGGGTATCTTGTATTCCACCGGGGAACATTCTTATATTTTGTTGAGGAATATTAAGACTGCCGGGGATGCTCTTTACGCTTGTTGAGGAATATCTGTATACTCCGCTGGGGAATATTAAGACCTTTTGGGAATACCGAGCTTTTGCGGGACTGACGATAGACTAACTCTTCTTGGGGGAGAGTATTGCTGATTCATCCATGGTTGCAGGTCTCAGTGGGGAGAGCTTCCATTACTGTCTTACTCTGCGGGGAGTAAAGGTATCTTGGTCATACTCTTCAACTGAATCTACCTTGTACCTGGAGGACAGAGCAACTTGTACAGTTCAGACAATTCTTATTGCCCTAGTTTCTGCGGGAGACAAAGGTCTATGAGGTGCTTGATAACTGCCGATTGATAAGTCTTCTTCTGGTAGGCAAGTGAAGAGATGATGGGACATAGTCGTACGCTTTTGATCCCTAACTTTTGCCTGGACCGCTCTTTCGGGTTTTCAGTCCATCGGGATACCCTTTTTTGCCCAAGCCGCCTTTTCAGGTTTTCGACTTGCCGGGTGTACAGATTTTTCATTTTCATCCCTCATTTTTTCCCGAACCCTTTTGGTTCGCCGGGAAGCCCTTATTTTTGCCTAGGCCAGTCGACCTAGCGGGTCTTTGATTATGCGTAGTACTTTTTTGACCATGTCCACGCTCTCAGAGTGTAGGGAGTTGTCACTGTCAGTAGTGTTGTTTTGCCCTACTACCAGAAGATCTTCGTTTGATCATGCAAGATTCGTTGCTGGAATTCATGTCCAATGCCCCAATTGATTCAGATGAATATTTTCCCCTGGCTATTTGGCATCTTGAGAGATTCCTTGAATCTTGACTTGACTCCCCCAGATGATGGACAATGGTCATGTCTTCCCCTTGGTTGGAAGTATTTTTTCACTTGAGGTGATCCCTTTTTTATTGAAAAGGTTTTTGTTCACTAGATATTCGTCGTGCGAATTTCTCTGTTGTTTAACCAAATAGTCATATGCAAACAATGTTATTTTAAGAATGCAAATCTTATGTCTGTTTTGAAGTTTTTTGAAAATGCATTTTTTCAGTAAGATAGGAAAAATTTGTAAAATGTGACGTCAACTCAGGATTTATAGCAAGCCCTACAGGAGTCAGGATACCTTTTGTAACAGTATGCTTTCGGACTAACCCACGCTTCAGCTAGGACTTTTTAAGGGTTATAACGTGGCCTGGTTCACGGTTTAAGAAACAAAGGATAAAGGCTCAAATTTTATTTGTACCCACCCGTTTTTCGTGATGTTCTTCGATCCTAAACTCAGCTAATCATGCATTAGATCTTGTTTGAGCCTTTTCTCTGACATACCGGTGATGGTTCGGATACTGATAGTTTATTTTGAATAGGCAGTCATTTCTTTTTTGTTGAGGGTTTGTAGGACTTCTTTCTTTTCGATTTTATTATCCCTATCTTTTTTGCCTGAACTGTTTCTTTTAAGATTACAGTCAGCGGGATGCCCCAGTTTTTGTAAGTCTCCTTCATAGGTTTTGACTTATTGGGCTTTTATTTTGAAAGATAACGACTGCCTGTCCTGACGATTATAGGGAACCATCATTGTCTTTTTGTCTCGGAAGGACTTCTTTGATGCCATTCATTGTGCACCTGGATCAACTGAGAAAACTACCCTGCCCCAGGTTATAATTAAGGGTTTTAATTTTTGCGTGAAAAGAAAAACTCCAACTTCTTTGGCTCAAAGGGGTTGACTAGGGATTATATTCCTTATAACTCCACTGTTTAGGATTTGAAACAATGCCTGTACTTCATCAGCGGGGTCTGTTCAAAAGCATACTGTAAAGATCGTGGTATCATTTTCGTCATCCTCCCTCAAAAGGCTTAGAATTTTTTTAATTGCGAGTTTGAACATCACAAAAAATGAAAGAATTTGAATATAGTGAACGCGAATGGATTGATTCAAAACAGAAACATGCAATGCATTAATGAAATAAGAGAGTTTGACATGATAATTGTTTGAATAAGCAAAGAAAAATACAACTTCAGAATTCAAATGAACAAAAGTGCTTTCAATCCTTGCCATGTTTTGGCAAGGGAGCAGTGATCACATTGGGAGTCTCAGAAGGCTCGAATTCGATCTCCTTAGCATCAATCATATTCTGAATCTTGTATTTCAGCGCCCAACAATCGTCAGTATCGTGCCCCGGGCTACCTGAATGATAAGCACACCTCGCATCTGGGTTGTAGTTTGGAGAAGAAGTCTTAGGGTTCGCAGGAGGGTTTATCACCGTAATCAGATTCATCTTCAACACGTGCTGCAATGCTTGTGACAATGGCATATTGATGTTGGTGAGGTGTCTTTTAGGCTCGTCCGACCTTCGTTGATTTCCCCTTTTCTGTTGTCGGTGTGGCGCAGAACCAGAGATCAAGACTGCCCCTACGTGTTGGTCACGACGACTCTTTTGATTGTACACAACATTGGACTCTTTCCTCCCACTGTAAGGCTTTTTATGAGCATAAGAAGGTGTAGCTTCTTGAATCTTCCCACTTTTGATGCCAGCTTCAATTCTCTCCCCAGTCAAGATAAGGTCTGTAAACCCGGATGAAGAGTTTCCAATCAAATGGTTGAAGAACGGACCAGACAGGGTCCCCGGAAACATATCAACCAGCTCACGATCAGTCAAAGATGGTTGAACCCTTCCGGCAAGGTCTCTCCATTTTTGGGTGTACTCTTTAAATCCTTCACCCGTCCCTAGTGACATACCCTAGAGTTGGGTACGTGTAGGAGCGAGGTCGGAATTATATTGATACTGCTTATAGAACACAGTAGCCAAATCTTCCCAGTTGCGAATACTGGCCCCATCCAGCTGATAGAACCATTCGAGTTGAGTCCCTGAAAGACTATCCTGAAAGAAATGGATCCACAAGTTCTTGTCAGCAGTGTAAGGTAGGATCTTCCTTACATACAACCGGAGGTGCAGCTTAGGACAGGAATTTCCGTCGTATTTGGTGAAAGCAGGTGCCTTGAACTTATGGGGAATCACCACCCCAGAGGATAAGCCTAGATCTCCAAAGTCCAGTCCGGGCACATTCTGTATCTCCATAGCACTTAGGCGGTCCTCCAGCTATTTGTACCTATCCTCAGCAGGAGGATAATGTTCTTCATCATAATTCATCTCTTTGTCAGAGACCACAGGACTAGGAACCCTTCTCTCTTGTGGACTGTCTTTCCCTACAGACGAGGTAGCCAAATCAACCTCATTTTGCAGTCCATTTCCAAATCTGCGTCCAGTGTTGAACAAGACGGTCCTCTTCTTCTTCTTCTTCTTCTTCTTCTTCTTCTTCCTTTCTTTCAGAATCAGAGTCTTCAAATCCTATTGACCCTGGGCTAGGCTCATAACCAACTCTTGGAACTGGGCATTCTGGGCCTGGAGGGCCTTGATAGCTTGTTCAGTGGAAGGTTCAGTAGACATGATGATTTCTGAAATAAACAACGAAGAAGATAAGTGACCTGTAAAAAGGGTACTTGTTATGCATATGATGAAATGAAATGCGTATGATTTATGTATGTAATGTTTTCAAGGATCTCGTGGGGTCAACAAAGAAACTTGTTAGAATTTGAATTTTGCAGCTTGATTGAAGGAACTTCATGTTGCTGAGAGTCCTTCTTCAAGAGTCAGGCTCACCATATCGAGTGGGTCATGGCCCCTGACTCAAGTTATCGTGTTTTGATCTCCAAACAACCTTGGCTAGAGGAAAATAAATCCCCTTTGCCCCTTGCTAGACATTTGGTTCATCATGACCTGCATCACAAACCCTTGAGATCCTTGAAATGGGTTAGTCCTTATGCAGGATGTATGCAATGTTATGATGTTATGATAAAGGCACACCACAAGTATTCACAAAAGGAAAACATGGTAAAGGCACACAAGTCACATAAAAGAGCCCTTAGATTTCAGGCTGGCATGAAGTTTAGGTACTACCCTCTTTCAGTTTCAGTTGGTTAAGACTTGTTCTAAAAATAGTAACCGGGTTCTAGAGGATCTCAATATCACTGACTACCCTCGATCGGTAATAATTCCAGTTTGGCAACCTTTTCTTGCAGCCGGAACCATCGCGAGAGTTTAGTCTCAATGAGTGTAGCATACTGCTACTATTCTATGGCCAAGTTGGTCAATTTAAGGTTCTAAGGTCAGTTGGTGCTTAACGACTCCTCAGAAGACCCATATTCTCCTCGTTCTAAAACAAGGGATATCGGTACAGACCAAGGTTTCACACCAACGTAGCTACTGCTTCACCTGTGTCGGTCTACGCCGGACAGGTCTCTCACAGTTTATTGTTACTTACTTAAAGGGTATCCCCAGATCCGGGTTAGGATCTATAGAACTCTGATACAAGCCCACAAAATTAAAGCACACCAAGCATATAATTGAAAACATGAGTGATCTAATCCTAAGGTACACCTCACTTATAAATCCCCAGCAGAGTCGCCAGTTCTGTGATCGGTGGAAATAGAACTGACTGTTTTAGAATGCTGGTTCGCATTTGTGTTTATCAAAATGTCGCGGTAAGCAAGAGTCGCCACCGTCTTTTATTTTCTCCAACAAGGAAAGGACAAAAGCACAGCAAAATTCCTTTTCGAGATGTTTCTCGGGTTCGGGAGGTAGATTATAGAAAGGGAAGGTGTTAGCACCCTTTCTATCTGTGGTTATCCACGGGCTCTTAGGTAGTTGCTCACTATGTTTTCAAAATGTTTTTCTTTTCTTGTGTTTGTGGGATTTGAAAAAGATTTGTTTGAAAACTTCGATTTAACTCTTGTGTCTGTCCTCGAGAGTGTATGAAGTGTTATTTGAAAACTCTTGTCAGAAAAGTGTAGGTGCGAAAAGTATTTTTGTTTTGAAAGAGCAAGTACCTGAGAACCTCTACCTACTCAAAAGAAATTAAGCTGTGTAAATGTCCTTTAGACAGTACTATCCCACTATTGAGAAGTAGGTAGCACCGTCGTTGGAGTTTTAGGGTCAATTCGATTATAGGGACATGTGGTCACTAAAGCAATGGTAGGACGCCTCAGCGGTAACCCTAATGTCTTAGATCATTTTTTATCGACGCAACTGTTTCGAGGCAACTTTGATCTTTAGACAGGAGGGCGACCTCTAAAACACCCTATACTCAATGACCACGTCGAGGCAACCAAGTGAGGCGTACCCTAAGAGTGGCATGTGCGAGTGTGTCAGTTTTCAGTTATGTTATCTTTGTACATGTTATGATGACCTACGATTGATTTTATTTTAATAGAGATCTTGACATGCATAGCCTAGTTAGCATACATCTAGCAGTTAATAGTTGCGGAAAATAAAGCTAAACTATTACAAGGCGTCGGGTATTTACATCGCCAAAAACAAACCCTTGAAAAAGTAAATTGCGGGAAATTAAATAAAAGCGATAAAAACTCCTAATTAAAGCTATTACATCCTCGGAACAATTACATAATATGATCAACACATGAATAAAATAAACATACGCGCGAGAGAAAAATTGAATCGGGGAGTTTTTAGGGTTTTGACCCTTTTTTAGGAAAGAAGGAGTTTTTTTGTTATTTTGCATTTAATTAAATTAAACCTAGACTAATTAATTAATTAAATAAAAGAAAGATATTTTTTTTTGAGTTTTTTATGTTTTTTAAGGAAAAAATAAAAGTGATTAAAAGTTATCTAAAACCCTAATTCTACATTAATTTAATTTATTGTGAAAATATTAAAATTAACCTAATTAAGACTAAATTAATTAATTACTCATTTATTTACAAAAATAATAAAAGGGTGAAATTAATTTTAATAAATAATAATAATAAAAAAAATATTATATTTTAGTTTTCTGATTTTATTATGAAAAAATTAATTAATTTTGTTAATTAAGTAATAATAATAATAATTAATAATAAAACAATTAAGTGAAAAATATAAAAGAAGAAAAAAAGAATAAACCCAGGGGGTGATGGGCCCAAAGAGGAGGTGTTTCTGGAATTCTCAAGGCCTAATTGCTGCAAGCCTTTGTGACTATGGCCATCCCATGCATAGGCGTTGACTAGAGACTATGGTGAGGATTCCACTCTTGGCCACTGGATTTGCTTTGCAAGCCACTTGGTGTGTTGATAGTTGAGGTATATGGTGGACCTTTTTTGGCAAACTGCACAAGAACACCTGAAAAATAAAAGTAACAATGTTTTGGGGGGACCTGGGATTCGAACCCAGGCCCCAAGGGATAATGCCTCAATGCCTTTGCCAACTGAACTGGAACGCGCGTCTGTTAAATGAATGGATAGAGAGTATTATATACAAAAACTAATATTATGCTGTAAAACAAAAAATAACGCGCGCGTTTTCAAACAAGCCAATGAAGTATCAACACATCATCATCTTCTTCGTTTACCCTGCATAATCAGAATCAAATAGCGGGGTTTTTTAACCCCCACTAACCCCTGTAAGGAAAAATAGCGATTAGAAGCACAATGAACATAAATGTTTCGCGAGGTATGGGTCTTGGTCGTCTTGGTCTCATGATCTCAAACATGTGTCTCACTGGTCCCAATTTTCCCTGGTTTAGAAAGCCCTAATTTAAAGCTCAAGAACCCTAGAAATTTGATCATGGCATTCTATGATTCAGGGTGCTATGGTTCAATTAAACCATTCCATTAGCTTTGTTCAGTCTCTAGCAATGCAAAACAATCATGAAAACGTGTTAAATGCGCATGAATCAAGATATATAATTCTGAATAAGAAAGGCAAACTGTGAAACTGTGTGCAACGATTCCTTGAGCTTTAGTGCCTGAATTCAATTGCAAAACACTCCTGGGACCTCCTGCAATATGTTTGAATGAATAGCACGCCTTGAATTGACCTAGATTGCAAGAATAGGTTTTCAATTTTCTTGGAATTTCTTGAATTGGACAGGGTCTTTTCTGCAGCTTTCAATCGTCCACTAGGTCAGGGTTTGCTTGCTTGCATATAAGGGAAACAAATTAGGTCAAAAAGGTGGGCCAATATCCATTGCATTGATGTTTAAATCTTTGATTGGAAATCAAATATTTTTGATTCTTCATGATTGAACAAAGTTGCCAAAATTGGATTTTTTTGTATCTTTGACTTGTGCACGAATTTGCCAGCATGTTTAGGTCATATTTGCTTCACAAAAAGATTTAAAAAACAAATCTTCTATTTTCTTATGATTTAAATTAATTAAATGAATTAATATTAATTAAAAATCCAATTAATCAATAAAAAGAAGAAAATAAGTCAAATTAATCTTGATGGGTCGTGCATAGGTCATGGGTGAAGTTTCAAGAAGAGATTTGAGGCCCATTAGTAAAAAGAAGGTGTTTTGAGCAAAGTTGACTTTTGCAAATTTATGAAAATTTCCCAACTTCTCCAATGCACAACTTGCTCAATTTTGATCATATGACTATGTTCTTGGACATTTTGGAAAGCTCTTGAAGTCCTCTAACCAATGCCTTTGGTTCCATGTCATTTGGATTTACCAATCTCAAGTTATGGCCTTTGACTCAAAGTGTACTTTTGTTGACTTTTGAATTTGACCTATAATGTAAAAATTTGTAACTTCTTGTGAGGGCATTTCTTGAACTTGGAGTGTGAAGATGGATTGTAGGAAATTGCATCCTCTTCAAAATGAGATTTGGATGGAATTTTTTTGACAAACCATGAAAACGTTATGCCCTGGTCAAGTTATAGTTGACTTTTTTATTGTCCAGAAATAGTAACTTTTGCATCTTGATGATTTTTGAGCTATTCTTGGGGAATCATGATCAAGACTTGATCAAATGATGATTGTGACCTCAAAATAAGATGTTGACCAAAAATTCTGACTTTTGACTGCAAAATGACCATTTTCCCCTTGCAGTTGACTATATATCAAATGGGGCTTTTGACTGTGCAAATTGACACTGTGAGTCTTGAAACTTGGCATGTAGGTGCTTGAGAATGTATATAGGCCTATGAGACTTGATTGAACCATTGAGGACCCCAAATTTCTTGCAAGAACCAAAACCCTAATTTCAGCTGGCTTAGGAAGTGGTTTGACTGTACAACCCTTGAGCAATCTTGAACCATTTGGAGATGACTCTTGACATATCTTGAGGAATATGGGAGGGAAAATTTTGGGGTACAACACTGTACAAATACCACTTTGCAGGATTCTAACTTGCATTTCACTCAATAATTAAATTTCTACACAGCTGTTAGAAGTTTACTCCAAGCATTCAATGCATTGTCCATGCTTAATATTATTTTAAGAAGAAAGGCAACATTGCCATTTTGGAAAAGTGGCTTTAATAACAAAGTCCACTCTTCTTGAGCTCCTAACTTGTTGTCTCAGCAAACACACTTTGAAAAGACTAAAAGAAACATGTTTAAAGTTCATTCAACCACTCTACATTGCTGGTACAAAACATTGAAACTTGATTTTCTCACTTCTTCAAAATCAAGCAACCTAGCCATAACCCTATAACTCAGAAATATGTTGTGCAAAAGTCCTCTAACCTCTTTCTTATAACTATACAAGTTATTTGCAAGATATACACGAGTTCAAGCACCCTCAAAACTTCCAAAACACCCTGCTGCACAGAACTGCCCAAACTTGACAGTTTTGAGCTAAAACTCATAATCTCCATTTCACTCGTGCATTTTTATTTCTAATCATTCAAACACCTTACGTACATCATATAAAAGTGTTCCAGGCCCCTGTTTCCTGACTGTAACCCCTTCATCACCATCCACCATTTTCAAAACTAAAGCTTGCAACTTGACTTTAGTTGGGAGTTTCAGCCATCCTCAAAGTAAACCCGGAGTTGGAATACACCCAAGGAGGTCCAGGCCAGCTAAACAGATCATTGGGGAACCTCAAAGCTTTCTCAAACTGAAAACAGGACCTCCATCTACAAGGTATGTTTTCTAAACATCTATCTCTTCATAAAAGCATCATTTGATTCTGATTTGTGAAGATAAAAGGTAGATATCATTGCCCTGAAGCTGTACATTTTCATAGTTTTCATTTATATTGATTGAGCTTAGAGAATTTTAGTTTTGAAAATCTGAAAAAAGTTAGGTATGAATTTGGTACCATTAGAAATTCTCATTCATCTTTAATTTATAGCTTATGATATTTATATGGTTGGTTTCGTGTGGAAAAATAGAGAAACTTTCATGTTTACATTTTTCATTTTAGATGAGAAATGAGTGAGTTACAGGAACCATGGCTGGAGGTTAAAGATGAAGTCATTTTCAGGACTTGATTTATGTTATGTATTTGTTGTTTCATTTAAGTTAACAGATGTACAGCCACACAGTGGCAAAGGCAGCGCGCATTTATATTCAAGGTCATGGGTTCAAGTCCCAACGCTGCCTTTTGTTTTAATTTTCAAAATTTTTCTTCTTCTTTTTTTTGCGAGCAACCATGCGCTTGGGCCTTAATTCAGTGGGCCTTCCTTTTTTGTTTCTCCTGACCCCCTGCCTGCTTATCACACACAGGCCCAACCCCGTTTTTTATTTTCTGATTTTTAAACAAACACATCATTTGAGCCAAACTAAAACAAAATTGTTTTTTCTAATAAACTCCCAAATCCAATTTCAAACCCCCTGACTATTATTTTTACATTTTTAATTTATTTTATTTTTCTTTATTATTTTTATTAGTAAAAATCTAAAACTATTTTTATTTATTATTCACATACTTACATTTTTATTTTCTTTATAAACTAAAAAGACAAAAACATTTTCTTAAACAAACTTAATTTATTTTTCTTAAATAAATTAACAATTAAATTTAGTTTTAGTTATTTTATTTTTTTATTTAAAATTAACTTAGAACTTAGGTTTCATTTAATTAATTAATTTCCATATTATTTTTATTAAACTAAAAAAACTTTTCTTAAAAACCCTAAAAAATGCCTTCTAATTTAATTTTCTTTTCTTAATTAATTTAGGATTAATTTTATTAATTTAATTAATAATTTTTTCTTTTAGATAGTTAGGTTAAAACACTTTCCTCAGAAAATCCAAACAAAAATCATTTCATTTCCATTTTACATTCTTGTATATTATTTTCTTTCAATTCTTGTACATTATTCAATATGGTTGTAATAGATAATTAGGTTTAATTTCTTGCAATCCCCATTTGGAAATTTGTATACCCCATCCCCTTAATGATGTAATAGCGTTGTAATTTTACTTTCCTCAATTTATCGCTTTCATATAAAATGCTAATAATTAAGGTTTGTATGGAAAGATAAAATCAACAAGTAGATAAATCTAATCAAAGATTAAATGCATGCAAATCAAACACACTATTCACACATGCACCCTTAGGGTAATTCCACTTGTTGCCTTACAAAAATTGTCATGTTATTCATGTGGGATGTTTTACTAAAAACAATAAAAAATACAAGATCATAGTCCCTCGATGACGCTACAAATGTTGCCTTTCAAATGATCTTAGTCCCTCAAAGAGAAATGCTAAGATATCTCACAACATTGCTATCATGACTATACGATGACCCACACCCCTCCCTTTACATCCAAAGATAAGGCTTCTTACCAAATCAATGTTAAGATAGCAATATCAAAGGTAGATTGTTCCTAGTTGCTTGCTCACTTTCAAAACAAACATCCTTGCTCATTTTTAAAACAAACACCAAAAACTTTCAAAAAACAAACTTTCAAAACTTAAAATAGTTTCAAAATTCCAACACTTTGTATACGTTCTTACGAATGAGAACCATTACAAAGTTTGCCTAAACGAAGGCGCCTTTTCAAAATACTTTCAAAACCACCAAAAAGCACATTTTCTAACAAAAGAAAATGATCTAGCTAGCAACTAAGAGCCCATAGATAACTATGGATGAAAAGGGTGCTAATACCTTCCCTTTTCGTAATCTACCCCCCTAAACTAAAGAAATAATCTCAAAGGTCTTTCCTGTTTATTTCAACCTTTCCTTTTGGATAAAAGAAAAGTCGGTGGCGACTCTTTCTAACCGTAACATTTGCGATCAAACGCAAAACATCTCAAGTCAGTTCTCCCACTATATCATCAGAATTGGCGACTCTATTGGGGACAAACTTAAAAGTGGGGTTACTTTAGGGCTAGATCACCTTTACTTGCTTTCATTGTTTGATTTGTTTGCTTTATATTTTGGGTTCTTGTTTGGGCTTGTTTTAATCCTCTACCCAGATTTGGGATACCTTATAGGTAAGTAGAAATACGTTGTAGAAACTGTGTGGGGTATACCGACATGGTTTAAGCAATAGCTACGTTAGTGTGACACATTTGTGGGTACCGGTAGCCCTTGAGTAGTCAAGGAGAATACGGGGCCGCTGTGTGGTGTCATGAAGCACTAACTGACTTTATAACCTTTACTTGACCAACTTGGCCATTAGGAACTAGTTAAATAGCCGGCTTTGGTGCACTCTAAATTTGGTTGATACTCAATACTACGCTCATTGAGATCACACTTCTTGGGATATTTCGGTCGCCATGAAAGAGGCTTGTGCTGAAACAATGCCCGATAAGAAAGATCAGTGATATTGAGATCCCTTAGAACTTGGTTACTATTTCTAGAATAGGTTTGAGCCAACTAAACTTCAAGATGGTACTTACCTATAAGACTCCATGCAATCCTAAACCTAAGGACTTGTTTTCCTTGTTTGTATGTGCTTACTTGTACATAACACCATCAACATCATAACATCATAAGCATTCTCACTAACCATTTCAAGGATTATTGGGATTTATCTTTGTTCTGTTTTGTAGGACACGACTTCTATCCGCAGGAATACTATCCATGTCAATCTCATAAGAATTCCTTCTCAACTCAAAGAGTTAACATCAAGGGTCCCTGAGAATTCTTCATTCATCGAAAGACATGGTCGCCTCCTAAATTTGGTTACCTCTAGCACTGATAAAGATATGATGAAGGTGCTTTTCCAGTTCTTTGATCCTCTACACCATTACTTTACTTTTCCCGATTATCAGCTTATACCTACTATGGAGGAATTCTCTCAACTCTTGATGATTCCCATTCTCAATCAACTACCTTTCAACGGTACATAAAGAGATCTAAGACATGAAGAGATTGCCCGAGCACTACACTTGCAACAATCTGATATCACGACTAATTCGGAAATAAGGAGTGGTCTCGAAGGGTTCTTAGCCAAGTTCTTATTTGAGAAAGCTCAAGATTGTTGGAACTCTTTGGATTTACAAGCTTTTGAAGAAATCTTGGCCTTTCTCGTCTATGGAATGGTTTTGTTTCCAAACCCTGACCAACTTATAGATGTAAATGCTGTCAAAATCTTCATGACTCGCAATCCGGTGCCTACTTTGTTGGGAGATATCATACATTCTATCCACTCTCGCACTATGAGGAAGAGAGGGATCCTCATGTGTTGCACTCCTCTCTTAGCTAGAAGGTTTATATCGCATCTTCCCCGGTTTGTGTTGATGAACAAGCAAGGTTTGAGATGGTCCCATAGGTTGATGACACTCAGACATTCGAATATTCATTGGTGTTCTTGATCCTTAAAGAACATTACTAGCATCGATCATTATGGGGAATTCCCTAATGTCCCTTTGCTTGGCATTAGAGGAGGTATCACTTACAACCCTTGCTTAGCCTTGCGACATTTTGGTTATTCCCAAAGAGATGGTCCTTATGATATGCTCATCCAAGGAGTGATATTCGACTACGAGAGCGACGATCAAAGCTACGGTCAGAAGTTTATACGAGCTTGGAGGATGGTAAACAAAGTGGATAGTAAAACGAGGGACATAAGAATTCTATTCCACTTGAACCTTATCTTAGGTAGGTACGAGCTCGTGCCCAGAAGCTCGTGATTCCTTATCCCTCCATCCCACCAGTTATCATGGAACTCGTGGTTGAAGGAGATGTCCCATACACTGTCCTCCATCCCGACATGCCTACTTCTCTTGAAGACTTGAAAAAGGGATGGATTCAACTGAAGGAACAACGAGATACCTTCAAAGCTCAATTCTACGCTAGTGGGAAAAGGGTATTGGAGCTTACAAAGCAACTGCATGAAGAGCAAAGCGAGAATGCCTACCTTGCGCCGAAGCGGATGCGTTCGGTCTTTTTATCTTAGAGATTTATTTTGGAAGCCCAAGAGGCATGATCTAGTCAGTTTGAACTAATTAATGGAATTTGACGTTTGTTCATTTTTTGTCTATACAAATTTAAATTCCAAAAATCCTTGAAATCATTTGCATATACATCTTCCATGCATCATAAAATAACAGGTTTTCACACGAAAGGTTTCCTTATCTTTCTGTTGTTTATTTCTGCAAGATGGATATCGAGAAAACTGTGAAGGATAAACAAGCACAAAATTGTCAGTTTCAGGAGACTCTACTAACCATAGCCAAGGGGAAACAAGACTTGATGGCGTTGCTAGCAGCCAAAAAGAAACCAAAGAGGAAAGCCCTAGTCAACATGGGTAGAAGATTCAAAGAGTCAGTCTGTCAGATCCCAGTAGTGGAAGACTATTCTAAGGAAGACGAGAATCAAATTGGAGAAGCTAGGAGTACCCAGGATGGGTGTATCAACGATCAAGCGTCTGATGATGATTATTATTTTGACGAGCAGTATTCTCCTGCCGATCTCAAGTACAAGCAGCTATAAGACAAATTGAAGGCCATTGAGATTCAAGTTGTCCCCGGTTTGGATTTTGATGATTTGGGTTTAATATATGGGGTTGTCATTCCCCACAAATTCAAGATACCATTCTCTTCAAAATACGATGGGGTTTCCTGTCCAAAACTTCACCTGAAATCTTATGTGCGCAAAATTCAACTGCACACCGCTGACAAGAAACTCTGGGTTCACTTCTTTCAAGAAAGCTTGGATGGTATGCAACTAGAGTGGTTTTACCAATTGGATGGTTCCCGTATCCATACATGGGAAGACTTAGCCACCGCTTTCTACCACCAATACCGGTATAATGCCGAATTAGAGCTGACAAGAGTTCAGTTGCAAGACATCACAATGGGTAAGGATGAAGGGTTCAAAGAGTACGCCCAATAGTGGAGAGACCTCGCCAGTAGGGTTCAACCACATTTCACCGATAAGGAGCATATTGACATGTTTATGGGCACTTTATCTAGTCCTTTATTTAACTTATTGGTTGGTTGTCTTCTTCCGGTTTCACCAAGCTGATCTTAACTGGTGAAAGAGTTGAAAGCGGTATCAAAAGCGGGAAAATTCCCATGGCATCTTCCTCCACCTCCAATCCTATAAAGAAACATTTTGTCGGGAAGAAAGAAATGAATTTTGTGTATGGGGCAAGCTCTCGTACCAAGAAGGATGATCGTCCGACTGTTAATGCTGTCCAGATTTCCAATCCAACTCCTGCTTAAAGACCATCTTCAAATCATCAATGATTTCAGGCTCCACCAAGACAATTCACAAGGATATGCATGTCACTATACCAATCCTTACAACACCTACTAAAGGATAATTTGGTGACACTGTGTGATCCTACGGACTATCCAGATACCTCTTCACCAAAGTACAATCCGAACGCCAAATCTACATATCACTCAAATAGTCTCGGGCATGAGACTGACCAATGCTGGGCATTGAGGAATAACATTCAAGACTTAATAGACAACAAGACCATTGAACTTGATCCTCCTCCAACTCTAAATGTAATCACCGCGCCTATGGAAAATCATGGAAAGGGTGTCAATGTTGTTGAAGATACCGTTTTTGTTTCCTCCGTCGAAGACTTGACTACTCCGTTAACTATCATAAAAAAGAATACGTTGAAATCCAGGATTTTCCCTGGCTGTTTGAAGGATTGTGCTTGCTGTGTCAAACAACTCAATGGATGCGAAGGGCTGAGGGAAAGTATTCAACGCCTGATGAATAGCCATGAGATCCTATTTGAGAAGACTCTTTCCGCAAAAGTTTGACCAATGAGTGTGAAGATATCTCCATCATAACCATCTCAAACAAGACTCTTAGGATCTCCTCCAAGGGTCCTATCAGGATTTTAAATGAACCAATTGTTTCTCCTCTGATAATTACCAATCCCGAACCAATTCCGTACTCTTCCAACAAAGCAGTGCCATAGAACTATGGTGCTGAGGTGTTTTACCATGGGATAAAGCAAGATGCTTGAATTGAAGAAGACAAAGCTGATGACGTTGGTAACATTACTCGCTCTATTAAGGTGACCAGAAATGGGAGAATATTTTCACCCAACATCTCATCACCAGTTGTTACATAGGCGCATGTGCGCATCACCGCTGCTAAGCCTAGTACTGATACAAGGGGAAAAGAGAAAGTGATTGAGCCCGCTAATATAGAAATACCCGTAAAAGACATTGCTGATGGAGAACCTTTCGCTCGTTAGAGGGACGAGATCTTAAAAATTACAAAAAGGAGCGATTTCAAGATTGTGGAGCAATTGGGGAAAACCCGTTCCAAGATTTCCATGTTATCTTTGCTACTCTTCTCCGATGCCCATGCTCGGGAATTAATCAAATTTATGAAGAAGGCTCATGTCCCTCATGAGACCACGACTGACCAGTTTGAAAATTGTGTGGCAAGATTGACGGCCAACAATGGTTTGGGGTTCTCGGATGCTGATCTGACAACGATGGGAAAGAACCATAACAAGGCTCTGCACGTTTTTGTTGAATGTAAGGGGACTACCTTAGCACATGTTTTAGTTTACACTAGCACTTATTTAAACGTGAAACCCAAGGGAGTTTTGGACCGCTTAGACTGTGAAGGACTAGTTTTGAAACCAAGTGACATTATTGTGAGGGCTTTCGATGGGTCCAAAAGGACAATTCATGGAGAGGTGGATCTACCGATAAAGGTGGGCTCACAGATTTTCAACTCTACTTTCTAAATCATGGGTATCTGTCCTACCTACTCCTGTTTGTTGGGTTGCCCTTGGATCCATGGAGTTGGGGCAGTAACCTTAACTCTTCATCAAAAGCTCAAGTATTTGGTCAAGGGAAGAATTGTCACTGTCTGTGGTGAGGAGGAGTTCATGGTAAGCCACCACAACTCTTTCAAGTATGTAGAGATGGATGGAAAATTTATAGAAACCCCATGTCAGGCTTTTGAAGTTGTGCCACCAATGATTGCTACTACCAAATGTTCCTCTGATGTGTCCAAAGCTGTTTAGATCGTGCCAAAGATGGTTTCATTAAAAGATGCTTGTGCTGCAGTCGAAGAACGAAGCTGTGATACTTGGGGTAAAATCCTCGAGATCCCATTCAAAGCAGAAAAATGTGGTTTGGGTTTCACTATCAAGGCTCATAAAGAAGGGTGGCACGCTCATGCAGGGAAACCCCCTCTCCTTGTTGGAAGTCATGTAATCAACGTTGTAGGTGATTCTGATGAAGAAGTTGCATTTGAAGATTGGGTATATCCTACTACAACAAGGCTGAATAATTGGTACACAAAGGACTTCGTTCCCATCTCCTTCATTGAGGAGTAATCACTTGTTTATTGCTTTCTTTTAATTCAAGAACATTTTGTCTGTAACATTAAACAATTACTTTTAAGCCATGTGCCTCACCCGAGGCACGTTGGTCCATTTGTCAAGGGTTTTATTTATTTTCATTTTATCATATGATCATTTAATACCACTCATTGGACTCTTTTGCATTCAAGTCTTTGTGCTCATTGTCTTTCTTTTTCTTCAAATAAGTTTTTCAAAATAGCCATGTATCTTACATGCACACACACACACACACACACACACACACACACACACACACACACACACACACACACTCTTGTCGGTCTTCATCCATTCTAGATCTCATTGCCAATGAGTCTACTATTGTCGACTATGACTTTGAACGTCCAATTAACCAAGCCAAAGACGAAGGCGAGGAAGATTGTGAAATACTGGGAGAAATATCCAGACTTCTATTACAAGAGGAAAAAGCTATTCAGTCGCACGAAGACTCAGTTGAAGGCATCAATCTAGGTACCGAGACAGACAAGAAAGAGGTCAAGATCGATGCTAACCTGGAAAGTAGTGTCAAGGGCAGATTAGTTCAGATGTTGCATGACTATGTGGAAGTGTTTTCTTGGTCGTATGAAGATATTCCAGGGTTGGATACCGACATTGTAGTTCATCGTCTGCCGATAAAGGAAGATTGTCCTCCTGTCAAACAAAAAGTTCTTCACATGAGGCCGGACATGTCTGAAAAGATAAAATATGAAGTGATGAAACAATTTGATGCAGGATCCCTAACTGTGACATCTTACCCCCAATGGGTTGCCAATGTGGTTCTAGTGCCAAAGAAAGACGGAAAAGTTCGTATGTGCATATATTATAGGGATCTGAATAGGGAAAGCCCCAAGGATGACTTCCCTTTACCACATATTGATGTCTTGGTCGATAACTGATCAGCATAAAGTTTTCTCTTTCATGGATTGTTTCTCTGTCTATAATCAAATTAGGATGGCTCCCGAAGACATGGAAAAGACCACTTTTGTTACGCAATGGGGCACCTTTTGCTACAAGGTCATGTCGTTCAGAATGAAGAATGCATGGGCAACATATCAAAGGGCCAAGGTAGCTTTGTTTCATGATATGATTCATCATGAACTGGAGGTATATGTGGATGATATGATTGCAAGATCACAAACTGAGGAAGAACATCTCAATCACCTGTACAAGCTATTCGAGAGGTTGAAAAAGTACAAGTTGAGGTTGAACCCTAATAAGTGCACATTCGGAGTACGATCTGGAAAGCTTGTAGGTTTTATTGTCAGTGGTAAAGGCATCGAAGTCGATCCTGCCAAGGTAAAGGCCATCCAAGAAATTCCAGTCCCCCACTCTGAAAAGGAAGTTAGAGGATTATTGGGTCGTCTTAACTACATCGCCCACTTCATATCTAACTTAACTGCTACTTGTGAGCCAATCTTCAAACTCTTGAAGAAAGATCAAGTAGTCAGTTGGAATGATGAATTCCAAGCTGCATTCGAATCAAAGAATATCTGTAGGAACCTCTTATCCGCATGCCTCCAGTTGAAGGAAGACCCCTGATCATGTACTTGACAGTGCTAGAGAACTCTATGGGGTGTGTTTTAGGCCAACATTACGAGTATGGCCGAAAAGAGCACACTATTTACTACCTGAGTAAAAAGTTTACCGACTGTAAAACCAGATATTCACTGCTCGAGAAAACTTGTTGTGCTCTGGCATGGGCTGCTCGCCGGTTAAGACAGTATATGTTGACTCATACCACTCTGTTGATTTCTAATATGGACCCAATCAAGTACATCTTCGAGAAACCTGCTCTTACCGGACAGATAGCTATGTGGCAAATGATCTTGACAGAGTATGAAATTCAATACACAATGCAAAAGGCCATAAAAGGGAGTGTATTAGCAGATCATTTGGCCCATCAATCTGTTGATTATTATCAGTCTATGAACTTTGACTTCCTGGATGAGAACATCATGCTAGTGATCGACTGCGTGAAACCTGGACCGTATGACGGACCTGAACAAGGATCCTGATGGACTATGGTCTTCTATGGGGCTTCCAACACCTTGGGTAATGGAATTAGTGCTGTGATCATCTCCCCTGAAGGTTGCCACACTCCTTTCACTGCCAGATTATGTTTCGATTGCACGAACAACATGGATGAGTACGAGGCATGAATTTTGGGTCTGAAGGCTGCCATTGATTTGAGAATCAAGCATTTCAATGTATTTGGGGATTCCTCTCTACTGATTAGCCAAGTAAAAGGAGATTGGGACACTAAGCAACCTAATCTCATCCCTTACAAGGAACTTGTGCTATCTTTTATTCCTTACTTCAAAGAGATTACCTTTGAACACTTCCCTAGGGAAGAAAATCAATTAGCGGATGCTTTAGCCACAATGTCTTCTATGTTCAAAGTCAGATGGGACAACGGAGCTCCTATGATTACAATTGAGAGATTCGACGAACCTGCACACTTCTATGAGCTTGAAACTGACACAGAAAAGCCTTGGTAGGTGAAGAGATACCTTGAAGCACAAGAGTATCTCGAAGGAGCATCCATCAATGACATGAAGTTCTTACAAAGATTTTCATCCAAATTCTTCATAAGTAACAGAATATTGTACAAGTGCAACCATGATTCTACTCTACTCTGATGTGTGGACAAGAAGGAGGCAGAGTAAATTATGGAAGACATGCATAATTGTCTCTTTGGGACTCACTCAAGCGGACATACTGTGGCCAAGAAGATCCTGAGAGCTGGCTACTATTGGTAAATGATGGAGACTGATTTCCATCAACACTCTAGGACTTGCCACAAATGCCAAATCTATGTTGACAAGGTCCACGTGCCTCCTATCCCTCTGAACATCCTGACTGCTTTGTGGCCATTTGTAACGTGAGGCACTTATATGATTTGAGAGATCAAACCCACCGCTTCCAATGGACATCGCTTCATTCTTGTGGCTATTGATTATTTCACCAAATGGGTCGAAGCCGCTTCATTTTCCTCAGTCACAAAGAACGTGGTAGCCAGATTCATCAAACATAATCTCATCTTCGGCTATGGTATCCCCTAAAGGATCATCACCAACAATTGTACTAACCTTAACCATGCTATGATTACCGAACTTTGCACTCATTTCAAAATCAAGCATCAAAATTCTTCTCCCTATAGACCTAAAATGAATGGCGCAGTCGAAGCAGCCAACAAAAACATTAAGAAGATTGTGCAGAAGATGGTAGTTACCTACAAGGACTGGCATGAGATGTTACCGTTTGCTCTTCATGGCTACCGTACTTCAGCTAGAACATCAACTAGGGCAACTCCCTTTTCTTTAGTCTATGGCATGGAAGTTGTTTTGCAAGTGGAAGTTCAGATTCCCTCATTAAGGATTATGAATGAAGCAGGCCTGGGAGAGGACGAGTGGATTCAGACAAGATTAGATCATTTGAACTTGATCGATGAGAAGCGATTGGCTGCTGTTTGTCATGGTCAGACGTACCAAAAACGCATGATCAAGGCTTTCAACAAAAAGATCAAGCCTCGAGTATATCAAGCTGGTGACTTGGTGATAAAACACATCATTCTGCCACAAGGCGACCCCAGGGGCAAATGGTCTCCCACCTATGAAGGGCCATTTGTTGTCAAGAGAGTGTTTTCTGGCGGTGCCATGATGGTGACTACCATGGATGGCGAAGACTTCCCACATCTTGTGAACGCAGACATAGTTAAAAAAATACTACCCATAAGAGACACGCTAGGTTGACACACATAGGCAAAAATAAAGGCTTCCCGACAAACCAAAAGAATTGGGAAAAAATTATGGATATATGTAAAAGATTGTACACTCAGTAAGTTGAAAACCCGAAAGGGAGACTTGAGAAAAAAAGGGTATCCTGGTGGGCTAAAAACCCGAAAGGGCGGTCCAGGAAAAAGTTAAGGATTGAAAGTGTATTACTATGTCCCTTGGAATCACCACAGTCGACTTTATTACCAAGGTCCGAGTTCAAACGGTCCAAGATCAATCCAATCAACTTCTGTTAATGGCAAGGGGCATTCGAAGACATTGGGGCATTAGTAGAGTTGGAATGCAATGAGATAATTTCCACATGGCTATTTGTTTTTGTTTTCAATTGTTGTTTTCCTTTTGACGATTTCCTCTTACTAGGATCTTCGTCTCATTGTACAAAAAATGCCTATTCATGGGCAAAATATCAATAAAAATATATTTTGAAGTGCAAACTTTCTGTTTTTGTTTTGAATGAAAAAATGTCCAATGACAAAAACTGAACGAACATATGCATGTGAACATAATTAAAACTATTTGGCACATGTGTCCTGCTAAGCAGCAGCAAGCATCTCTTTAATGTATATGAAATATCCCCACAGAGTTATTTCATTAACATTATCCCCACAAGACCTGATACAATAAACCAATCCTCAACAGAGTTACCCACGAAGTCTCTTTGCATAGGTTGATACCCAACCAGAATCTCAATCCCTTGACAGCTTTCTCCCCAGCTAAGTTGGTCCTAAAAGAAGAAGCCTTGTGGATCTCTTCCTAAAAGAACTCACCTCGTCAACAGTTCTTCTAGTATTCATCAACATGGTTTATTTCGCCAACAGGTTTATTTCCCCAACAAACAACGAATGGCAAAATTCCCCGGCATAGTCTGTGCTCTCCAGCTTGAGTTTTCCTTTCAGACTATTACAAATCAGAGGGCCACAACCCCTAATACCTAGTAAAGTCATCAACAAAACCTTTACTATCTCCAAAAGATACTAGGAAGCTTGGTCACGAACAGATAATAGTAAACCTTTCAATACTATGAAGCCTAGACCCGACCAGATAATAGTGTAACTTTTCAAGCTACTATGAAGCCTAGACCCGACCAGATAATAGTGTAACCTTTCAATAATATGAAGCCTGGACCCGACCAGATAATAGTATAACTTTCAAATACTATGAAACCTAGACCCGACCAGATAATAGTTTAACTCTTCGAGATATTGAAGAACCTGGACTCTACCAGACCAGGGTTTAACTTCTTTTCCCCAGTAGAGTTTGCCTCTACTCTAGCGAGTTATTGTGAAGCCTGGATTCGACCAGATATCAGTGTTTAACTTCATCTTTTCAAGTAAGTTATTATGAAGCCTGGATCTGACCAGATAGCAACTCCCCTCAGATGTTCATTGTGAAACCTAGAATCTGACCAGATAACAACTAAGTTCCAAGCAAGTTACTGTAAAGCCTGGACCCGACCAGATATCAATTCAACTTCGTTTATTCAAGCAAGTTATTGTGAAGCCTAGAGTCCGAACAGATAACGACTAGCTACAATCCCCACCAAGTCACTATGAAGCCTAGAGCTGACCAGATGATAGTATATCTTTTCAAAAACTGTGAAGCCTGAACTTGACCAGATAGTAGTTACCATTTTAAGTTACTGTGAAGCATGGATCCGACCAAATAACAGTTCAATTTCAAGAAATTTTCTACGAAGCCTAGAATCCGACCAGATAACAGTTAATTTATTCTTTCCCAACAAGTTATTGTGAAACCTGGAGCCCGACCAGATAGTAGTTGATTTCCTCGTCCTCAGCAAGTTGTGAAGCCTGGATCCGACCAGATAACAGCTAGCATTCAAGAGATAATCCTCGGTGGAAGCATTCTTTTAACAAATTTTGAAGATATGTATATTCTTCATCCCCAACAGTATTTCGGGATTCAGCTTCCTAAAACTCCTCTACAGTAGTCAGGGATTTATTTTTCCGGAAAAATATGCATCCCACATTCATACATCATAGCATATACATACAAACTGCATTTAGCACAATCTCATTCATCTTGTGAACATAATGCATACACATGCATTTAACTAACTCTTTTTCCCACAGGTATAACATCAAGTTTTAGTATAAATCGACCAAAGATTTATGTTGATCCTTCTTCCAGTATTTACCATCATTCCTCCAAATGGCATCTGTAAGCCCATTCCCAATCCATCTTCGAGTGCAAATTTTTGGGCACTCAAGTGTTCAATCATCTTCCACCTTCATGTCACGAATGGCGGATCCACCAATCTAACTCTTCAGGTTTAAGAAGATTGAACAGGGGCAGCTGTTGTGCCCCGAAATTTTCCTTCTCATTTCTCAAGAAATCTCTCATAAGATCTCCATGGATTCAAGACTGCACAAGGTTTGATCAGCTCAAGACACCTCCTTAAGCATCGATGACTCAAATTAAGGTTTTAGTTTGCACAAGGACAAATGGACATTTGATTCCCCTTATGACTTTACTGGATCATTTTGGATCCTCAAGATTTCTCATGTCAAGTTTCAAGTCATGGATCACTTTTTTGCTCAGTCAATTGATCAATAGACCTAAAATCAGCTGTATTGGGAAAAAAGTCAACTATGGTCAATTTGTAGTCAAACTTCATGATTTTTGGTCCATATTAACATTATGAACTCAAATATGACATTTTATCAAGTTTGGATCACAATTACTCAAGAAATTTGATCAGATCATCAAAAGGGCAAAATGGTGAAAATTAGGGTTTTGACTGAGGATGTTCAATTTTTTATTTTTGACCTAACAAATGACTTATTGGTTTAAGACATGATCTCAAGGATTCAAATGAATCATTTTGACCTAATGTCATGGCTCAAAACTTTTCTCAAGATCAATTGATTGATAGTTGAATTTCAGTCAAGTGATGAAAAGTCAATTATACACTGAAAAGTCAAACTTTGACTTTTTGTTCAAAATCAAGTTTCAAAGATTACAATTCATCAAGACATGTCAAAATATGAAAATTGTTCATCAAGAAATAAAAAAGCCAAGATTCATCTTTGAAAATTCAATTTTAAAACTTATAATTTTTTCAAAGTGTTGGAAAATTCACTTTTTTCACAACTTTGTGCCAAATTTCCACCATGATGCAAGATGATTCAAAGGAAACTTCCAACATGAAAGTTGTAGATTTCAACGAGATCTAAAGCATTGTATGGCAGAACTTTTTCTAGAAATGATTGGATTTCAAGTTATAATTTTGTGAGTACATATTCATGAAACTTAAAAGACTTAGTGAAATTTTGCCCTAGTTAGGCAGGATTTTGACTTAACTTCATGTAAATTTTTCACCTAGTTCCATATTGAATTTTTAAAAATTTCCAACATTAAGATTGTAGAGGATGTTACAAGCTTTCCAAAATTTCCAAGAAATCATTGAGATCATACTTGAGCTAAGATAATCGAAGGCAAGAAGTTATGGTTTCAAACTTGAATTACAAGTCAATTTTATGATGAACACTTGATCCAATCTTCAAGCATGTTGTACAAATCCCACTTTTCAGGCTTCTAATTTGCATTTCACTCCATAATTAAATGTCTGCACAACTGTTAGAATATTTAATCTAAGCATTCAATGCATTGTCCATGCTTAATACCATTTTAGGAAGAAAGGCAACATTGCCATTTTAGAAAAGTGGCTTTAATCACAAAGTCCACTCTTCTTGAGCTCCTAACTTGTTGTCTCTGCACACACACTTGGAAAAGACTAGAAGCAACATGTTTAAAGTTGATTCAACCACTCTACATTGCTGGTACAAAATAATGAAACTTTAGTTTCTCACTTTTCTTCAAAATCAAGCAACCTAGCAATAACCCTATAACTCAGAAATATGTTGTGCAAAAGTCCTCTAACCTCTTTATTATAACTATACAAGTTGTTTGCAAGCATAGATACGAGTTCAAGCACTCTAAAAACCTCCAAAACACCCTGCTGCATAGAACTGCCCAAACTTGACAATTTTGAGCCATAACTCATCATCTCCATTTTCACTAGTGCGTTTTGATTTTTAATCATCCAAACACCTTACATACATCATATAAAAGTGTTCCAGGCCCCTGTTTCCTGACTGTAACCCCTCCATCACCATCCACCATTTTCAAAACTGAAGCTTGCAACTTGACTTGAGTTGGGAGTTTAAGCCATCCTCAAAGAAAACCCGGAGTTGGAATACACTCAAGGAGGTCTAGGCCATCTAAACAGATCATTTGGGAACCTCAAAGCTTGCTCAAACTGAAAACACAACCTCCATCTGCAAGGTAAGTTTTATGAACTTCTATGTCTTTATACAAGCATCATTTGATTCTGATTTGTGAAGATAAAATGTAGATATCATTGCCCTGAAGTTGTACATATTCATAGTTTTCATTTATATTGATTAAGCTTAGAGAATTTTAGGTTTGAATCTCTGAAAAAAGTTAGGTCAGAATTTTGTACCATTAGAAATTCTCACTCATCTTTGATTTACAGCTTATGATATTTATATGGTTGGATTCGTGTTGGAAAATGGAGCAACTTTCATGTTTAGATTTTTCATTTTGGATGAGAAATGAGTGAGTTACAGGAACCATGGCTGCAGGTTGAAGATGAAGTCATTTTTAGGACTTGATTTATGTTATGTATTTATTGTCTCATTTAAGTTAATGGGTGTACAACCACCCCAGTGGCAATGGCGGTGCACATTTATGTTCAAGGTCATGGGTTCGAGTCCCGGCGATGTCTTTTGTTTTAATTTTCAACATTTTTCTTCTTTTTTTGTGCAGCAACCAAGTGCTAGGGCCTTAAACCAGCGGGCCTTCCTTTTTTTCTTCTCCTGACCCCCCTGCCTGCTTATCACACACAGGCCCAACCCCCTTTTTTATTTTTCTGATTTTTAAACAAAAACATCATTTGGGAAAAACTCAAACAAAACAGTTTTTTCTAATAAACTCCCAAATCCAATTTCAAACTCCCTAACTTTTACTTTTACATTTTTATTTTATTTTATTTTTCTTTATTATTTTTATTATTATTTTTATTATTATTATTATTATTATTATTATTACTTTTATTAATAAAAATCCAAAAATCTTTTTATTTAATATTTACATACTTACATTTTAATTTTCTTTAAAAACTTAAAAGACAAAAACATTTTATTAAACAAACTTAATTTCTTTTTCTTAAATAAATTAAAAGTTAAATTTAGGTTTAATTATTTTCATTTTTTTTTTAATTTAAAATTAACTTTGAACTTAAGTTTCTTTTAATTAATTAATTTCCATATTATTTTTATTAAACTAAAAAAACTTATCTTAAAAACCTAAAAAAATGCTTTCTAATTTAATTTTCTTTTCTTAATTAGTTTAGGCTTAATTTTCTTAATTTAATTAATAATTTTTTCTTTTAGATAGTTAGGTTAAAACCCTTTCCTCAAAAATCCAAACAAAAATCATTTCCTTTCCATTTTACATCCTTGTATATTATTTTCTTTCAATTCTTGTACATTACTCAATATGGTTGTAATAGATAATTATGTTTAATTTCTTGCAATCCCCATTTGAAAATTTGTATACCCCATCCCCCTAATGATGTAATAGCGTAGTAATTTTACTTTCAGCAATTTATCGTTTTCATATAAAATGCTAATAATTAGGGTTTGTATGAAAAGATAAAATCAACAAGTACATAACCCTAATCAAAGATTAAATGCATGCAAATCAAACACACTATTCACACATGCACCCTTAGGGTAATTCCACTTGTTGCCTTACAAAAATGGCCATGTTATGCATGTGAGGTGTTTTAACAAAAACAATCAAAAATACAAGATCATAGTCCCTCGATGACGCTACAAATGTTGCCTTTCAAATGATCTTAGTCCCTCAAAGAGAAATGCTAAGATATCTCACAACATTGCTATCATGACTATACGATGACCCACGCCCGTCCCTTTACATCCAAAGATAAGGCTTCTTACCAAATCAATGGTAAGATAGCAATATCAAAGGAAGGAAGAAATGAACAAAGACTTTTGAGTAGGTAGATTGTTCCTAGTTTCTTTCTCACTTTCAAAACAAACATACTTGCTCTTTTTCAAAACAAACACCAAACACTTTCAAAAATTAAAATATTTTCAAAAGTCCAACACTTTGTATATGTTCTTACGAACGAGAACCATTACAAAGTTTGCCTACACGAAGACGCCTTTTCAAAATACTTTCAAAACCACCACAAAGCACATTTTCAAACAAAAGCAAGTGATCTAGAAATCAACTAAGAGCCCATAGATAACTATGGATGAAAAGGGTTATAATACCTTCCCTTTTCGCAATCTACCCCCCAAACTCAAGAAATAATCTCAAAAGGTCTTTCTTGTTCTTTTTAACCTTTCCTTTTGGATAAAAGAAAAGTCGGTGGCAAATCTTATTAACCGCAACATTTGCGATCAAACGCAAAACATCCCAAGTCAGTTCTCCCACCGTATCATCAGCTACGCTATTACAATCGATAGTCACAACCTATATACTCGATCTAGGAACATAAATCGGGAGAAGAAAATAGAAAACTGAAAACAAAATGTTTTTGTGCTTTTTGTATAGAAAATAATTTATGATAATAATTAATAAAACCGAAAAATCTAATTAATTGTAAAATTAAGAAAAATATTAATTAATTAAATAAAAAAATATTTAAAGGTTAATAAAAAAACATAAACTTAATTAATTAGGATTAAAAGAAAAGGTTTGTTAATGGTTGATTAAAAAAGAAATTAGGTTAGCCAAAAAATAGGGTTAGGGGAAGGAAAAACAATGAAAATATGTTACCACCAAAATAAGGAAAAATATTGCCTGGGGTTGTTGTTGAACCCATGCCCTCCTGCCTTTGCCTTGCATAGCTTGCCAACAGGCCAAGCGCTGGTTAGTGTTAGGATGATGAGCATTGGACAAAGTATATTAAACTTGCGAAAATTGGAAAATATAAAAAAAAGAGTTGCAAAAGGAAAGGATCGGACCCACGCCCTTATAGATCAATGCCTTAACATGTGCGCTCTTGCCACTAGGGTGGCTGTTACATCCGATATTATGATGAAAATAATTAAATATGAATTTAACAAAGATGGATGACCGGAGAGGTGTCGGAGCCCTAGCTCTGGTCGTCTTCTCTGGCGAAGCATTTTTGTCAACCTGCAAAATAGAGCGTGTTAATGATCCAAAGGGACCATACCACCTTAATTTGACCCTTGAGAGTTTAATGGTGGCCTTGGTTTTTAATAATTCTTCCTGCATAATAAAATATAAAAAAATATATTATATATCGGTTCAATAATGGCAACGGGGTGTTCTAGCATCATGGGCTTCATGCAAGAGTTTAAACATGTACTAATAAATCTCAGGAACACATTATCAACGTTAATTCATATCAAAACATCACAAAAAATAACATACGAATTTCATGTAAACATAGAAATCGATGATGCATGGATGCATGTTTTAGGCCCTTTTGATCATCAAGGATGATCCCAACTCACTCTGTAATGTCCCTGGAATCAATTTGGATGGTTGTTTGACCTTGAGGAGGGTTGTAAATAAGGGTTTTAATTTGAGATTTCAAGGGTGGAATTTTCTTGCAAGGTTTTCGTGTCCCCTCTTGTATGATTGTGTAGGGCATTTTTAAGGAGAATATTAGGTCAAGAAAGATGGGCTTGGAGTTTGTATGAAACATTTGATTCTTTTTTGAAAATAGAATATAATAAGACAAAATCATGGAGATTTGATGCAAAAATAGGTTCACACGGTTGGCAATGTAATCTTGGCCCTCCAACATGTTTGAAACAAAAGCCTTTTAAGCATTGCACCCCCATTTTCTATTTATTTGATTTAATTTGATTTTAAATGAATACAAACCAAAATAAATAAAATAAAAATTTAAAATTGTGTATAAATAGACTTAGAGGTCCATTCTGAGGTCAAGAACACGCTTGGACTTTAAAAGATAGGCCAATTAGCCGAAAAATTCAAGTTTGCTCAATTTGGATTTCATGCATTTTCTCAAAATATCCTAACTTGTACCAATCATAACCCACTCAATTTTTGTCATATGAAGCTGATCTTTGACTTTTTGGAAACCCCAAGATGTCCCCTACAATCTATATGTTTATTAGTTTTTCATTTGAAGACTTTATCTTGATGTAAATTTCTTTGACAAAAAGTGTCTTTTTGTTGACTTTTGAAATGACCTGTAATATTTTGGTACATATCTCTCAAATGAAGCATTTTTGGACTTGAGCTTAGAGAGTCAAAGTTGAAGATAATTTAATTTCCTTTAAAATCATTTTTGTTTTAAAAATATGATGAAGTATGTGAAAGTAATTCTTGATCAAAGTTCAGTTGACTTCTCCTTAAGAAAACCCTAATTTAGCAACTTTTGACTTTTGGTGAATCTTGAGTTTTCTTGAAGAATCATGATCAACCCTTGATAAAATGATGAATGTGAATTCCTGTAAACTTCATTGAGGAGATTATCTATGATGGGGATGAGCTTGTGAAGATATCTCTCCGGGGATTTTGAAAATTGATGAAATTTTATTCCAATTCTTAGGGTCTTTAGTAAATGTCAATCCTGTTTTTATGCATATATTTTGTTAACAATAATCGTGTTCAAATGCATATGTTCATTCAATATAATTATTGGATGTTTTTGAAAATAAAACAGAGAAGGTAAAACAATTTTGAATTTGAAACTAACTTGTATTGATTTAGAAAGTTTGCCTATAAACATGCCGTTTTACACCAAGAAATAGAAATCCTAGTGAGAGGAAATCATCGTAATAATGGAGAAAGGGTACAAAGAAAAATAAGGAAAAACAACTATGTGGAAACGATCCCATCAATTTTCAACTCTGCTATTGCCCTTATGTCTTCAAGTATCTCATAACTTGCTATCAGAAGAAGTTGATTGTATTGATCTGTACCATTTGAACTTAACATTGATAACAAAACTTGTAGTGTATATATGATCCAACGGAGAATAGTCATACGCTTTTAATCCATAACTTTTTCCGGGATCTCCCTTTTGGGTTTTTTGTCCGCCGGGATACCCTTTTTTGCCCAAGCTGCCTTTTCGGGGTTTCGACTTGCCAGGTGTACGATTTTTTTTATATATATCCCCAATTTTTTCCTGAACCATTTTGGTTCGCCGGGATGCCCTTAATTTTACCTAGGCTAATCAAACTAGCAGGTCTCTTTTATGCTTAGTATTATTTTACAATGTTCGTGTTGATAGGATGCGGAAAATCTTCACCTTCGTATGTGGGGGTCCATTTTCCCCTAGGATCACCTTGCGGTAGGATAATGTGCTTTATTACAACATCACCATCTTGGTACACTTGATGTCTGACTTTCTTGTTAAAGGACTTGATCATGCGTTTCTGATACATCTGACCATGACAAAAAACCGCAATATTTTTCTTGTCAATCAAATTTATCTGGTACATCCTAGTTTGAATCCACTTGTCTTCATCTAAACTTGTGTATTTCATAATCCTTAGGGAAGGAATCTGGACTTTGATAGGTAAGACAACCTCCATACTGTAGACTAGATAGAACGGGGTTGCCCCAATTGATGTGTGTATCGAAGTGTGGTAACTATGAAGAGCAAATGGTAACATCTCATGCCAATATTGGTACGTCACCGCCATCTTTTGCAAGATCTTCTTGATAATCTTGTTGGCGGCTTCCACTGTGCCATTCATCTTTGTTCGATCTAGAGAAACATTGTGGTATTTAATCTTGAACTACATGCAGAGTTCCATGATCATAGTATTGTTAAGATTGGTACAGTTGTTCGGAATGATCCATTCTGGGATGCCATACCGACAAATAAGGTTGTATTTGATGAACCGAGCTACAACATTCTTGTTAACGGAGGAAAATGAGGTTGCTTCCACCCACTTCGTGAAATAATCAATAGCGACCAAGATGAAACGATTCCCATTGGAAGTACTAGGATTAATCTCTCCAATCATATCGATACCCTACATTGCAAACGGCCAAGGAGCAGTCAAGACATTCAGAGGATTCAGAGGCATATGTACTTTGTCACCATAAATCTGGCATTTGTGACAATTTCTAGAATGACGATGGTAATCAGTTTCCATGGTCGACCAATAACAACCCGCTCTCAAAATTTTCTTAGCCATCGTATGCCCTCTGGAGTGAGTACCAAAGACTTCTTTGTGCACATCTTCCATTATTTTCTCAGATTCTTTCTTGTCTACACAACAAAGCAAAGTCTAATCGTGGTTGCTCTTGTACATAATTTCGTTACTCATAAATAATTTGGCAGAGAACCTCTGTAGAAATTTCTTATCATTGATATACGCCCCCAGGGTATTCTTGATCTTTGAGGTATCTTTTCACTTCGTGGTATAGAGGCTTTTCCTCTGCTCCATCAGTTTCAACTTTGTAGCAATGTGTCGGTTCGTCTAGTCTCTCAATAGTAATTCGAGGAGCTTCGTTATCCCATCTGACTTTGAACATAAGTGACATGGTAGCTAATGCAACTGCCAATTGATTCTCTTCTTGTGGAATATGTTAAAAAGTGATTTCCTTGAAGTACAAAATTAATGTCAACACATCCTCTCGATAAGGAATAAGATTTGGGTGCTATGTGTCCCATTCTCCCTTAATCTGACTGATCACTAGGGTTGAGTCCCCGTATACACTTAAGAATTTAATTCTCATATCAATGGCAACTTTGATACCCATGATGCACGCTTCGTATTCTGCCATGTTGTTGGTACAGTCAAAAAATAACCTAGCGCTGAAGGGCGTATGGAAACCTTTGGGAGATACGATTACAAAACAAATTCCATTACCAAGCGCATTGGAAGCTCCATCAAAAACCATAGGACATCGGGATCCTGGCTCAGGTCCTTCATACGGTCCAGGTTCTTTATAATATGTAACTAGCATAATATTCTCATCCGGGAACTCAAAATTCATAGACTGATAGTCATCTATAGCTTGATGAGCTAAATGATCTGCCAATACACTTTCTTTGATTTACTTCTGAGTAGTATGCTAAATTTCGTATTTTGTAAAGAACATTTTCCATCTCGCTTTTCTTCCGGAGAGAGCGTGTTTATCGAATATTTATTTTATTGGATCCATCTTAGAGATCAACAAAGTAGTATGAGTCAACATATACTTTCTTAGTTAGCGAGCAGCCCATGCCAAAGCCAAGCAATTTTCCTTGAGCAGTGAGTATCTTGATTCACAGTCAGTAAGCTTTTTGCTAAGGTAGTATATAGCATGCTCTTTTCGACTAGACTCGTCATGTTGCCCCAATACACAACCCATTGAGTTTTCTAAACACTGTTAAGTACATGATAAGAGGTCTTCCTTCAACTGGTGACATCAAAATCGGAGTTTCTTGGTGGTACTCCTTGATTTTGTCGAAATCCATCTGACAATCATCGTTCCACTTAACTACTTGATCTTTCTTCAGCAACTTGAAGATTGGCTCACATGTAGCGGTCAAATGTGAAATAAATCGGGCAATGTAGTTCAATCATCCCAAGAAACCTCTAACTTCTTTCATAGTACAGGGAGCTGGATTCTCTTGAATGGCTTTAACTTTGGCAGGATCAACTTCAATACCTTTACCACTAACGACGAAACCTAGGAGTTTACCAGATCTTACCCCAAAGGTGCACTTATTTGGATTCAACCTCAAGTTGTATTTCTTCAATCTTTCAAATAGCTTGTGCAGGTGGTCGAGATGTTCTTCTTCAATTTGAGACCTGGCTATTATGTCGTCGAAGTAAACCTCTATCTCATGATGGACCATGTCATGGAAAAAAGCTACCATAGCACGCTGATATGTTGCGCTGGCGTTGTTTAAGCCAAAAGGAATAACCTTGTAACAGAAAGTGACCCACTATATGAAAAAAAGTAGTCTTATCCATGTCTTCAGGTGCCATCTTGATTTGCTTATAACCATAGAAACCATCCATGAAGGAAAATACTTTATGCTGAGCAGTGTTGTCAACCAGAACATTAATATGCGGAAGTGGAAAGTCATCTTTGGGGCTCACCCTATTCAAATCCTTGTAGTCTACACACATACGCACCTTACATTCTTTCTTAGGTACTGGTACCACATTTGCAACCCACTGAGGATAGGACGTAACAGCTAAGAATCCTGCATTGAGTTGCTTCATAACCTCATTTTTGATCTTTTCATACATCTTGGGACGCATACGATGAACCTTTTGTTTTATAGGAGGACAACCTTCCTTATCGGTAGAAGGTGAACCACAACGTCAGTATCAAGCCCTAGCATGTTTTCATTTGACTAAGCAAATATCTCAACATAGTCACACAACATTTGGATTAATCTATTTTTGACACAATCTTCTAGGTTGGCACCTATCTTGACTTCTTTCTTATCCTCTTCAGAACCTAAGCTCACAACCTCTTCCTCACCTTCGTCCTCGACTTGGTAGATCAGATTTTTAAATTCATAATTGGCAATAGCATAATTATTATCAATGGGATCCAGGGTGGATACAAATCTGCAATTTGTTATGTGGGTGTGTGTAAGAATACATAGCTATTTTGAAAGTAATAAACTAAAATAAAGACAAAGGAGCGCAAAATTTTAATGCAAACGTCCAACGATTTATTAAATGAAAATATGCGGATGAGAAATTCGAACTGTAACAAATGGACCATTGTGCCTAGAGTAAGGTATAAGGTTTAAAGCTATTGTTTAAATTACATAACTGAAAACTTGAAAGCAAGAAAACAGAAAATAGCATTTACTCTTGACTATATGAGATTGGTACAAAGTCTTCAACCTTCCAATTGTTGAGCCCATTGCAGGTAGTAGGGAAAATCCAACTGTCTATGTCGTAATCACTATTAGAATCTTCCTTAGCATTGACTCTATTGTTTTTTATGCCGAATGGCTGTCTCCCAGCACGAGTATGATGAACATTCCATTGAGCCTCTGAGGTTAAACCCAAACCAAATTTATCATATTTTAAAGCAATGTCGAGAAGTTGACCCCAAACAGTGCAACCACCTTCTTTTATCACAACTTTAGTGTATTTTCAGAGAATCCTTTTTGGGCGGAACCTTGGTAATCATAGGAATATCGGAAGCGGCTTTAGTAACGGGAGTTTTCTGAGAAACAACTTCAACGGTCTGGCAGGGAGTCTCGATGAATTCACCGTCCATCTCGACATACTCGAAGTAGTTCAAGTGGCTCACCATGTATTCTTCTTCACCATAAACTATAACAAATTTTCCTTTCACTGGATACTTCAACTTTTGGTGTAAAGTAGAAGTAACAGCGCCTACCCCAAGAATCCAAGGGCGTCCAAGTAAGCAGGGATAGACTAGACGAATGTCCATCACATAGAAGGTAGAGTCGAAGGTCTGAGAACCCACTTTGATTGGAAGATCAATCTCTCAGTCTACCATTCTCTTTGAACCATCAAAGGCTCTTACCACAATATCATTGGGTTTAGGCATTACTTCTTCATAGTCAAGCCTGTCTAGAGCACCCTTCTGTAAGACATTTAATGAGGAACCCGTGTCAACCAACACATTAGCTAAGGTAGTGCCGGTACACTCAATAGAAACATCCAGGGCCTTGTTATGGTTCGTTCTTGCGGGAGTTAGGTCATCATAAGAAAAGCCTAGTCCATTGTCATTTGTCAGGCTAGCAACATAATTTTCTAACTGATCAACAGAGATTTCTTGTGGTACATGAGCAGATTTAAGAAACTTCACCAAATCCTGAGAATGGGCTTCAGATCCCAACAACAGAGATAACGTGGATATTTTGGAGGGAGTGTACCCCAACTGTTCAACAATCTTTTAGTCACTCATACGAATAATTTTTAGTACTTCCTTCATCTCTTGCTTGAAGGTATCTTCAGTAGTAGCTTCTTTTGGTGCCTCAATTTGGACAAACTGAGTAATTTTTTCCTTGCCTCGAGTCTCAATAGTTGATTCAATGTTAGTAATATGAACTAGTGTAGTAATCGTATTTTGAGAGATCTTTGTAGAGAACATCCTTCCGCTTCTAGTAACTTTACTGGTCCAAGCAATATTGCCAACGTTGGGATCAGTAACTTCAGCATTTTCCCTTTCGACAGCCGATAATTCTTGCTTGACGCCATGGTGGTAGACATCAGCTCCATAATTCTAAGGGATATCCTTGTCAAAGGAATATGGAATTTTCCCAGACGTGATAATGATCAGAGGAGAGACCGTAGGTTCGACAGTAAACTTCTTAGGGCCCTTGGAAGTGATTCTTACAGGAGTTCCAAAAATTACAGACATGTCTTCAAGCTTCAGGTCATGAAACAAATTCTCCATAGAAGGAGTCTTCCCAAATATAATTATATGGTTATCCATTAGATGTTGAATACCTTGTTTCAGCAGTTTGCAACCATTGGATTGGGTCGCGCAACACTAGCACCTTTCAATGCAATTCGGAAATAAATCGACTTGCATTAGATTCTTCTTAACAATCAGCAGGGGAATAGTCAAGTCACTTACAGTAGAAACATAAGAAACATCATCAATAGCATTAATGTCTTTGTTATGATTAGGCATAGGAGAGGTAATCACATTAGGAGTCTTAAGAGGATCAAATTCAGTTTCCTTAGCGCCAATCACGTCTTGAATCTTGTTTTTCAAAGCCCAATAGTTGTTAGTGTTATGCCCAAGGCTGTTGGAGTGATATGTACACCTTGCGTTGGGATTATAATTGGGGGAAGTAGTTTTGGGATTCTGAGGAGGATCCTTCAGTGTAACCAGCTCTGCCTTCAACATGTTTTGCAAAGCTTGAGACAACGACATGTTGATTTGTAAACTGTCTCCTGGGTGCAACCTACCTGCGCTGATTATTCTGTTGTTGTAGTTGCGGTGGTGCAGGATTAGAAATTAGAACTGACCTCACAGATTGGTTGTGGTAACTCTTATTACGACCCTTCTGGCCATACAAAACATTAGCTTATTTCTTCCCGTTGAATGACTTCTTCATAGTACTTAAAGACGTATCCACTTGGATTTTTTTGCTTCTAATTCCATCGTCAACATGTTCCCCTGTTAATATAATTCGGTGAACCCAACCGAATAGCTTCCAATCAGATGATTGTAGAAAGGGCCTGTCAATGTTCCCATAAACATGTCAACCAATTCCCTATCAGAAAAAGGAGGTTAAACCCTTCCTGCTAGATCTCTCCATTTCTGGGCATACTCTTTAAATCCTTTGTTAGAGCCCATGGTCATACTCTATAGTTGCACCCGGGTTGGTGCAAGATCATATGCAATGTTATGTAATACATGTTATGTAATGATATGTATGGTATGCAGATGCATATGTGATGTTTTCAAGGATCTCGCGGGATAAGAAAATTTTGAAATGTGGATCTAGTTGCAGCTTTATCTGAAGAACTTTGCGTCTTTATTTTTGAATGCCCTTCCATAATAATTAAGCACACCATATCAAGTGGATCCTAGCCTTTAAATTAAGAGAATGTACTTTGATCTTTGACGACATCTGGTTAGAGGAATATAAATCCTCTTGCCCCTTGCTAGAAATCTGGTTTATGATAATCCTGCACCAAAGGTCCCTAAGATCCTTGAAACGGTTAGTAAAAGTGCCATGTCATGATAATATAATGTTGTGATGTCATGTTCAAACAAGTAGTAAACACAAACAAATCACGCAAGAGCCTTAGGTTTAAATTCTTGCATGAGGTCCATAGGTAAGTACCCTTCTCTATTGAAGTTAAGTTGGCTCAACCTAACTTAAAATAGTAACCAGGTTCTAGGAATCTCATATCACTGATTTTTCTCACAAATTTTATTTTAGCACGGCAACTGACTTGCCACCAAAATATCCCGAAAGTCGAATTTCAATGAGCGTAGCTTCAAGTATTAACCAACTTTGTACTGCACCAAAGTTGACTATCTCACTACCTTCTAATGGCCAAAACTGGTCAATTAGGGTTCTAAAAGTCAGTCAGTTCTTAATGATACCATGCGGCAGCCTAATGTTATCCTCGACTGACTCAAGGAACATCAATACAAACCAAAGAATCAGAATAACATAGCCATCATTTCAACCATATCGGTCTACGCCATACAATTTCCATGATCTATTGGTACTTACCTATGGCATCCCTAGATCCGAGTTTAGGATCTTGCAAGTAATATAAATCCAAACAACCCCTTGAAATTAAAGCAAACAGTTCAAACAAATAAAGCAAGTAAAGTGATCTAAACTCTAAGGTAACCCCTTATTTGTAATTTAAACTCCCCAACAGAGTCTCCAGTTCTGTAATACGGTGGGAGAATTGACTTTTAAGTTTTATCCAAATGTACCGATAGATAGAGTCGCCACCTACTTTTATTTTATCCAGTATTTAGGAAAGGTTAAAAGAATAGGAAAAACCTTTGATATATTTTGAGTTCGGGGGGGGGGGGGGGTAAGATATGAAAAGGGAAGGTGTTAACACCTTTTTCACCCATAGTTAACTACAGACTCTTAATTACTTAACTCACTTTAGAAAATTTTCTTTGCGTTTGTGATTTGTTTGAAAATATTTTGAAATTGCCAATGTAAGGGGAACTTTGTAATGATTCCTGTATCGGTTCTAAAGAATGTATACAAAGTATTTGAAAATATTTTGTTCGAAAAATGTGATGGGAGAAATGTTTTGTTTTTTTGAAAAAACTTGTGAGCAAGCAATTAAAAGTTTCTTACCCACTCAAGGTCTTTCTTATTATTTTCCTTCTCCTTTAGAGATAGTGTTATCTGTACCGTTAGTTGGTAGGTAGCCCTATCTATTGGATGCGAAGGGACATGCGAAGGGTCACCGAATGATCATCGAAGGAAACATGTAGAGATGCTTTAGAAATTGTACCGGAGGGACTACACCATTTTTCGTAGGCAACATTGAAGGGTGATCAAGGGTCTTTTGCTAAAGCATCCCCACTTTTGAGGGACATGACCATGTATTCATAAGGAAACAAGAGGGGGTACTCTAAAGGTGCAAGTGTATTAGTTTCAGTTATTTAGTGTTGAATTTAGGGTTTTGCTACAATTGATCTTAGTCTTGCCATACAAACCCTATTTACTAGTAGTTGCATAAAATATAATGCGGAATGTAAAGTGTGGAATGTAAACCTAAAACTATTACATGGCTTCGGGGAAGTTACATAAGAATGAAATATGCGGAAAATAAACCCAAAAGCTATTACATACTCAGAGCAGTTACATAATAGGAAAAACACGAAAATATATAAAGCTACGATGTTACAATCGATAGTTACAACCTATACACTTGATCTAGGAACGTAAATCGGGAGAAGAACATACAAAATTTAAAAGAAATTTTTTTTGTGCTTTTTGTATAGAAAATAATTTATGATAATAATTAATAAAACCTAAAATTCTAATTAATAGTGAAATTAAGAAAAAGGTTAATTAATTATATATAAAAAGATTTAAAGGTTAATTAAAAAACCTAAACCTAATTAATCAGGGTTAAAATAAAAGGTTTGTTAATTGTTAACTAAACACCAAATTAGGTTAACCAAATTATAGGGTTAGGGGAAGGAAAATTAATGAAAATATGTTAAAACCAAAATAAGGAAAAATATTTCCTGGGGTGGGTGTTGATCTCACTCCCTCCTGCCTTTGCCTTGCACAGCTTGCCAACAGGCCAATCACTGGTTGGTGTTAGGAAAATGAGCGATGCACAAAGTATATTAAACTTGTGAAAATTGGAAAATATAAAAAACGAGTTGCAAAAGGCAAGGATCGAACCCACACCCTTATAGATCAATACCTTAACGCACGCGCTCTTTCCACTGGGGTGGCCGTTACATCGGTATTATGATGACAACCATTAAATATGAAATAAATGCAGATGCATGGACCGCAGAAGCGCCAGAGCCCTAGCTTTGGTCGTCTTCTTCGGCGAAGCGTTTTTGTCAACCTTAAAAATAAAGCGTGTTAGTGATCCAAAGGGGCCATACCCCCCTAATTTCACCCTTGCGAGTTCAATGGTGGCCTTGGTTGTTACTAATTATTCCTGCATAATGAAATACAAATAAAATATTGTAAATCGATTTAATAATGGCAATAAGGAGTTTTGGCATCATGGGCTTCATTCAAGAGTTTAAACATGTACTAATACATCTCATGGATGCATGTTTTAGGCCCTTTTGACCATAAAGGATGATCCCAACTTACTCTGTAACGTCCCTGGAATCGATTTGGATGACTGTTTGACCTTGAGGAGTGTCATACCCCAAATTTGTCCTACACGTTTTTCTCTTATCTGGCTTAGGCTTTGTATTTCATTTTCATAATTTTCATTAGGTCAATCACACACTATTCCTTCATTTAATAAAGTAGGGTTTCACAATTAGAGGATGTGCTAATTAGGGTTTCTATTGGTTTGAGGCTTCTACACTCAGTACAATTGATTTCCTTGGTTCTTCTCTTGAGTAGTGAACTATGTGAATAAGGGTTTTGAAGTATGAGTTTCTTGCTCATCCATGAACAAGGTTGTTTCTAATTTAAATTCACCAAGGCTAAGGGTTAGGGTTTATTTCCCTACCCAAGGTCAATCGATAAGGTTTTTTCATCTCAAAGATACATGTGTTATTTCAAGCTTCTTTTTAATTCGGGGTTCTTCCCAAGGGCATTTATTTTGAATTAAGATAGTTAGTCATCAAGTCAAGGGTTCACGAATTAAATTGCAAAGCATTTAGAGATGATTTTTGTGTACTCAAAGCATGGTTATTCTTTGTTACTTCAGTTACAAGTCTCTTGTGGTTTAAACACTGGAATTAAGGTTTTCAATGAGAATTGGATTCAAGTTAGGAGATAATGCATATGGCTTACTTGGCATGCAAGTTACAGAGATCATTCATCATTCGAATATCCATAAAAATTACAAGACTTATTCAAGTTTCACTAAGTCCATTTAATTCGTCATTGTCCATCATTCAAAGTGCATCCAAGTATTCATCAAATCCCACCATTACTCTTATTCAAGACTATTTTTAACGTATGATGTTTCAAAGTTGTCAAAACTGTTCAAGACATATTCATAAGCCATATATTCATCCAAGCTTTCAATACATCCAAGTTCCATTTAGCAAACATACAAATTCCATTAAGGTTTATTCAAAGAGAAGCACCATTCACCAAGGTTCAATAAAGTTTGTAAATACATTTAATGTTTCATCATTTATTATTTACAAGTTCACCCAAATCTCCTTTACGAGACAAAAAGACAATAAAAGATGTATTTAAATCCTAAGGCTATTCTATAAGTTTGTATGGGCCGAAACATCAATAAGATCTTCATCTTCTATAAACTCCCTTCCAAGCCTCATGCTCGCAATGGTTCCTTCTTTAACCTTGCATTTTCTTCTCCACCTTACATCAATCCTCACATGAAAAAAACAAGCAATAAAATTGGTTAGAACAATCGTTATCAAAACAATGAAATTTAAACAAGAAGTTTTCAAGCAAAGTTTTCTTCTAATCTGATCATTAGGGATTTTGTGAAGGAATCAAAATAGGGGTTTTGAATTAAATCATGTTCCAAAGCCCGACAAAGGCCTCATTATCTTGCAAATAAAAAATCAGAATTCAAAAGATCAATCATGGGCCTTATCTCCCATTGAAAATCACAAAAGGTTATTTTTGGTTCACAATAAAAGAAAAAAAGAAAGTCCATGCAGTAAAACAGAATGCAAACAAAAGTTGCATTTCCATCCCAACAAGCATGTTTTCATATCAGAAGAATCATCATATCAGAAAACTTAACAAAAAGCCCACACGCAAAATTCAAGTTTCATCCCAACATACAATAACATATGTAACCCTCAAGTATAACAAATCAAAAAAAGATTCACAAATTTCAGCAAAGACAAGTTACTGCAGTAACAAAGTCAACAAAAAAAAGCATTATCAAATGCTCAACCCTGCTGCATACAGTCTACTCTATTGTAAAACCAAATACAACAAGCTAAAAAATCCCCAAATAGCCTATGCAAATACAGCCTCCTATGCTTCCCCAAAGTCATCTACTACTAGCTTGTAGAAATAGGCCAAAAGACCTGTCCACTCCCCTCCAAAACCTGTCAACATTGTACATAAATGGCTAACAAGAACTACATCAAAAAATCCACGAAACGGGGATACAAAACTGTTCAAAAACTCATGTTATCTTTCCCCCCCAAACCCATTTCTTATAAAGATAATAGAGACACAAAAAATATAAAAGAGAGAGAAAACCGGGGAGCAAAAAACTGTTCACAACAACACAGGGCAGTATCTCACACCACAAACCCGAATATCCCTTCATCCTTTTACTTACACAAAACCCCTTCGAAAAATGGAAAAAGAGAATATTGTTCAGAATATCACATAAAACTGTATCAACCAAAATGATCTAAACCCTAAAATTTCTCATCATCTTCCTTTATACTAAACCCTTCAAAAAATTTAAGGTTAAAGAATCGTGAGTTCTGAATCATAAAGCAGAGGAAGAAAGAATGATTTTTGCAAGAATTTGAGAGAGGTTAGAAGAAAACACAAAAAGAAAGACTCGAAAAGATCTCACCAAAGTGGTAATTGCAAATCACGACCTCTCTTTCTTTCCCCTTCCCTTTTTCCTTTATCTTTTCGTATTTCCGTCATACATCACAATTTCGTAACATTAAGGTTTTTACCGCTTTCACGAATCTTCGCATTTTTCTGTAAATCAAATAATAAGTGGTTAGTAAAACAATGTGACTAGGCAAGATCACATGAAATAAATAAATCAAAGAAATCAGAGAGGAAATTCGTAGAATCAGGGTGACGCCGCCGTAGGCTTGGCGCACCACCACGCCATATCACCAAAATCATCTTTTCTTATAAAAGAGAGAGAGAGAGAGAGCGAAGACGGAATCATAGATCACAACGCAACCATGCGAAACCTTGAAGGATGGAGAATATAATAGCGGAGCAAGAGTGGAGAGGAACACGTTTAAGAAAAGAGAGTGATACGAATACCAAACAATTAGGTTTAGGTTGGTTCAATTTTTTTTTAATAAATCTGTTTATATTAAGTTGTAATGTGTTTTTTTTCTGGTTTTGTTTTAAATCTTATATTTAGAAATAGGTTTAAGATAATTTGAGTTTTGATTAACCATCGTTAATCAGTGTTAAGTTGTGGATGATTTTGAGTTAATATTATGGTTAAGAGATCAACAAGTTTAAGATCTCGCGTGCATCCCCTCATCATAGCTTATTTTGCACCATCAATCTTTACCATCACAGCTTCACAAATATGATCCAACACTAAAGAATGTGAAATTCACCATGGACTCCCTGGAGTGGTTCTAACTGGATCTGGGAATTTTCTTACTAGGCCTAGGCACTTCTGCTGATCACACCCTGTCTTTTACTTCAATTTCTGGCCCATTGAATTGCTTTTTATTTCTCTTTATTTCATTATTTTTCTTTCACTTTGTTAAAAATACAAACATAGATTTTGATATCTTTAAATAAATAATTATTTTTAAGAGCTATGTTTAATATAATTAATTAATTTATTAATTAATTAATTTAATTAAATAAAATTATTTAATTAGTTTTTTAACTCATTTTGTTTTATTGTTTGATTATTTGGACTTTATTCGAACTTTCGATTAGATACAACCTTATTCGTATACTTATACCCCCATTCCCATATGGTTTGTAATAGCTTAGGGTTTATTCCTTTGTGTGTTTCAATTGTTTCTATTATGCATTTTTTTGTCCAGTTAAGACACATGGCCCCGTCATGGGCTCATCATCAATGAAAAGGTATACACTTACAAAATCACACTCGCACACATTCATAGCTTGGTCCTGGGCTTTCCTATGGTGACAAATATTCGATTGATTGTTTCAATTATTCTTTTAGAATACTAGTAACACGCTATGTTGTACCCCAAAATTTGCCCTCCCATATTTCTCAAAATATTTCAAGAAAAATTCACAAGTCCAACCCGACGCGTCATATTCAGGTATTCTTTCGCCAAGATATCTCTGATAACGTATTCTCAAATTCAGGTTCGTCTCAAGAGTCAATTCTTTAAAGAAGGTATCTGAATATGTGAGTTTTCTTGAACAAATATGGTGAAAAAGTGTGCTGAAAGTGCAATTTTTACGCGCTAAAAAATTCATAACTTGAAGATCGTAGCTCGTTTTGAACCCGTTCCAGTGGCCAAAATTCCTTCTTGATATTATCTACGTTTTCATCTCTCACGGCTGGAAGTCAATTTCAATCAGAAAGTCTTCAAAAATAGGGATTTATCAAGTATTTTCGTACAAAAAATTTGGGACAAAAGTTTATTTGCGTCATGTTCAGAAAATCATAACTTGGTCGATTTTCATCGTATCGAGCTGGTTCCAGCGCCAAAATTTCACAAATTGAGTTGGCTACATTTTCACAGAAGGTAATGAGTTCAAACGGTATTCAAAAAACCTTCATTTTTTGCTCAGAGTGCGTGACACGCTGAAAATCCTGAATGCTGAATATTATTTCATCTGGGCCGAAACTTCAAAAATTCATAACTCGGTCAATTTTTATCGGATTGGACTCATATTTTTACACAAGGTCACTGACTCATAGATCTACAACTTTGCTTCAAAAGTCGAGACCAAATTATGCACCGATCAATACCAGTTTTTTATTGAAGAACGTGTCAGAGTCGACACTGGAGCCCAAAATAAGTTTGTCTGAGCTGAAACTTCAAAAATTCATAACTAATTCACCGTTTATCCGATTGAGTCGATTTTCGGACAGGAGTTAGTTCTCGATGCCGGCTATATTTTGTCTTCACGTTTCAACTTCAAAAAATGCACTTAAGTCCCAGCGATTTAGCCTGGAAAGTGACGAATTCAAGTGAATATTGGAGGCCCAATTGCACATTCAAAGCCCATTTGCTTTACCCTAATTTCCATTATATAATCACTTTCTTTTCACACAAACCAGAGAGGAAAAAAAGGTGAAAAGAAGAGAGAAAAAAAAACCTTGCCACAACACTGTTAGAATATCAAACTCTTTCAAGAACCCTAAAACCTTGAAATCCTTATTACAAAGCCATCTCAATTACAAACCAACATCTTATTACTTCTTCAGTAAGGGTAAGGCTGGCTTGATCTCCATGATCCAAAGGGCATAAAAGCATTCATGTCACTACTTTTCCAGTAAGGGTAAGGTTGATTTCATCTCCATGATCAAAAGGGTATAATCATTCATACATGCCATATTGTGCCTAAATATTAAATTTCTTCATATATTGACTTTATTTGCATTTTATGATTTTATTTAATGTGTTCGTGAGATTCAACACTGCAGATTTAGACAGGATCTCATGCAGGTTCATTAAGGAACGTTGAGGCCAAAAGCCAAATGGCCAAAAGCCAAAAGCCAAATGGCCAAAACAGAACATTTTACACATGACCTCAATCCCAATACATGGCGAGACAGACATCCTGAGAAGATTAAGGAACGTTGAGGCCAAAACACAAGTGGCCAAAAGCCAAAAGCCAAATGGCCAAAGTAGAACAACTTATGCATGACACCAATACATGGCCAAACCACTCCAATTCACCTCCAAAAAGGGGACATAAACCCCCCAAGGTATTGTATTTTCTTTCTTTTCCTTATTTTATTTATTTCAATTATTTCTTTTTTTAATTAATTCCTTTAATCTAACTTATTTTCATAAAATATAAAAAATAGTAAAAAAACAGAAAAGTCATAAAAATCAAAATATATTTATTTAATGTTATTTTTTTGTAAATAAATATCACTAATTAATTTTAGCTTTGTAAAATTAGGTTTAATTCAAACATTTTTCTTAATAAACTTAAAATTGGTAGAATTAGGTTTTAATCAATTTTTATCCTTTTTTTCTTTTCTTTCACAATAATTAATTATTAAATATTATTTTTGTAATTAAATTACCATGTAAATAATTAGATTAATCTTAGGTTTAATTTTAATATGTTTTCTTAATAAATTAAAAAACAACTAGAAATAGGGTTAGATTTCATTTAATTCTCTCATAAAAAACCATAAATACAAAAATCTCAAAATAATTTCTTTTTTCATTCTTATTTCATTAATTTAATTATCATAATTTAATTTCCTTAAAAAGGGTCCAACGCCCTCGCTTGCGATTTTTTATTCAATTCGCGCATCTTATTTTATTTCTTGTAAATATTAATGTAATTCTCCCAAAGCCTTGTAAACTCGGACATTTATATTTCTCGCACTTTACTTTATTTCTTTATTTTATGTCAAATCGGGTCCTGGATTAAATTTGGCGATGTGGACCCGCGCCTTTGTAATAGTTTAGGAACTTTACCTTTCTCGCATTTTTTTAACTGTTAATAATGACATGCAAGAATGAATGACTAAAATAAAAACAAGCGTAGAACACCCATGACATGACAAGACAAAAATAAATGAAAACGACACACAAATCACACACCACCCCTAGGGTACGCCTCACTGTTGCCTTGCCTCGAAAGGTGATCGTCGAGTAGAGGATGTCTTAGTAAGTCCTCATGATCCGGGAACCTGGCATGAGGGTAGCTTCTAAGGTGTCTTCCCATTGCTCTGGTGATCACCATGTCCCGAACCTCGAATTGACCCGAACACCTCCAACGGTGGTGCTACCTACCTCTCAATGGTGGGATGGCACTACTTTAAAGGACATCTACACAGACGAATTCCTTAGGGTAGGTAGATTCTCGTAGATACTTGCTCTAATTTCAAAACAAATTCAAGAATACTTTTCACACCAACACATTTTCAAAAAGCTTTCGAAAGCATTTTTTCAAACACTCTTGAGGACCGATACAAGAGTCGAACTGAAATTTTCAAAGAAACTTTTTTAAACCCACAGTTGAAAAGCAAACAAACCATTTTTGAAAACACAAATGAGCAAGTATCTAAGAGCCCATGGATAACCATGGATAGAAAGGGTGCTAACACCTTCCCTTTCTATAACCTACCTCCCGAACCGAGAGCAATCTCTTTAAGGAATTTTTCTGTGCTTTTGTCCTTTCCATTTGGAGAAAATAAAAGAAGGTGGCGACTCTTGCTTCCGCGACATTTCGCGAACCAGCGTCAAACAGTCAGTTCCAGATCCACCGATCACAGAACTGGCGACTCTACTGGGGAATTAAACTTAAAGTGAGGTGTACCTTAGGGTTAGTTCATAACTGTGTTTTCAATTGTATTGACTTGTCTGCTTTAAATTTGTGGGTTGCATGGGAGTTACATAGATCCTAACCCAGATCTGGGGATACCCTGTTTAGGTAGCATAAGCTGTGAGGGACCTGTCCGGCGTATACCGACATGGGTGAAGCAGTGGCTACGTTGGTGTGGCGCCTTGGTCTGTACCGATATCCCTCGTGTTGAAACGGGGAGAATATGGGTCTTCCAAGGAGTCATTAAGCACCAACAACCTTAGAACCTTAAATGACACAACTTGGCCATTAGAACAGTAGCAGTATGCTACGCCCATTAAAGCTAAACTCTCGTGATGGTTCTGGCCGCAAGAAAAGATTGCGATGCTGGAGTTATGACCGATTGAGGGTAGTCAATGATATTGGGATCCTCTAAGAACCCGGTTACTTTGATAGGACAGGTATGAACCAACCAACTTCAAGAGGGTAATACCCAGACCCCATGTTGGCCTTAAACTCTAAGGGTTTGTCTGGTGTGACTTGTGTGCCTTCGTACTTGACTACTTGCATGCTTGTTACCTGACACATGAACTACTTGCAGGTTTTGTTTATAGTCCTTAATCGGGACTCATAACAGGGTATACTAAGTTTCTTACAGGTTTTGGTTTGCAGTCCTTAATTAGGACTCATAATAGGGTTTACCGAGTTTCTTGCAGCTTTTGTTTTTTAGTCCTTAACTGGGACTCATGACAGGTTTTACTTGAGTTTCTTGCAGGTTTCTGTTTATAGTCCTTAATAAGGGCTTATAACAGGGTTTATTCATATTACCCCATGCATCATGACATCATACCATTGCATACATCCTAACCCATTTCAAGGATCTCAAGGGCTTGTGATGCAGGTCATGATAAATCAAACATCTAGCAAGGGGCAAAGAGGATTTATTTTCCTCTAGCCAAGGTTGTCAGGGGCTATGACCCACTGGATATGGTGAGCCTTTCACCCTTGAAGAAGGACTCTCAATAATATGCAGTTCCTTCAATCAAGTTACCGGTTTCCGACTCTAACAAAGTTTCCTCGTTTACCCCGCGAGGTCCTTGAAAACATTACATGCATGTCATACACATCATTGCGTAACAGGTACCTTTGTTGCAGGTCACTTACCCTTCTCGCTGTTTATTTCAGCCATGGCTTCCCAACAAGATAACCAGGACCTTCTTACTCAAGAGACTCGGTTCAGGGAAATCCTCCTGAATCTGTCCAAGGGGCAGGAGGAGCTAAGGACACTTCTCATGGGGACTTTTGTCAGGAACAGTGCTGAGGATGAAAGGCTGAAGCAACTACAAACTTAGGTGGATGCATTGAAGGTCCAGATGCTGGGGCAGGTGACTGCCATTCAAGGCTTAGCTCAAAGACAAGATGAGCTCGAGGTTCTCGTCAACCAACTGCTTCGGGGTAACCAACTGGGGCAAACATCTAAGGTTGAAGATCCAGTCATCATTCAACCACCCTTGAGACAAGCAGACAAGGGAAAAGCTCCTCAAATGGCTCCAGTGTCACAAATTCAGCATCAACCTCACCGGCTTCAGCCAGACAAGTCTAGGAGGCAATTCACCCCGCTCAACATGTCGTTGTTCCAAGCTTTACAACGCCTGTTAAGATTGAACCTGATCACATTAAGGGCTCATCCCCGGAACCAGAACACATCATCTCCTGTTTATGATCCCAATAAAAGGTGTGCCTACCACTCTGCCTGTCCAGGACATGATACAAACGAGTGTTGGGCTTTGAAAAACAAGATCCAGGACCTGATTGATGAAGGAGCACTGGAATTCACACAAGATGGTCAGGCTGAATTCTTCTACCATCCCTCCAAGGCTCACCTTTTGAAGTGACAAGCTCTGAGACTAGGAAACTTTTGTTCATTCGAATGTTCAAGTTGTGTTGTGCTTTGATTGTTCAAACATTTACTCATGTTAAACATTGTTATTTCATTAATGCATCGCATATGTCTGTTCTAAAACAATATATTCGTATTCACTAAATGCAAATTATTTTCATATTTTTTCTGATGATCAACTCTTAAAATAATAATTCTAAGCCTCTTGAGGGAGGATGACGAAAACGATACCATAATCTACAGTATGCTTTTGAACAGACCCCGCTGATGAGGTACAGGCATTGTTTCAATCCCTAAATACTGGAGTTATAAGGATGATAATCCCTCGCAACCCCTCTGAGCCAAAGAAGTAGGAGTTTTTCTTTTCAAAAATTAAAACCCTTAATCATAACCTGGGGCAGGGTAGTTCTCTCAGTTGATCCAAGTGCACAACGAATGACATCAAAGGAGTCCTTCCAAAAACAAAAGATAGTGATGGTTCCGAATAATCATAAAGACGGGCAGTCATCATTTTGCAGAAATAAAAGCCCAATAAGTCGAAACCTATGAAGGAGACTTACAAAAACTGGGGCATCCCGCTGACTGTAATCACAAAAGAAACAGTTCAGGCAAAAAACAGGGATAACGAAATCGAAAAGAAAGAGGTCCTACAAACCCTCAACACAAAAAAGAAATGACTGCCTATTCAAAATAAATTATCAACATCCGAACCATCACGGGAATATCAGGACAAAAACTCAAATAAGGTCTAACGCACGATCAGCTGAGTTTAGGATTGAAGAACATCACGAAGAACGGGTGGGTACAAATAAAGTTTGAGCCTTTATCCTTTGTTTCTTAAACCGTGAACCAGGCCACGTTACAACCCTTAAAAGTCCTAGCTGAAGCATGGGTTAGTTCGAAAGCATACTGTTACGAAAGGTATCCTGACTCCTTAAGGCCTACGGTAAATACGGAGTTGACATCACGTTTTACAAACATTCATTTGTTTTATGAAAGAGAACGCATTTTCAAAATCTTCAAAACAGACATAAGCGTGGCATTTTTAACATAACTTTGTTTGCATATGACTTTTTGTTTGAACAGCAAGGAAGTTCGCACGACGAATGCCTAATGAACAGAAGTACATCCAATCAAGGGGCAGACATGATCATGGCCCGTCATCTGGGGCAATCCAATCAAGATTCGGAGAATCTCTCAAAGGCCAAAATAGCCTGGGGCAAATCTCCGCCTGAGTCACTGGGGGCATCCTAGCAACGAATCTTTCCCGATTAAAACATCTTCTGGTGGCATGACAAAACACTTCTAACAGGGGCAGCACCCTACATTCCGAAAGCATGGACATAGTCGGAAAGATACTACGCAAAATTAAAGACCCGCTAGGCTGACATGCCTAGGCAAAAATAAGGGCTTCCCGGCGAACCAAAAGGGTTCGGGCAAAATGAAGGGATGAAATGAAAAAATCTGTACACCCGGCAAGTCGAAAACCTGAAAAGGCGGCTTGGGCAAAAATGGGTATCCCGATGGACCGAAAACCCGAAAGGGCAGTCCAGGCAAAAGTTAGGGATCAAAGCGTACGACTATGTCCTACCATCTCATCACCTGCCTGCCAGAAGAAGGTTTGTCCATCAACGATTATCAGCACCTCATAGGTCTTCCCCTCCCACTGAAACAGGGGCAATAAAGAGTTGTCTAAACAATCTGGTTTCCCTGTCCACCGAAGTGCCAAGGTAAGTATAGCTGAAGAATGCGACCAAGATACCTTCACTCCCTGCAGAGCGAACGCATCTCCCCGATTTTATTCAAAGGTTATTTCTCCATCAGAGCTTATAACTGGGTTATCCTCAGCCAAAAGCCACGAAAAGATCGTCCCCAACACAGTTCTTTCTTATCCCCAGCAAAGTCTATTAATACTTCCAGTACAACAATGGTATCCCCAGCAAGTTATCATCAGCATCTCAGCAAAGTACCTCTCTTTCCCCATAGAGTTACCTCCCCGCAGAGTAATCTATTCGCCAAGTTTATTCCCCAACGGAGTTATCTTCTCCTAACCGGTATTCTTGCAATCGTCGTCCCCAGCGGAAGCAAAATCTATTCTCCAACATTAGCCCAGGAATGACTTCCCGGCACCCGTCAAGGACTTACTTTCCTAGACAAAAATACATTCATAAACATCACATTGTTATACATCATGATACATGCATCATACAATCTCATGTGTTGAAAAATATTATTGCTTGATCCATATCATGCATTGCATATGACTGACCTTTACCTTTCAGGAAGGATACAGTGAAAAGATCAGCTAAGTAGACAAATTCAATCAAAGTAGACAAATTCAGTCAAAAAAGACAAATCCAGTCAAAAGAGACCAATCCCGTCAAAGAAGACAAATCCAGTCAAAGAAGACAAGCCCAGTTAAATCCCAAAGGTTTTTCTGATGCCCATCCAGTCAAAGAAGACATGTCCAGTTAAATTACTTCCTAAAGTCAAAGGAACCAATCCGTCGTTATAGACACTCGTCGTTATAGACACCCGTCGTTATAGACACCCGTCGTTATAAACACTCGTCGTTATAGACACTCGTCGTTATAGACACCCGTCATTATAGACACTCGTCGTCAGAGACACTCGTCGTCATAGACACTCGTCGTTATAGACACTCGTCGTTATAGACACTCGTCGTTATAGACACTCGTCGTTATAGAGACTCGTCGTCATAGACACTCGTCGTTATAGACACTCGTCGTTATAGACACTCGTCGTCATAGACACTCGTCGTTATAGACACCCGTCGTTATAGACACTCGTCGTCATAGACACTCGTCGTTATAGACACCCGTCATTATAGACACTCGTCATTATAGACACTCGTCGTCATAGACACCCGTCGTTATAGACACTCGTCGTTATAGACACTCGTCGTCATGGACACCCGTCGTTATAGACACTCGTCGTTATAGACACTCGTCGTCATAGACACCCGTCGTTATAAACACCCGTCGTTATAGACACTCTTCGTTATAGACACTCGTCGTTATAGACACTCGTCGTTATAGACACTCGTCGTCATAGACACTCGTCGTCATAGACACTCGTCGTCATAGACACTCGTCGTCATAGACACTCGTCGTCATAGAAACTCGTCGTTATAGACACTCGTTGTTATAGACACTCTTCGTTATAGACACTCGTCGTCATAGACACTCGTCGTCATAGACACTCGTCATTATAGACACTCGTCGTCATAGACACTCGTCGTCATAGACACTCGTCGTCATAGACACTCGTCGTCATAGACACTCATCGTCATAGACACTCGTCGTCATAGACACTCGTCGTCATAGACACTCGTCGTTATAGACACTCGTTGTTATAGACACTCGTCGTTATAGACACTCGTCGTTATAGACACTCGTCGTTAAAGACCACTCGTCCATGAGGATAACCTGTCAGTAGAGACAACTCACCAACCTTTCTATATTCCAGACCCGATTCCTGTATCTTGCCAGGGCACATCTGAAGAGTTTGAAGATCTAATTCCTGTATCTTGCCAGGGTGTATCTGTTGACGACCATTACCAGACTCGATTCTTGTATCCTGTCAGGGCACATCTGAAGAGTTCGAAGATCCGATTCCTGTATCTCGCCAGGGTGTATCTGTTGACGACTAACATTACCAGACTCGATTCTTGTATCTTGCCAGGGCACGTCTGAAGAGTTCGAAGATCCGATTCCTGTATCTTGCCAGGGTGTATCTGTTGACGACTAATATTCTCCGGATTCGATTCCTGTATCCTGCCAGGGCACGTCTGAAGAGTTTAAAGATTCGATTCCTATATCCAGCCAGGGCACATCTACGTAAAGAGTTTGAAGATCAACTTCTGTAACAGGCCAGGTAATTATTTTTCTTTCTCAGGTACGCAAGTTCTCGCTAAGGAATCTCTTACGCGATCGACACCTAGGTGGCGTCTATAAGCCCATTCCCGACAAGGTACTATCATACTTCCAGATGGCATCTATAAGCCCATCTCCATATACCTACAGTCTCCAAATAGCATCTGTAAGCCCATTCCCTGCATCACACTGCTGACATTCTACTATGTGAGTGCAAATTTCTGGACACTCTAGTGTTCAATCATCTTCCACCTTCAGATTGTGAAAGGCATGCCAGCCAATCTACATCCTCAGGTCTAAGAAGATTGAACAGGGGCAACTGTTGTACCCCAAAATTTGCCCTCCCATATTTCTCAAAATATTTCAAGAAAAATTCACAAGTCCAACCCGGCGCGTCATATTCAGGTATTCTTTCGCCAAGATATCTCTGATAACGTATTCTCAAATTCAGGTTCGGTTCAAGAGTCAATTCTTTAAAGAAGGTATCTGAATATGTGAGTTTTCTTGAACAAATATGGTGAAAAAGTGTGCTGAAAGTGCAATTTTTACGCGCTAAAAAATTCATAACTTGAAGATCGTACCTCGTTTTGAACCCGTTCCAGTGGCCAAAATTCCTTCTTGATATTATCTACGTTTTCATCTCTCACGGCTGGAAGCCAATTTCAATCAGAAAGTCTTCAAAAATAGGGATTTATCAAGTATTTTCGTACAGAAAATTTGGGACAGAAGTTTATTTGCGTCATGTTCAGAAAATCATAACTTGGTCGATTTTCATCGTATCGAGCTGGTTCCAGCGCCAAAATTTCACAAATTGAGTTGGCTACATTTTCACAGAAGGTATTGAGTTCAAACGGTATTCAAAAGGCCTTCATTTTTTGCTCAGAGTGCGTGACACGCTGAAAATCCTGAATGCTGAATATTATTTCATCTGGGCCGAAACTTCAAAAATTCATAACTCGGTCAATTTTTATCGGATTGGACTCATATTTTTACACAAGGTCACTGACTCATAGATCTACAACTTTGCTTCAAAAGTCGAGACCAAATTATGCACCGATCAATACCAGTTTTTTATTGAAGAACGTGTCAGAGTCGACACTGGAGCCCAAAATAAGTTTGTCTGAGCTGAAACTTCAAAAATTCATAACTAATTCACCGTTTATCCGATTGAGTCGATTTTCGGACAGGAGTTAGTTCTCGATGCCGGCTACATTTTGTCTTCAAATTTCAACTTCAAAAAATGCACTTAAGTCCCTGCGATTTAGCCTGGAAAGTGACGAATTCAAGTGAATATTGGAGGCCCAATTGCACATTCAAAGCCCATTTGCTTTACCCTAATTTCCATTATATAATCACTTTCTTTTCACACAAACCAGAGAGGAAAAAGAGGTGAAAAGAAGAGAGAAAAAAAAACCTTGCCACAACACTGTTAGAATATCAAACTCTTTCAAGAACCCTAAAACCTTGAAATCCTTATTACAAAGCCATCTCAGTTACAAACCAACATCTTATTACTTCTTCAGTAAGGGTAAGGCTGGCTTGATCTCCATGATCCAAAGGGCATAAAAGCATTCATGTCACTACTTTTCCAGTAAGGGTAAGGTTGATTTCATCTCCATGATCAAAAGGGTATAATCTTTCATACATGCCATATTGTGCCTAAATATTAAATTTCTTCATATATTGGCTTTATTTGCATTTTATGATTTTATTTAATGTGTTCGTGAGATTCAACACTGCAGATTTAGACAGGATCTCATGCAGGTTCATTAAGGAACGTTGAGGCCAAAAGCCAAATGGCCAAAAGCCAAAAGCCAAATGGCCAAAACAGAACATTTTACACATGACCTCAATCCCAATACATGGCGAGACAGACATCCTAAGAAGATTAAGGAACGTTGAGGCCAAAACACAAGTGGCCAAAAGCCAAAAGCCAAATGGCCAAAGTAGAACAACTTATGCATGACACCAATACATGGCCAAACCACTCCAATTCACCTCCAAAAAGGGGACAGAAACCCCCCAAGGTATTGTATTTTCTTTCTTTTCCTTATTTTATTTATTTCAATTATTTCTTTTTTTAATTAATTCCTCTAATTTCAAAACAAATTCAAGAATACTTTTCACACCAACACATTTTCAAAAAGCTTTCGAAAGCATTTTTTCAAACACTCTTGAGGACCGATACAAGAGTCGAACTGAAATTTTCAAAGAAACTTTTTTAAACCCACAGTTGAAAAGCAAACAAACCATTTTTGAAAACACAAATGAGCAAGTATCTAAGAGCCCATGGATAACCATGGATAGAAAGGGTGCTAACACCTTCCCTTTCTATAACCTACCTCCCGAACCGAGAGCAATCTCTTTAAGGAATTTTTCTGTGCTTTTGTCCTTTCCATTTGGAGAAAATAAAAGACGGTGGCGACTCTTGCTTCCGCGACATTTCGCGAACCAGCGTCAAACAGTCAGTTCCAGATCCATCGATCACACGCTAGTTCCACTTTCTGGGAGCATGCATATGGCTACCTTGTATGGACTTTTAATTTCTATCTTATGCATTGAAGCAAATTCCATCTCTCTTTCTTTAGTCCATATACTAAAATTTTCTTAAAGGGTTTCATAATTATGTTTGGGCATGGTCATTCTCACGAGATTAGTCAAGTTTTACCCTTGATTAATCAGAACCTGAATCAATCACTTTGGTCCATATACCAAGTGTTTCCATGCATAAAAGGTCTCATGGTTAATGGTAGGAGCACCTACTGTCACTAGACTAATCAAGTTCACCCCTTGGATAATCATAACCCGATTCAATTCCCATACACCAAACATTCCATTTACGCCTTTCATGATACTACTCATTTTTTTCGTCACTTTTGCCATGATCACCATGCATGATCACTCTTCACAAACATTTTCTCATGTTGCTTGATGCTTATAACATGCTCCCTTATGATGATAGTTTCATCTTCTTTAAGATGTGAACTAATTATACATTAGGTTCTTATCCATGCATGCTAACTATGACAGAAGTTTCCCTTTCAAACCTAACCTTAGGGCCATCATTGTACGATAACACTAAGGCTAGATCTAGGTTTGTCTCCCTTAGACTTTTCTCTTGCATTGCATATTTCCTAAATCTCAAATTAAAACTTTTTTATCTAATCGAGAAAACCAAAAACACTTAATCATTATTCAAACCCATTTCACAATTAACGAAAATACTCAACAAATCAAAATTACCTCAAAAGGCCATGTTATCTTCGTTCTACCGTGATACAGGTTGTGCTTATTGCTAGAATGTGTTTGTTAATGTGACCCACTAAAAAACACCAACAAACCAACATTTTCTAGAAGAACTACGATGTTCTGATTCCTTCACCGGATACATAGGCAAAGGGTTGCGAGACCCTCACAAACACGCTAATAAAAAACCATTTCTTTCCCCTTAGCAAGTATAGTTATAGATAAACGCACCCTTAGAAGCAAACAAACAAAATGGATCCCGTTGAGTACAACTGATGTGAGAGGTGCTAATACCTTCCCCTTGCATAATCAACTTCCTTACCCTATTTATCGATTGCTAGACCATCTTATCCATCCTCTTGTGGTTTTCTCGATATTTTCCCTTTCTTCGGGATAATTAAAGTTTGGAAGCGGTTTTGTGTTTTTTGCCAGTAGCTTTAGCTGGCGACTCTGCTGGGGATAAAAAATGAGTCTATCCTAGTTTTGTTTATTTATCTCTTTGGGTGTTTATTGATTTACTTTATTTGCTTTAACGCTTCATTTATTGCTTTATTTCTTTCTTTTGTATATATTGCATTATACTCTCGCTTATCACATATTCTGAATATGTTGTATCTTTTGTGATGTTGGGTTGGGTGATTACATTTAATAAGTCCTATACCCGGACTTGGGGTTACACTTAGGATTAGGAAGGGCGGTATATTCATGTTAACTTTGAGGGAATAATCCCGAAGAAGGAGGCATGAGATCCCTCACTCAGTGGAGGTCTCCTTGAATGTAGCATTGTTTACCGAGTAATCGGGAAGACATTGTTGCTTTCGACCTTGGAGCCAGAGAAGCTAAGAGCCATATGTTGTACCCCAATTTTTACCCCTAATATTCTTCTATCATATCATATCAACTCAAACACAACAAGATCACACACTAGGGTTTGGATCTTTTCCTTATCTTTAGCTTTGCCCATAAGGAATCACCAAACACCTTGATTTGTATCTTGTTGTCATCTATTTTTTGATTAACTTTTAACTAATAAATACAATATATGTTTGCCCTAATTGTTGATATCATATGTGAAAGCACAAAACATTCTAGAAATTTGATCCATAGGTTCATGACTTTATTTCCATGCCTTGTTCAACAAAGCTTTATTGAGATTCAAGCTTCATTATTGTAGATATTTTGAAATATTATCATGACAAAGTCTATTATGATTCATCATGCCTCAAGTTGTCAAAAATAGTTCAAAGGTACAAGGGTTGAGTGAAGAAGTTTGACTTAATTGGACAAGTTCTTGATTCATTGATCACAAGTGCATATTTCCCTCAATTATCAATATTTGGAAGTGGTTATGGTTGCTATTATTCCTTATTATCATCCCTAGCAACTTCTATTTATATGACAAAAGTATTTGTGTAAGAAAGTTGATCAAAATTGTAAAAGGATATCTAAGGTATCTTGTTGCTCTAGGAGCTAGGGTTTTGAACTTCAAAGGGGTATATGTTACTCATCTTTATATGTTTTTTAGTGATTCCAAATAGATCCTTCTTTTCAAATGGTTATCAACAAATCACTTCTAAAGTTTCAAGGAAATTTTATGTGGAAGGTACCTAATGATGAAGAAAGATTACAAGTCTTCTAGATGAATCATCAAAGTCCCTTATGTGAATTCAAAAGTTCATAAATTGATCAATTTTTATCTCCTTTAGCCAAAGTGTATTAGAGCTTTAAAACGCAAGGATTGGATGAGTTTGGATGCAAAACAGATCACACCTTACTCGTGTATCAGGTTCACACAATTTCCTTCCAAACTTCATCATTTCACACGCTTTAATATTCAATCAGCTTCCCTATAAATAGAGGGTTATAGCTCATTCATTTTCTCAAGCTTAGAGAGCCAGAATCACCCTGCCAAACTCCCTCTTGAACAAAATTTTCTACAACTTTGAATTTTCTCTTACAACCTTTCTCAATCATTTTTCTTTGTCAATTCATCTTACTTGAACCTCATTGAAGCTAACAGAAGAAGAATTAAGCTCTAAAACACCCTAAATCATGCTAGCCAAGTCATGTTTCAGAGCTCTGCAACTTAACTTCAATAGGTAGATTCCTTCACCAATTCTATCAAACTTTGATACTATTATGAAGCTCTCATCATCCTGATTCTAGTCGCAACAATTGTTTTCAACTGGAAGTACATTTTAACCATGAAATTTAAAATCCCTTTTATAAACTCCTCTTCCAAAACAACTTAGCTATAACTTATATAAATTTTTCGCGAAGGTACCATTTGAATCGTCTTAAAGAGACAAAGCGAATGGTATCGGTCCCGTCTTCTAATTTCACAGTTTCTAAAACCTGCAGATTTCATTGGCTGGAGATTGAAGATGACCAATGTGTCATCTATCAACCAATGAAAGTGTGCCACACTTATTTTCAAAAATATGATTTAATTAATGATCATGTGTTTATTCCACTAAAGACCATGATATGCACAGCGTGTCTGATCCATTAGATTAGCTTACTAATGCATTTTGACTCTCATCCATTGTTCCACATTTTTTTTACTTTATTTTTTATTTCTTATTTTTATATTTAAATTGTTTTAAACTTCAAAAAATCATAGAAAATTCATTTCTGATTCAAAAATTATGAAAAAATTCACAAAAATATTTACAAATATTCTCTTTCTGAATTTTTATTTTTTAATAATTTTATTTTTAGATTTGAAATTTTTTATAATTTTTATTTGTTTTGGTTTGTTTTTAATTACTTAAAAAATACTTTTGAACATTTTTAATTCTGAAAAAATTCATCAACATCATTTCCATTATTTCTGAGCTTCTGATTTTTTTTTTGAATTTTATTTTGAATTCTACTATTTTTGATCTTTTTTCCATTTATTTGTGCAATTTTAATTAGTTTAAAAATAGTTTCTCAATTTAAAAAATTACCAAAATTTTTATATAAACATTTGATTATATTTTTGATTTTTCTATGGCCTCATTTGTTTTTTCTTGGTTGATTTGAATATAATTTCCATTTTCCCCTCTTATTTTCTTTTTAAAATCATTTTAAAAAAAAACCTTTTTCTTTATTTTAAATTCAATTTTATTTTTTTGTATATATTCTGGCGGATCTTGGACTATTAAATTTTGATCATGAGTTTTATTAACATCATTGGATCCATGGTGTTGAGTCTAACTCCATAAAAATGGATGAATGATTTTAATAATAGTTTGATTAATGTTTTTGGTTCAAATGTGGTTTAATTCTTCTCCAATCTCTCTTCATCTTATCCCCTTCTTATTATGTCATATGTTGTTAAAGGATAATGTACATATCATCTCTTCAAGCATAGGAAAAATAAATTGCTATTGACTGGCCTCAAAATAGGTACAACTTCTATATAAGTCTACTTACGATTTCTTAACATAGCGCTAAATTTTGTCCCGACTCGAGAAATGATCATTAGTGGCTCAAACCCATGTTTGTAAGCCCAAGTATTTTGATTTGAATCATTTGATCCAATAAATTTGAGATTCATTATTAGGAGGCTTTGGTCTTATCAATCCTCTAATGAATATTCATAAACTTTGGTCAAATTGAATCACTTAAGCATCATTGATCATTTATTGTTGCCTTGAGAGCTTTGAATGGATGATATACTTGACAAAAAACAAATGAAACTTGTCGTTGAGAGGATTTAATTTTAGCAATCATATAATGAGTTTCAAATGCAAGTTTTAAGATGGTCATTCAACTAACCTCTAATTTAAAACTATTGACTTTATTTTGTGCTTTTATTTTATGCTTTTACTTTAAGAACATTTAGTTTAGCATTTACATTTTATGCTATTTTCATCTTTGCTCATTTGAGCAATTTTATTTTATGTCATTTTTATTTTGTTTATTTGAGCTTTTTCATTTCTTTTTTGAAGATACTCAATAATCAACTTGAACCCTAAAAAACATTAATGTTACTTGACTACTTGGTTACTATCATTGGCATTATGGAGATTGTGTACTTCTTGGACTTAGGAGTAATGACCTTAAGCTACCTTTAGACCTTGTGACCTCAACTGTTATTTTGTCTGGAGTTCTTGGGGTTTACCCCAAGAGATTTGGCTGGTTGTTTATTTTGTGTGCAGGTTATTATAATTACATGCTTTGTCTGTGATCTGGAATTCATCTGTATACAGCCGTTACTCTGCCTAATTTTTTTGAAGACTTAATGTAATTGAAGCTTGGTTTCTTAATAGGTTTAGTATCTTTACTTGCTTGGTTTCAATCAAAAGGATGGGAATTCTACATTGACTCATTACGTCAAGTATTGGCTTCTTGTTGGTTAGATGGTTCTTTTCCCCTAGTTTTTACTTTATGCCTTAGGATAGTCCATTCATCTCATCTCATCTTCTTTAATTTTAAAAATCTTCTCCCTCCTTTTGAAAACTCTTCTTGTTTTTGAACTTGAACCGCTTTCATAATAAACTTGGACTTATATCCATGTATTTTTAAAATATTTTCTTAATAAAAACTTTAATCAACTTAATAATACCTTGAAATTATTGTGAGAAGACTAAAAGTAAATCAATCTCATTCAAACCATTTTGCCACTTTGGCTTTTTAATTTAAAATTTTCTCAAAAGATTAGACTCTTGTCAATCCTTGTAGTGATGCGAACTACTATACTTCTATGATATGTAGTAAAGTGAGATGTTTTCCACATGGGTGTTGAGCGAAGCTTTGTTGATTTTTAAAATCCAAGCCATATCCTCCACTTTGAGATGACCCAAATTCTCCTTTCTCATAATTGTGAGTAGTAAGTATGTTTTCCACTCGGATAAGACGATGATGTCTTGTCTCTTAAAATTAAACCAACACACTTGTGTTTTAAATTTTTTAAAGGTGAACTACATGTACCCTGATCCCCTGTTGCACGAAAGGTGGTACTTAGGCACTAAAGGTTCGCAACCACGACGGGTGCAAAAATTGTAAAAAATATTTCTTTTCTCATCCCCACAATCTATTTTTATACAACTCTTATAGCCAAAATACACAAATTTTCAAAGAGGTTGTTGTGGAGTACCGTAGATGTTTAGGGTACTAATACCTTCCCTTTGCATAACCAACCCCTGAACTTAGGTTCTCTCCCCCTCTTTTTCGGTTATTCGCTCTTTTTCCATTCCTTTGGAAACAATAAAGCACGATTACAATTTTTATATGATATGTGCGAGTAAAGTCAATCCAATGGCTTAGTCTTAACATTTCTACCGCTATAGAAAAATGGCGACCTCACTAGGGAAAGATTGACCTCCTGCTAGTCCATCCCTAAGTTGGTTGAGCCTATCTTTGTTTATATTTGTGTATGTGCTATTATTTGTTGTATATTATGTGTTGTGTATATGTTTTTTTGGAATTTCTTGGTTCTCAGGGTGCTTGGGGATGTCTCATAAGTCATATACCTGAACTTGGGAAAACTTAAGATAGGACGGGCAATATAGTCATGTTAAATTTGAGGGAGAAATCCTAAACAAGGAGGCACGAGATCCCCCACTCAGTGGAGGCCTCTTTGACTGTAGTGAAATTTACCGTGTAATCAGGAAGACGTGTTGATTTTGACCTGAGAGCCTGCTGAAATTGAGGACCGCAGAACCTTTAACCCATCTTGGCCTTTTAGGTGTAGTGCGGAAGCTATGACGGAGTAATTTAGAAATGGTTGTCACGCGATACTACGCTCGTATGAGTTTTTCTTGAGAATATTACTAATTACTGAGTCAATCGAGATGTTAGTAATATCCTAAGGAAGGATGTGGACTCTGGGAACCTCTAGAACCTTGTTCGGCAGGTGATAAAATTTTAGATCATACCTTGTGGGTAGTACCTTCAACCTCATGCTTGTGACGTTGAACCTATGAATCCTATGTTTGTGATCTTGTGTGTGATTGTTTCATCATGCATTCATGCACCTATGAGCATCTTCAAAAGACATTTTGTTTCAAGGGACTTAAAAGTTGACTCTTTGTGAATATCTCAAGTACTTTTGACCATGGATTCTGGAAAAAGAAAGACTCGGAAGTACAGTTTTAAAGATCCCAAGATATATGAGTTGATGAGTCTGATACCCAAGAACAAGAGTTCTATAGATTTTCGAAGGAAGTATGGGTCCATCATTTCTCTTATGAAGCTTAGGATGAAGGAGGGTATTCTCTCGAATTTGGTCCAGTTCTATGATCTGACGTATCGATGCTTTACTTTCCCTAAGTATCAGTTGATGCCTACATTAGAGGAGTATTCTTATCTGCTGGGTTTACCTATTACGAATTGTGTTCCTTTTACTTGTTTGGAGGGGGAGCCAAAATCCCATGAGATTGTTGCTTTGATCCATTTGAGGAATTCTAGGGTTGAAGCGAACATGATGCCCAAAGGAGGGATTAGAGGATTACCAGCTCAGTTCTTATTGGAAAAATCTCGCTATTTTTTCAGAATGAAGAGTGCGGTTTCTTTTGAGTCCAACTTTGCTCTACTTACTTATGGGTTGTTCTTATTTCCCAATGTCGACAAATTTGTGGATATTAATGCCATCAGAGTCTTCATGAGTGGGAACCCAGTCCTTACATTGTAGGGTGATGCTTATTACTCTTTTCATCTTCGGGATTCTTATTATGGAGGGATGATCATATGCTGCACGCCTTTGTTATATCAGTGGTTTATTTCTCACATACCTCGATCTGATGCTTTCTGGGATGTCAGGAAGCAACCTCGTTGGGCTCCAATGATTATGGCCCTCGCTCATTCAGATATTGTTTGGTATCATCAGGCATACCATGATGTAGATATTTTCGACAGTTGTGGTAGTTTCCCTAATGTACCTCTTCTTAGTAAAAAGGGAGGAATTAACAATAATCTTGTTCTTGCATGACGGCAACTTGGATATCTGACAAGGGATAAGCCTAACAGTATTCATATGAGTGGTTTCTTCCTTAAAGAGGGAGAGGTTCATAAGGAATCTAAAGATGAGATTGCGAAGGCTTGGCGTCATATTCACAGGAAGAGTAGGAAGGACTTGGGACCTAGAGGGGTTGTTTCTTTGGAGCCTTATCTTCAGTGGGTACAAGCAAGAGCCATCCAGTTGAAGATACCATATTCCCATGAAGCACTTATACCTGATATGTTTGTGAAGACCACTTCTCCCCTATTGGATGATGTGGAAGAGCTCCAGCTTGCCTTAGTCGGGATGTAGAAATAAAAGGAAGCTTGGAAGAATAAGTGTCATACTTTAGAGGTGTCTTACCGAGCAGACCTGAAGGAGAAAGATGATCTGATCGAGATTCTTAAGAACCATGTTATAGAGGCGATGAAAAGGCAAGAGGATTTATTTTCCTCTAAGCCTCAGTCGGGCCTTAGTTGCTCACCTCCCGACTCTGATGATTGGAAATAGGTCGCCAACAGAGATGCGAAAGAGAACTAAAGGTTGAAGACTCAGATTGTAAGACTCACAAGAAAGCGCCAACATGAAGAGTGATCTCCATCAGCTTTGCTTTTATAAGGTGTTTAGGCTTTATCTTCATCTTGTGCTTGAGATTATTGAAACTTGTACTGGAAAGTTGTAATTCATTTTGAAGTTATTATAATGAGATTTTCAGTATTTCAAATGTGTTAGTACTTTGATATTTGCAAAATTGTCAATAAATCTTTGATTTCCTTGAAATATTAATAATAAAATAAATCATGTGCATTGCATATCATGCATCATATTGTACATACTTCTTGCATTTTTTATGCATATCCAGATGTCTTACTGAGCTTCTTTACTTCATATAGAAAGATGTCTCATCAATACAATAGTCAGGACAATTTTAGAAGGAAGATGGATAATCTAGAACAAGAGAATCGCAAGCTGCGCAAAGAAGTTTCTACTCTGAAGGCCGGTATGGCCAATTTGACTGCTCTGTTAGAATATTTGGTTACTGCCCAGAATTAGCCACCACTTGTTCAGCCGCAATAGACAATAGTTACTAATGAAGCTCTGACTATTCTTGTTTCTGCTACTCCAACTATTGTTGTTCAGAATCGTTTGCCTCAAGGTTATCCTTGGGAAATTCCAGAGAACTTTATGCCGGAAGGTTTTAATCAGGATGCTCTATTTTCTCAACTTGCTCAGGCTATTACTGCTTATACACCTCCTGTGGTGCATATTAACCCTGCTGCTAGAAATGAGATTCACTATGCTGCACCTCCCTCGGTGAATGTTGTACCATTTGCTAATGATCAAGTGTATCGCCCTATTCCTGCACCAAGTGAAATCATGGGTTTCTATGATCGGATGGACAATTTTCAGGATCAATTTGATAAGATGCAGAAAGAGTTGATGGACCTCAGAGGAAAAGAATTGTTTCGGATGAAAGTGAATCACATGTGTTTGGTTCCAAATGTGAAAATACCTTCAAAGTTCAAAGTACCAGAGTTCTAAAAGTACAAGGTAAACACTTTCCCTCGTGCTCACTTAGTGATATATGTGAGGAGAATGTCTACTCATACCAATGACCAGCGCTTGTTGATTCATTTCTTTCAAGACAGTTTGATTGGTGTAGCGTTGAAATGGTACATGAGCCTGGACAATGCCAATATTCATTATTTCAATGACTTGGGTGAAGCATTTACCGAACAATACAAATACAATGTGGACATGGCGCCTGACCGTGATCAACTCATGGCAATGGTCCGTAAGGATAAGGAGTCATTTAAGGAATATTCACATAGATGGTGTGAAGTAGACGCCCAGGTGATTCCTCCAATTGAAGAAAAAAAGATGACAAAGATTTTTCTAAAGACCCTAGGTGCACTCTATTATGAAAGAATTATGGTGAGTGCACTCAGTGATTTTATCGAGATGCTGGAAATGGGTGTCTGTTTGGAAGAAGATGTAAGAGAAGGTCGTCTGTCCAGAAGTGAACATTTTGGAAGTGTGAAGAAACCATCATATGGATTTGCTAAAAATAAAGAAGGAGAGACAAATGTTGTTATTCAAGAGATACGGGTTAATCCTCCTAGGAAAAATCATCAGCCCCATCAACATGTTTCCTTGGTAACTCCAATTGTTAATACAGCTCTGACTACAGTCGCTTATCAAAGGCTAGCCCCTCAAGGAAATCAAGGGCAGAATCAGAGGAGAGGGGCTTTTGACTCTATCCCCATGAGTTATGCAGTGTTACTCCCAACATTGATCCAGAAAAAGTTTGTCCAGACTAGACCACCCCCTGCTATACCCTCACCTTTGCCTTGGTACTGTAAGGCAGACTAGACGTGCGCTTTCCATCAGGGTGCACCAGGGCACAATGTGGAAAACTGTTATCCCCTGAAATTGGAGTTACAGAAAATAGTGAGGTATAGCCTTTTGTCTGTTAAGGATGTTAGCCCTAATGTCAAATATAATCCTCTGCAAAATCATGGAGGAGCGAATACTGTCAACATGGTTTCCAGTTGTCCAGGGGACTTCCGCATTTATAATATCAACTTGATCAGAGGAGACTTGGTAAAGATGCATGCAGACCTTTGCGGGTTTAGTTATTATACTCTTGACCATGCTGGTTATGGTATCTGTAGTACTGATATAAAAGGTTGCGATAAGATAAAGGTTGATTTGCAGGAGATGATAGATTAGGGCGTCATCCATATAATCAGGCCTAGGGAAGAATATGAGGAAGAAGTGAACATGGTCATTGGATGTCCCGGAGAGTTCTGAATCTTTGATGTGGACCATATGAATTATAATCTCGTGCAATTACATGCTACTCTCTGCCACATGACTGGTCAGGTATAGCACCACTATAGATCTTGTCGGGTTTGCTGTAGGGATTCCCGAGGATGTTCCATTATAAGAAGAGGTATTCAGTGGTTATTGGATAATTGAACTATCAAGTTTCAAGCCAAAGAGATGATTACCATGAGGTTAATAAGATTTAATTTTTCCTGGATGAGGTTGAATCGGATGATGAATATGCTTCTGCGGATGAATTCTTTTCCTCAGATAAGGATATGTTCATCGACGATGATTCTTTGGTACCCAAATTTTCTGAAGAAGGTGTGAACATAATTGTGCCTTGTTTTAATGATTTTTCCCCCATTGAGATTGAACACTGTAGCAAGCCAGTAGTTTTCCCTGTGGTGATTTGCTTGTCAGGGCTTGTTCCTTACAAATCAGACAAAGTTGTACCATACAAGTAGAATGCTAATATTTTAGAGGATGGTGTTGAAGTTCCCATCCAACCTTTGTCTAATATCGAGAATGTTGTTGAGACTAGTAAATTGACCCACAATGGTCGTGTATTTGAACTGGTTGTTCGAGGAAATGATAATACTGGTAAGAAAGTTATAGAAAGTGTTGAGAATAAGAAAGTTGTAAGGGAGTCTAGTGGTGCTACCCTTGAGAAAGATGTGGATGATATTTTGAAGATTATCAAAATGAGTGACTACAGAATTGTAGATAAGCTATTGTAGACTCCTTCAAAGATATCTATACTAGCATTTTTGATGAATTCTGCTGCCCATAGAGAATCTTTAATGTGGGTGTTGGATCAAGCCTTTGTGGAGTGTGATATGTGGTTAGATCAATTAAGCAGTGTGGTAGGTAATATTACATCATGTAATAACCTAAACTTTTGCGATGATGAATTCTCGGACGAAGGGAGTAATCACAATTTGGCTCTCCATATATCCATGAACTGTAAAAATGATTCATTGTCAAATGTGCTGATTGATAATGGGTTCTCCTTAAATGTTATACCGAGCAGCACGCTGATAAATCTCAAGTATCAAGGGGCTCCCATGCGCACAAGTGGTATTATTGTATAAGCTTTCGATGGATCAAGGAAGTCTATTATTGGGGAAGTGGATTTGCCTATCCACACAGGCTTGCACCTTTTCCAGATTACTTTCCAAGTAATGGATATTATACCCGCATACAACTGCTTACTGTGTCGGCCATGGATACATGAGGCAGGGGCTGTCACTTCAACTCTGCACTAAAAGTTGATGTTCGTGCAAGAAGGAAAGGTGGTCATTACAAGTGAAGACCAATTAATATTGATATCTCATCTATCATCTTTGAGTGTTGTAGAAGTAGATGAAGCTGTTGTTGGAACGCAATTCCAAGCTTTATCCATTGATAACGTAAGAGAGAATGAGAATTCTATGGATTCATTCAAAGAAGCTCAACATGTTGTGCGTAATGGACCTAGTAAAGTGTGGGGAAAATTGTTGACCCGGCGGTGAACAAGAACAGGGTTGGATTGGGATTTTCTGTGAAGAATGGCAAAAGTAAAAACTTGAAGCCGAAGTATACTGTGAGCAGCTATCAGGATATTTTCCATGGCGGAGGATACCTTTACCCAAAATTTTCTAGAGTTAATGCTATTGTGGAGGATGAAGAAGAGTAGGAGATGCTGAATTATGTGTGTTTGGAGTCAGAATCTAGAACTGAGTCACTTTTAATGTTTCCTCTTGCATCCATGTCTCAAAGTAATTTGTTTTGTTTATCTTTTCAAAAAGATTTTACTCTGCCAAGGTGAAAGTTAATATTGTATGGGCTTATTTGTTTGCTTTAATCATTAAAATCATAAATAAAAGTTGTCTTAGACTCTCAAAATATGTTTTTATTTTCTGCTTTTTCTTGGAAAATGGTAATCCGAAAAAACCCTTTCTTTTTGAATAAATAATAACTGTAAATAAATCTACATAATCACTTGATATATGTGTCAGTTTCTAAAAGCAATCATAAATCACATCTGCAGAATAATTAAAAAACCTGTTGAATACAATGACCCTACACCCTCTCCCAACTTTGAATATCCTGTGTATGGGACCAAAGAAGACGAATATGATGAGATTCCAGAAGAGGTTTCACGGTTGCTTGAGCGCTAAGAAAATTCCATTCAGCCGTATAAAGAGCCATTGGAGACAATCAATTTGGGTTCAGAGGAAGATCCAAGAGAAGTCAAGATTGGAGCATTGCTACATCCTGACATAAAGATCAAGTTGATTGAATTGTTGAAATAGTATGTGAATGTATTTTCTTGGTCATACCAAGATATGTCGGGTTTGGATACAGATATTGTGGAGCATCATTTGCCGCTAAAGCTTGAGTGTCCGCCAGTCAAGCAGAAATTGCTAAGAACTCATCCAGATATGGCAGTTAAAATCAAAGAAGAAGTGTTAAAACAAATAAATTCTGATTTTCTTGTGACATCAGTGTACCCTCAATGGATTGCCAATATTGTACTTGTACCAAAGAAAGACGGAAAAGTTTGCATGTGCGTAGATTACAGAGATCTAAATAAAGCTAGTCTAAGAGATGATTTTCCATTGCCACATATTGATATGTTGGTTGATAGTACACAAAATTCAAAGTATTCTTGTTCATGGATGCATTTTCCGGATATAATCAAATAAGAATGGATCTTGAGGACATGGAAAAAACAACATTTATCACACCCTGGGAAACATTCTGTTACAGAGTGATGCCCTTCAGGTTTAAGAATGCTGGTGCAACGCATCAGAGGGCTGTGACAACCTTATTCCATGATCTGATGCACAAGGAAATCGATTTATATGTTGATGACATAATTTCCAAATTAAAGACCGAAGAAGGGCATGTGGAAGATTTATTGAAGTTGTTTCAGAGTTTTAGGAAGTATCGTCTCCGCTTGAATCCAAAAAAATGCACCATCGATGTCCGATCAGAGAAATTGCTAAGTTTCATTGTCAGCTATAAATGAATTGAAGTTGACCCTGATAAAGTCAAAGAAATTCAAGAAATTCCTACGCCAAAGACTGAAAAGAAAGTTAGAGGCTCCCTTGGGCGGTTGAATTAGATTTCCAGATTCATTTCCCACATGACTGCAACGTGTGAACCGATCTTTAAGTTGTTAAAGAAAGATCAGGGTTGTGTGTGGATGGATGATTGCCAAAGGGCATTTGAAAGTATCAAAGAATATCTGCTTGAACCTCCTATCTTGCTCCCTCCCGTTCAAGGAAGACCAATGATCATGTATCTGACCGTGTTAGATAATTCTATGGGTTATATTTTGGGACAACATGATGAAACGGGAAAGAAAGAATATGCCATCTACTATCTCAGTAAGAAATTTACTAACTGAGAATCACGGTATTCTATGCGTGAAAAGACATGTTGTGCTCTGGCCTGGGCGGAAAAGCAGTTGCGGGAATATATGTTGAATCATACTACTTGGTTGATTTCCAAAATGGATCTAATTAAGTATATCTTTGGAAAGCCTGCCCATACCGGGAGAATTGCTCGTCGGCAGATGTTGTTGTCTATATACGATATTGAATATCGCACCAAGAAGGCTATAAAAAGCAGTGTGCTGGCGAATTATCTTGCTCACCAACTGGTTGATAATCATCAATCTTTCAAGTTTGACTTCCCTGATGAGGATGGTATGTTATTGAAAGAAAACGATTGTGAGAAACATTTTCCTGAGGAAGGTGCTGATCCTGAATTCCGGTGGGGTATGGTATTTGATAGAGCTATTAATGCTTATGGGAAAGGAATTGGCGATGTAATTATCACTCCTCATGGATCACACATTCCTTTTACCACAAGGCTGACACTTATTGTACCAATAATATGGGGGAATATGAGGCTTGTATCATGGGTCCCGAGGAAGCCATTGATCTCAAAATCAAAGTTCTAGATGTGTATGGTGATTCAACTTTGGTAGTTAATCATATTAAAGGATAATGGGATACTCGTCACCCTGGCTTGTTCCCTTACAAATATTATGCTAGAAGATTACTACCCTTCTTTAACAAAGTTGAATTTCATCGTATTCCCAGAGACGAAAATCAAATGGCGGATGCCTTGGCAACTCTAGCTTCCATGTATCATGTGAATATTTGGAATGATGTGCATCGTATCACAGTGTGACGTTTGGATAGTACGACTCATATGTTCGCAACTGAGGAAGTGTCAGATGACAAGCCTTGGTATTATGATATCAAGCATTTTATCAAGACTCAAGAATACTCGACTAGTGCGTTAAATAAAGTTAGAAAGACATTGAGAAGGTTGAAAGGTAGCTTTTTCCCTAATGAAAATGTGTTGTATAAAAGAAATTATGACATGGCCTTGCTCAGATGCGTGGATACACACGAATCTGACATGTTGATGCATGAGATCCATGAAGGTTCCTTTGGTACCCATGCCAATGAACATTCGATGGAAAAGAAGATGCTTAGGGCATGTTACTATTGGCTGACAATGGAATCTGACTGTTACAAATATGCTGACAAAACTCATGTGCCTCCGACGCTTCTTAATGTTATCTCTTCACCATGGGCTTTCTCTATGTAGGGTATTGACATGATTGGAATGATTGAACCAAAGGCGTCAAATGGACATCGTTTCATTTTAGTGGCAATTGACTATTCCGCCAAATGGGTGGAAGCAACTTCATATGCTAATGTTACTAAGTAGGTGGTAGTATGTTTTATCAAGAACTATCTCATATGTCGGTATGATGTGCCAAGTAGGATTATCACCGACAGCGACTCAAATTTGAATAACAATATGATGACAGAACTTTGTGAAGAATTCCATTTTGTTCACCATAATTCATCTCCTTACAAGCTAAAGATGAATGGGGTTGTTGAAGCTGCAAATAAGAACATCAAATAGATCATCCAGAAAATGGTTGTTACTTACAAAGATTGGCATGGGATGCTCCCTTTTGCTCTGCACGGGTATCAAACATTTGTCTGCACTTCAACACGGGTAACCCCGTTCTCTTGTATATGGAATGGAAGCAGTTCTCCCCGTTGAGGTTGAGATTCCATCATTACGCGTGATAATGGAAACCAAGTTGTCAGAAGCTAAATGGGTTTATAACAGGTTTTACCAGTTGAATTTGATTGAAGAGAAAAGAATGACGGCCTTGTGTCATTGTCAGTTATACCAGAAAAGAATGAAGAAAGCTTTTGACAAGAAGGTCAAGCCTCATGAATTCAGAGAAGGTGATCTCGTGCTCAGGAAGATCATGTCTTTTAACGTTGATTCTAGGGGCAAGTGGACTCCCAATTTTTAAGGCCCATATGTTTTCATGAAAGTCTTCTCTAGCGGTGCATTAATTCTTGAAACAATGGATGGAAAGGAGTTCCCACGTCCTCTTAATGCTGATGAGGTCAAGAAATACTTCGCCTAGAAAAATAAAAGAACAACTCAATAACACAAAAACCCGAAAGGGCATCTTAGGAAAAAAGGAGCATCTCGGTAGGCCGAAAACCCGAAAGGGAAGTCTAGGAAAAAATTAGAGACATAAACAGTATAAATGTTCCCGGTAGGTTGAAAACCCGCAAGGGAAATCTAGGCAAAAGGTAGGGATTTCCTCGCAAGTAACTGCATCAGACAAGACGTGGTCGTTGAAGCAACAAAGTTGTTAGGAAGAATAATGGTCACTGTATTTCAATGTATCATTTCCAAACTTTATAATCATCTATAGAGTCTCTCCATTTGCAGAGTATCAGTCTATTAATAGAGTTTAAGCTTTTATTCAATTCTTTACAACTCTTATTTTATTAAGCTTACAAAGACTTCATTTATTATTGATGGTAATTTTCAAAGAAAACATATTAAATAACAAACTATATATACTTTTATAAGAATTTACAAATCAGTTCTTGCTTTAGATTTTGTGACTCAAGAAGAACAAAAATAGTGGCTCCAGGAACGGACGAAGTCGAAAAAAATTTTTGGAGGTCTGAATTCCCCAGGAAGACTCTCCGAAGTAAATTTTGCTGGTGCGAGTATGATCTTCTTGTGTTTCTCCTATAATTGAAGTATGGTGCGGTACTGGGTTTGTGATCCCATTTTCCTGAGTCAAATCTCTACCCCAAATTCCCCAGTAAGGTATTCACTCGCATGACAAAAGTCTCTTCCCTCTTGGTGTATTGAGATGGAACCAATTGTAAAACATCACCCTTTCCAGTGCTAGCATTTTTTATTGTTGTTTGTTTTCCCGACAACCATACAAGGGCAATGTCTTCTCTAAGAAATGATGAAACAATTCTCAACTCTTTGGTTTTTCTCCCACCAAGTGTTGGGTTTGATTTAAAATCCCCATAAGTTTGATTTCTTGTCGTAACTTTTGATTTCGTAAATCCCCGGGTAAGGCTATCCCAGTGAAGTTTCATAATTTCTCTGCATAGAAGTTGGTGCAATCATCACCCTAAGTATTGAAGAATGTATCATGGCGCCCCCTCGATGATGTGTTGTTATCCTCCCCGATGAAGACAGTACAATATCTCCAACTGATGTCTCGATAATATGGTTTTGCGTTCCATAGTAAATTCAGTATGGAAATCCCCAATAGAAGTAAAAATCGTGAAACATTTGCTTTCTCTCCTTTAAAGTCTATGTGATATTCTCTAGTGAAGCTTGAAGGAAGTTGTTATATCCCTATATTTGTATTGGTTTATTGTTATGATTTTGTTCTTTCCCAGTAGAGTTAAGCCGTGAAATAGAAATTTGTTTCCTCAGTTGGCGCTTACCTTCTCATGAAATTTTCATCTTGGATGTGATTTAGCCTAGTATTGGTTGTACCCAAGTTGGTTTTTTCTGGTTGTCCCCAGTGTTATACGTTTGTTTTGTCAGCATATACATGATGACATTCATACATTCATACATACATCATGCATAATTATTTTTTAGCAAATCATTGCTCATGTGCATCCATTAATATTTTGTTGGCATATTACCCTGTTTTACAAGGTTGTGTTATCCTCTCTCCAATAGAGTGTCAGCCTTAAGCAAGAAGTGTATATCCTTTCAATTCCTCCACTGAGCTATCCCTCGTGGAAGAATTTTGCTTGAGCCTTCATTTCAGCTCATTGTTTGGAAAGAACATTGTTCCCTCTTGAGTTTATTTCTCATGAGATGTTATTCTGGTTGACATTTTCACTCCGTTTTATTTCAAGTTTGGGTGGGTGGTCCCCAACAGTGTTATTATTTTGATTTCTGGAAGTTTCGAGCCCTAGTTCAAGAAAGTGCATTTTATTTTGCACGTGAAGATTCTATCTCCTCAACAGGAATACATTGGCATTTCCCCGGGAGGTCATATTTCTCTCCCCAGGAAATCATTATTTGCAATTCCTCGTCATAACAACAAGTGGCAGTTCTCTTTATTTGAGCAACCTATACTTCCCCAATAAGTCTGACAGTTCCCAGAGAAGGTTCAAATTTGTTACTCTAATGAATGGTATCCTTGTCGTTATGGAAGGTAGTTCGTTGTTGAGATTTGTTACTCCAATGAATGGTAGCCTTGTCATTATGGAAGGTAGTTCGTTGTTGAGATTTGTTACTCCAATGAATGGTAGCCTTGTCATTATGGAAGGTAGTTCGTTGCTGACATTTGTTACTCCAATGAATGGTAGCCTTTTCATTATGGAAGGTAGTTCATTGTCGAGATTTGTTACTTCAATGAATGGTAGCCCTGTTATTATGGAAGGTAGTTCGTTGTTGCGATTTTTTACTCCAATAAATGGTAGCCTTATCATTATGGAAGGTAGTTCATTGTCGAGATTTGTTACTCCAATAAATGGTAGCCTTATCATTATGGAAGGTAGTTCATTATCGAGATTTGTTACTCCAATGAATGGTTGCCTTGTCATTATGGAAGGAAGTTCGTTGTCGAGATATGTTACTCCAATGAATGGTAGCCTTGTCATTATGGAAGGTAGTTTGTTGTCGAGATTTGTTACTTCAATGAATAGTAGCCTTGTCATTATGAAAGTTAGTTTGTTGCTGAGATTCGTTACTTCAATGAATGGTAGCCTTGTCATTATGGAATGTAGTTCGTTGTTGAGATCTTTTTGTGATGAATGGTAGCCTTGTCATTATGGAAGATAGCTCGTCGTTGAGATTCTATTGCTCTGAAGAAGTTCACTTGTTACCGGTCGTGAGTAATAGTGCTGCTTATCATTGCCACCCTGATATTGGTATTTTCTAGTATTATCTTACCACTTATTACCCATGTGGTTCGACATTACCTTTTTGTTATCTCCTTAGTAAGCGAATAGTTTGAAGTCATCTATCGATCACTTTTATCCTTTACTTTCTCTCCTCACTCTTTGATTTGATGATGATTTGTCTCCTCTTTGGGCTTTACCCCAATAGAGTTGGGTCTCTAGTTCACCAGTAATTTATTTTCATGGTTGGGTGTTCTTTTTTATCTTGTTTTATTTGCTACATCCCCAGTGGGGTCTTGTGTCCTTTTTATATTTCTTCATTTGCATTCATACTCATAAGCATTGCATGGCATCTTAGGGCCAAAAATATGGCTTGTTTTATATTTAAGTATCTTTAATCACGTCGACACAAATATTTTTAACATTCGCATCTCCGGATAGAAGACACTTAAATAAGGGCAGTTGTTGTACCCCAATTTTTTCCCATAAGATCCTCTATCATATCATATCAACTCAATCACAACAAGATCACACACTAGGGTTTGGCTCTTCTCCTTATCTTTAGCTTTGCCATAGGGAATCACCAAACACCTTAATTTGTATCTTGTTGTAATCTACATTTTGATTAACTTTTAACTAACAAATAAAATGCATGTTTGCCCTAATTGTTGATATCATAGGTGAAAGCACAACACATTCTAGCAAGTTGATCCATAGGTTCATGAGTTTACTTCCATGCCTTCTTCAACAAAGCTTCATTAAGATTCAAGCTTCATTATTGAATATATTTTGAAATAATATCATGACAAAGTTTATTATGATTCATCATGCCTCAAGTTGTCAAAAATAGTTCAAAGGTACAAGGGTTGATTGAAGAAGTTTGACCTAATTGGACAAGTTCTTGATTCATTGATCACAAGTGCATATTTCCGTCAATTCTAAATAATTGGAAGTGGTTATGGTTTCTATGATTCCTCATTATCATCCTCAACAAATTCTATTTATATGACGAAAGTATTTGTGCAAGAAATTTGATCAAAATCGTAAAAGGATTTCTATGGTATCTTGTTGCTCTAGGAGCTAGGGTTTTGAACTTCAAAGGAGTATATCTTGCTCATATTTTGGTACATTTTAGTGATTCCAAATAAATACTTCTATTCAAAGGGTTATCAACAAATCATTTCAAAAGTTTCAAGGAAATTTTATGTAGAAGGTACCTAATGATGAAGAAAGATTACAAGACTTATTGATGAATCATCAAATTCCCTTATGTGACTTCAAAAGATCATAACTTGGTAAATTTTTCTCTCCTTGATCCCATTCTTTTTCCATAATGATCTTAAGGATATGGACTTCAACCCTTAATTTAAGTGCATAGTGTGAAAATGATGGAAGATTCCCTAAGGATGCAAAATATTATAGGTCATTTCATGAATTTTTTCCAACTTCAACAAGTCACCACTCTCTCAATTTTTATAGTTTTTAAATGGTTCAAGTCTCAAAATTCCATTAAATAGATCTACTTCATGCCATATTTTTTGTTCTAGAGAAAATTTCAAGTGGAAGACCATGTTTGGATGCAAGACATTATAAGTCATTTTTGATGAAAAACTTAGAAATTTTATAAGTATAGAAAGTCAACCTCTTTTTCTCAACTTTGACTCATTACAATTTTCAGCTCAAGCACCCATTTAATGCCATTCTTTGCACATTGTATAGCTTGTAATCTCATCTTTCTAAAGCATGAAGAATCATGTCCTAAGACTCCTTGAGATGAGAATGCCATTGATTTGAATTTGGCAACTTGAAACTGAAGTTTCTTCTTAAGTAAGAATTTGAAATTCATGTTTTGGCTTCTAAACATCAAATTACCACGCGTTTTTGGTCTAAACATGTTTAACCAACTTGCCAAAGTGGATTAGAGCCTTAAAACGCAAGGATTGGATGTTTTTTGATTTCAAAACATATCACACCTTACTCGTGTAACAGGTTCACATAATTTCCCTCCAAACTTCATCATTTCACACACTTTAATATTCAATCAGCTTCCCTATAAATAAAGGGTCATACTTTATTCATTTTCTCAAGCTTAGAGAGCCAGAATCACCCTGCCAAACTCCCTCTTGAACCAAATTTTCTCCAAATTCGAATTTTCTCTTACAACCTTTATCAATCATTTTTCTTTACCAATTCATCTTCCTTGAACCTCACTGAAGCTAACAGAAGAAGAATTAAGCTCTAAAACTCTCTGAATCGTGTTAGCCAAGTCATGTTTCAGAGCTCTGCAACTTAACTTCAATAGGTAGATTCCTTCACCAATTCTCTCAAACTTTGATGCTATTATGAAGCTCTCATCATCCTGATTCTAGTTGCAACAATTGTTTTCAACTGGAAGTACATTTTGTCCATGAAATTTCAAATCCCTTTTCAAAACTTCTCTTCCAAAATGACTGAGCTACAACTTATATAAATTTTTTGCGAAGGTACCATTGGAATCGTCTTGAAGAGATGAAGCGAATGGTACCCATCTCGTCTTCTAATTTTATAGTTTCTAAAACCTGCAGATTTTGTTGACTGGAGCTTGAAGATGACCAACGTGTCATCTATCAACCAATGAAAACGTGTCACAGTTATTTTTCAAAAATCTGATTTAATTAATAATCATGTGTTTACTCCATTAAAAATCATGATATGCACAACGCGTCTGATCCATTGGATTAGCTTACTAACGCGTTTTGACTCTCATCCATTGGTCCACATTTTTTTGATTTTATTTTTTATTTTTTATTTTTATATTTAAATTGTTTTACACTTCAAAAAATTATAGAAAATTCATTTTTGATTCAAAAATTGGGATAGAAATTCACAAAAATATTTTCAAATATTCTCTTTCTAAATTTTATATTTTCATTATTTTTTTTAGATTTGATATTTTTTTATAATTTTTCTTTGTTTTGGTTTGCTTTTAATTACTTAAAAAATCCTTTTGAACATTTTAAAATTCTGAAAAAATTCATCTACATCATTTCCATTATTTCTGATCTTCTGTTTTTTTTTAGAATTTTATTTTTACTTCTACTATTTTTTTATATTTTTTCCATTTAGTTGAGCAATTTTAGTTAGTTTAAAGATAGTTTCTGACTTTAAAAAATTACCAAAATTTTTATATAAACATTTGAGTATATTTCAGATTCTTCTATGGCATCATTTGATTTTTCTTGGTTGATTTGAATATAATTGTCATTTCCCCTCTTATTTTCATTTTAAAATCATTTTTAAAAAACCTTTTTCTTTATTTTAAACTCAAATTTATTTATTTTTGAATATATTCAGGCTGATCTTGGACTGAAATTTTGATCATGAGCTTTATTAACATCATTGGATCCATGGTGTTGAGTCTAACTCCATAAAAATGGATGAATGATTTTAATAATAGTTTGATTAATGTTTTTGGTTCAAATGTGGTATAATTCGTCTCCCATCCCTCTTCATCTTATCCCCTTCTTATTGTGTCATATATTGTTAGAGGATGATGTAAATATCATCTCTCCAATTATACGACACATAAATTGCTATTGACCATCCTCAAAACAGGTGCGACTTCTATATAAGTCCATTTATGATTGCTTAACATAGCGCTAAATTTTGTCCCGATTCGAGAAATGATCATTCGTGGCCCAAACCCATGTTTGTAAGCCCAAGTAAGTTTATTTGAATCCTTTGATCCAATAACTTTGAGATTCATTGTTAGGAAGCTTTGGTCTTATAAATCCTCTAATGAATCTTCATAAACTTTGGTCAAAGTGAATCACTTAAACATCATTGATCATTTATTATTTCCTTGAGAGTTTTGAATGGATGATATACTTGACAAAAAGCAAATGAAACATGTTATTGAGAGGCTTTGATTTAATTAATCTTCTAATGAGTTTCAAATGTAAGTTTCAAGATGGTCATTCAACTAACCTCTAAATTCTAATAATTGACTTTATTATATGCTTTTATTTTATGCTTTTACTTTAAGCACATTTATTTTAACATTTACATTTCATGCTATTTTCATCTTCACTCATTTGAGAATTTTTCTTTTATGTCATTTTTATTTTTGTCATTTGAGATTTTTCATTTCTTTTTTGAAGATAGTTAATAATCAACTTGAACCCTAAAAAACTTTAATGTTACTTGGACTACTTAGTTACTATCCTTGTTATTATGGAGATTATGAACTTCTGGGACTTAGGAGTAGATACCTTAACCTACCTTGAGACCTTGTGACCTAAATTGTTATTTTGTCTGGAGTTCTTGGGGTTTACCCCAAGACATTAGGTTGTTTATTTGTTTTATGTGCAGGTTATTATGATTACATGATATGTCTTTGATCTGGAATTCATCTGTATACAACTGTTACTCTGCCCAATTTTTGTGAATACTTAATGCAATTGAAGCTTGGTTTCTTAAGAGGTTTAGTATCTTTGCTTGCTTGGTTTCAATCCAAAGGATGGGAATTCTACATTGACTCATTATGTCAAGTGTTGGCTCCTTGTTGGTTAGACGGTTCTTTTCCCCTAGCTTTTACTTTATGCCTTAGGATAGTCCCTTCATCTCCTCCCATTTTCTTTAATTTGAAAACTCTTCTCCCTCCTTTTGAAAACTCTTCTTGTTTTTGAACTTGAACCTCTTTCATAATAAACATTGACTTATGTCAATGTATTTTCAAAATATTTTCTTAATTAAACTTTAAGCAACTTAATAATACCTTGACATTTTTGTGAGAAGACTAAAAGTCAATCAATCTTATTCAAACCATTTTTTAACTTTGGCGTTTTACTTTAAAATTTTCTCAAAAGATTAGACTCTTGTCAATCGTTGTAGTGATGCAAACTACTATACTTCTACGATATGTAGTGAAGTGAGATATTTTCCACTTGGGTGTTGAGCGAAGCTTTGTTGATTTTTAAAATCCATGCCATATCCTCCACTTTGAGATGATGCAAATTCTCCTTTCTCATAATTGTGGGTAGTAAGTATGTTTTCCACTCGAATAAGACGATGATGTCTTATCTCTTAAAATTAAACCAGCATGTTTGTGTTTTAAATTTTTTAAAGGTGAACTATGCGTACCCTGATTCCCTATTGCATGAAAGGTGGTACGTAGCCACTAAAGGTTCGCAACCACGACGGGTGCAAAAATTTTAAAAAATATGTCTTTTCTCATCCCCACAATCTATTTTTTATACAACTCTTATAGCCAAAATACACAAATTTTCAAAGTTGTTCTTACGGAGTACCCTAGATGTTTAGGGTGTTAATACCTTCCCTTTGCATAACCAACCCCCGAACTTAGATTCTCTCCCCCTCTTTCTGGGTTATTCGCTCTTTTCCCATTCCTTTGGAAACAATAAACCATGGTGGCGATTTTTATTTGATCTGTGTGAGTCAAGTCAATCCAATGGATTTGTCTCAACATTTCTACCACTTCACCGTAGAACCATTAACCCATCCTTGCCTTTTTAGGTATAGTGCAGAGACTATGACGGAGTAATCCAGAAGTAGTTATCACGCGATGCTGCACTCAGATGAGTTTTTCCTATGAATATTATTAATTATCGAGTAATGGGACGTTGGTAATATCTAAAGGAAGAGCGTAGACTCTGAGGTTTCCCTAGAACCGTGTTCGACAGGTGATAAACCCCTAGTGCATACTTTATGGGTAGCTATCTTTGACTCAATGCTTGTGACGTCAGACTTTTGATCCTGTTACTTTCAAATTATGCAAAGGATTACACAATGGTTATCTAGAATATATGGAGCTGAGATCTCATGCCATAACATACCATGACATCATACCATTATGTATATACATCTCATATCTAATGAATTCCAAAGACAAGTCTCGTTGGTCGAGGTCTTCAAAAATGAAAACAAAAATTTTAAAGGATAGAAGAGTCTTTAGATTTCCTTGGAAATGAAGATAAAACATTCCTTCATACTATCATGCATTCATTACTCTCAATAAGAAATTATTGAGGTCCCTTCTCAATCAGACTTCAGTGAACAATAAAGACAACTTCCCTACATCCCTACCATACAAGAAGCAACTAGCGAAGACTTATGGATATTTTCAAAGAAAATCAGATGCTCTCCTCCGAGATATGGAAACCATGGGTACCCGAATGGATCTGCTTATGAAAAACCTTCATGTTGTTATCAAGGGTCAAGAAGAGCTACATCAAAGTGTTTCCATGCTTACCACTGCTTCCCCTTCCACTTCCGCAAATGGAGGTAATAATAATGTAAATGTTGAGACCCCTGCTGGAGTTCCTTGGAATGATGTTAATGATCATCACGACTTCATTGATCTTGATGAGACCCATGTGAAGCTCTCCGCTGGATTTTCTAAAACAACAAAGATGTACCGTGCTCTTGAAGAGCGTCTCAAAGCCATTAAGGGTATCAAGACTGCGGGATTCAATACTACTGCAATATGTCTCGTGCCTGGGGTAATTATCCCTCCCAAATTCAAGGTTCATGATTTTGAAATATACAGAGGCACCTCCTGCCCAGAGACACATCTTTATTCTTACTGTCATAAGATGGTAGCCTATGCTGAAAATGAATAGTTACTCATGCACTTCTTCCAAGACAGCTTGACAGGGGCACCATCAGTACTTGGGTAGAGCCAGTTGACACCTTTTTGAAACATTACCATTGTAATACTACAATGGCTCCTAGATGCACTCATCTCCAATGGATGATATAGAATTCTGAAAATTCATTTAAGGATTACGCCCAAAGATGGCGTGAACTGGCTGCAAGGGTCCAACCTCCTCCCTTGGATCGAGAACTGGTTGATTTTTTCATGGGTACTCTACGTGGTCCTTATCTCCAAGACATGCTCAGAAGCACCTCTACCTCTTTCTATGATATGGTCATTATTGGAGAACATGTTGAAACTTGTATTAAGGCTAGAACGATCCAAGGTATCCCTAACAATACCAACAACAATACTGGCATTGGTAGGAAGCCATTTTATGGGTTCGTCAAGAAGAAAGAGGGTAAGACTAGTGTTGTCACAATCAACCAAGGAAAACCTCCCACATATCCTCAAGTTCGATTTCCTTATTTCCCAACACCTGATGTTGTTCCTATTCAATATGTTCCTCAAGTGTATGCTGCTACGACTCCAGCACCCCAGATGGCCCAACAACGACCTTTCGCCCCTCAACCACATTATCCTCCACAACAACAATTTCCACCACCTCTGAATTATCAACAATAAAATCATCAACCTCAAGGTACGAGAGCTCAACAGAGACAAAGATCGCATGAGAGAAGATTTGATCCCATTCCTATGTCTTATTCTCAGCTTCTCCCTTAATTACTTGCCAATCAGTTGGTTCAACAACGTGAACTTGGTCCACCACCAAATCCTCTCCCCAAGGGATAAAATATTAATGCTCATTGTGAATTTCATTGTAGAGCCCCAGACCACACGATTGAGAATTGTAGAGCATTCAAATTTAAATCTCAAGACCTCCTCGATGCAAAGGCCATAAATTTCAACCCTGTTGGTCCCAATACTCCGAATAATCCAATGCCTCCTCACCCAGGGGCAGTGGTCAATGTTATTGAAGAAAGTAGTGAATAGACTCTGGTAACCATGGTTGACGAGATCAAGATTTCATTAGGTACTATTAGAGAACATTTGTTGGAGCATGATGTGCTGCAAGAAATCCATGATGTTTGCTTAACATGTTCCTCTAAACCTGAAGAGTGTACGAGTTTGAAGACGGCTACCCAACATCTAATGGATGAAGGTGTTCTACAGGTAGAAAAGATATTTCAAGAAGAATAGATTGATGTCTTAGAAATTCCTTATTATCCGAGAAGCGTTTCAGTAACCCCAGGAACCCCGTTGATGATTCAGGCTCCTGCTACCCCACTAATGATTAAAGCTCCAATTACCCCCACGATAGCTCAAATTCCTATTCCTCCTCTATATGACAACTCCAAGGCAGTTTAATGGGAGTGTAATGTGGTCTATATTCTTGGGAAAAAATATGAGTGTCCCCCGGTGGGTGACAAGAGTATTACCAACACCACATGATCCAGTAACATGACTCATAGTGGCAGGATCTTTTCTCCCCCACCACTGCCTCCCAAAGAAACTGACAGTGATGCTCTAAACAAGGCTAGGGGCAAGCGAGTGATTGATAACCAGCCTAAACCTTCTGTAGTACAAGAAGAAGAGCAACTTTTGAGGATTATTAAGCGAAGTGATTACAAAGTGGTGGATCAACTCAATTAGACGTCGTCCAAGATCTCCATATTGTCTCTTCTCTTATGTTCATAGACCCACCGCAATGCCTTACTGAAGATTTTGTCTTATGCCCATGTTACACAAGACATTTCTATGGCCCAATTTGAAGGGATCGTAACCAATATTGTTATAGGAAATTTTCTGGGTTTCTATGATGATAAGCTCCCAGTTGAAGGCAGAGCCCACAATAAAGGGCTTCATATTTCCATGAATTGTTTGGATACGGTTTTATCTCGCGTTCTAGTAGATAAAAGTTCTTCACTCAATTTGATGCCCAAGGCTACTCTATTTAAGTTGAATACGTATGGGGTAATGATGAGGCCTTCCACCCTAAGTGTTCGAGCATTTGATTGTTCAAGGAGATCTACGGAGGGAGAAGTGGGCTTTCCTATCAAGATTGGTCCCCACACCTTCTATCTCTCATTTTACATTATGGACATTCGTCCATCCTATACTTGCCTTTTGGGTCGCCCATGAATCCATGTAGCAGGAGCGGTGACATCTACTCTTCACCAACGCCTGAAATTCATTGTAAATGACAAAGTTGTTGTTGTTTGTGGAGAATAAGACTTAATGATTAATAATCTGACAACTTACCATTATGTGGAAGTGGAAGATGAGGTGCATGAGTTACCTTTTCCAGCTCTGGAGATTGTTTCTAATGACAGATTCCCGATCATTGAAGGTAAGAAGTCTGAAGCACCCATGTCCTCTTTGAATAATTCCAAAGCCATCATGGAAGCCAGATCTCCCCATGATAATTGGGGAAAATTTATGGAGGTGCCTGAGAAGAAAGATCGTTGTGGTCTTGGGTATTAGCCACCCTCCTCTGTGCAAGCTCATTTGCTTTCACTCAAAGGAAAGCAGGTTCTCCCGATTTCCGAAGTATTCATCAATGTTGGTACAAGCAAAGAAGGACAAGTTCTTGCAACAAATGATGAAGGTGACGATGAAGATGTTTCCAAATTTATCTATCTTATTGCGCAAGACCAGGAGCTCAGCAATTGGACTACCGTGGACATCCCTGAGGTTGTTTTCCTTGATGTGTAATTTTATGTTTCCATTAAGTCATATTCCCTGACCAAGGCATATAGATAGCTTATAGAAGGGGCCCCTTATGTTTCAATCTCCTTTTAAAATTGAATCAAAATCACACTTTCGCATACAATTTTTGTCCTTGTCTTTTCTTTTACTTTTACTTTTCAAAATAAAATGGAAATTCTTTTCTTTTCCTATTATAAATATTCTCTTGCACTTTCTAAAATAAAACATAAAATCATCAATCATGCAGATCCATCTCGAATTCCATCGAAAATGATAGTGCTATGGTTCCCAATGTCCTTGAGAATTCAGTTGACCATGCTAACGAGGACGGTGGGGAAGATTGTAAAGTCCCTGAAGAACTGGCGAGACTCTTGAGACAGGAAGAGAAGGTCATCCATTCATATCAAGAACATACATAAGTTATCAATCTCGGTACTGAAGAGGTAAAGAGAGAAGTCAAGATAGGTGTTGCCTTGAAAATTTAAGAAAAGAAGGGGTCGACTGAGTTGCTTCGAGAGTAAGCTGACATCTTTTCCTGGTCGTATGAAGACATGCCTGATTTAGATACTGATATAATGATGCACAAATTTCCACTCAAGCCAGAACGTCCTCCTGTAAAGCAGAATCCGTGAAGGACCAGACTTGACATGGCTTTTAAGATCAAAGAAGAAGTTCACAAATAGCTTGATGCGGGTTTCTTATCTGTGATAAATTATCTGCCTTGGATTGCTAACATTGTGCCTATACCTAAGAAAGATGGTAACGTATGTATGTGTGTTAACTACCGATACTTGAATAGAGCAAGCCCGAAGGATGATTTCTCGTTGCCTCATATTGATGTATTGGTTGATAATATTGCTCAATCTTCAGTGTTCTCCTTCATGGATCGATTCTTGGGTTACAATCAGATAAAGATGGCTCCTGAAGACATGGATAAAACAACTTTCACAACTCCATGGGGTATCTTTTGCTATAAAGTCATTCCTTTTGGCCTAAAAAATACTGGTGCAACATAATAGCATGCTATGGTGACTCTCTTTCCCAACATGATTCATAAAGAGATTTAGGTGTATGTGGATGATATGATTGCAAAATCGTAAACTAAGGAAGAATATCTGGTCCATTTCAAGAAGTTGTTTGATAGTCTACTAAAGTTTAGGTTAAGGCTGAATCCCAACAAGTGCACCTTTGGGGTTCGATCGGGCAAGTTACTTGATTTTATCGTAAGTCAACGAGGGATTGAAGTAGATCCTGACAAAGTAAGAGAAATACAGGATATGCCAGCACCGAAAAATGAAAAGGAAATATGTGGGTTCCTAGGAAGGTTGAATTACATAGCCAGATTCATTTCTTATCTTACAGCTACCTGTGAACCCATCTTTAAATTGCTGCGCAAGAATCAAGATGTCCATTAGGATGATAGTTGTCAAGAGTCCTTCGAAAAGATTAAGAAGTACCTTTAGGAACCACCAATAATCATACTTCCAGTTCCAGGGAGACCTCTCATTATGTATTTGATTGTGCTTGAAGGATCTATGGGTTGTGTGCTCGGACTACATGATGATACTGGACAAAAAGAACATGCCATTTATTACATGAGAAAAAAGTTTTTTGATTATGAATCAAGGTATTCATTACTTGAGAATACTTGTTACGCTCTTACATGGGTAGCTCGACGTTTGAGGCAATACATGTTGACGTATTCTACACTTATGATATCTAAGATGGATCCGATAAAGTACATCTTCGAGTAACTAGAACATACAGGTAGATTGGCTTGGTGGAAAAAGATTTTATTTGAGTATGACATCTAGTACGTCACACAAAAGGCTATCGAAGGTATCATTCTTGCTGACCATCTTGCCCACCAGCCATTGGAAGAGTATCAGTTAATGAAGTTTGATTTTCCAGACGAGGACATTATGGAACTTGATGATAAGGAAGGACCCAAACCAGGGTAGCGATGGACTCTCACGTTTGATGGTGCATCAAATTCCATGGGCCATGGTATTGGGGCAGTTCTGACATCTCTATCCAATACTCACATACCATTCACGGCCAGGCTATGTTTTGATTGTACGAATAATGTCGCAAAATATGAAGCTTGTGTAATGGGCCTTGAAGCCACCATTGATTTGAAGATCCAAATTCTTGAAGTTTATGGGGATTTTGCCTTAGTAATATATTAAATACGAGGAGATTGGGATACACGACACCCTAATTTAGTTCCATATCAGGATTACATATTAGAGTTGAGTCTCGCTTTTGATGAGATCACCTTTGAGCACATTCCTAGAGAAGTAAATCAACAGGCAGATGCTCTAGCTACTTTAGCAGCAATGGTCAAAGTCAGTTATCCAAATCATACACCTAATATAAGAATCCTTCCATACAAGGAGTCAACACATGTTTTCCCTGCTCATTGTCTCACAACTGAAGACGTGTCGGGTGAAAATCCGTGGTATTTCGACATCAAAAGATATCTTGAGAAGCAAGAGTATCCCGAGGGTGCTAAAATTTGTGATAAGAGGAATCTTAGAAGATTAGCCTCCATGTTTTTACTGTCAGGAGATGTTTTGTACAAAAGAAACTATGATTCGGTTCTACTCAGATGCGTGGATAGACCAGAAGCAGAATCCATCATATGAGAAATTCACGAGGGCTCTTTTGGGACTTATGACAATGGACATGCCATGGCCAAGAAACTCTGACGAGCAAGTTATTTCTAGATGACGATGGAAAGTGACTATTATGTATATGCAAAGATGTGCCACAAATGTCAAGTTTACGCAGACAGGATAGATGTTCCTCCCACTCCTTTGAACGTGATGACTTCACCATGGACCTTTTTAGTGTGGGGAATTAATATGAATGGATGGATTGAGCCAAGCGCTTCAAATGGACACAGGTTCATCATCATCTCTATTAACTACTTCACCAAATGGGTGGAAGCGACTTCGTACAAGAATGTGACTAAGAGAGTCGTCACCCCCTACATCAAGAAAGAAATCATATGCCTTTATGGAACTCCTAACAAGATCATCACTGATAACGGGTCAAATATCAACAGCGAAATGATGAAGGAAATGTGTGAAGAATTCAAGATTGAGCACCATAATTCATCACTTTATCAGCCATAAATGAATGATGCAGTCGAAGCAGCTAAGAAGATTGTCCAGAAAATGGTGAGAACATACAAATATTGGCATGAGATGTTTCCCTTTTCTCTACACGGCAATCAAACTTCGGTGCATACTTCCACTGGGGCAACTCTTTTTCCGCTAGTCTATGGTATGGATGCGGTGCTCCCAGTCGAAGTGGAGATTCCTTAATTAAGGGTTCTGATGGATACTAAGCTTGATAAAGCTGAATGGATTTAAACAAGGCTCGACCAACTCAATCTCATTGAAGAGAAACGTCTAGCAGCCATTTTTCATGGTCGGTTATATCAACAGCGTCTCAAGAGAGCATTTGACAAGAAGATTCGACCTCGAGAGTTCCATAAAGGTGACTTGGTCTTAAGGAAGATTCTCCCAATTCACTCGGATCCAAGAGGCAAGTGGACTCCCAAATATGAGGGGTTGTACATCATAAAGAAATCTTTCTCAAGAGGTGCTCTAATCCTGACAGACATGGATGGAAAATACGTTCCGCTTCCAGTCAATTTAGACTCAGTCAAAAAATACTACGCATAAAAAGCCTCACTAAGTCGAAAACCTAAAAGGGGGCCTTAGGAAAAAGTTAGGGCTAAAAAAAGTAAAAATAAAAATTAGAATAACCCGCTAATTCGAAAACCCGAAAGGGCGGCTTAGGCAAAAATGGGTATCCTGGTGGATTAAAAACCCAAAAGGGCGATCCAGACAAAAATTAGGGACAAAAAGTGAGAGACTGCAGTCTGAAAACTCTTCATGAATAACAAGTACACCCTCCTAACAATGGATGGATCTATTCAACTATTATCATTCGGAAGCACAACACTAGGACAATCCAGGATATGGGAACTATAGCAATATCAATTTTATTGGAAGTTTGAGATTTTCTTATTGCAATTTTACCTGTTGTAGTTGGTCTTTTCTTTGCAACTTCCTCATTTAGGAGTTGTTTCCATGTACGATTTCCTATTTACAGGCCAAACTCATTAATAAAAAGTTTCCCTTCCACCAAAAAGTCTTTGTTATATCCTTTTTACTTTATTTTTTGTATGGCAATTGTGATTTAAATTCTTTATTAAGCATTTCATTGAAAACAATAAGGCAATAATAATCACAAGCTAAGATGTAAAACACGATGTTACATGGACATGAAGGCATCCCAAGGGAATTCCAAGGAGTTCAAATGTTGTTTTTCTATACAGGTAGAAAGTCGTAATAGCCACCTCGACCAAGCTTTCGTCCTCAGACGGTTGAGCATTTGATTCTCAAACACCGAGAAACTTGGGGCATTTGATGAGATCCATGTCTCTACTCAGTCATCCACAAGAAGTCCAACACGTACGGAAGGTCAGATCAAGCCACTCCTCCCCAACAAGATTCAATCCTTAACAAGGCTATAACTCAATTCTTGAAGTTTTCAAGAACCAATTTGTATTGACATATCAAGACAACAAGCAACGGACCCCACTGAGCCCAATCGCCTTCACTTTTTATATATTAATCATCATTGCATATCACATTGCATCTTCAAATGCATAGCATATCCATTAAAATGGATCATTACGCCATACACTCCAAGATGCATACGAACCGTAAGCCAAATTTGGTACGTTACACGAAAGCCCCAAATTAATAAAACATCCCCATAAAGAATATCATCCTCATAATTCCCAATTAACATTTGTTATTACACTACCAACCAAAATAAGCCATGGTGCCCGTACATTATACTCCCCAACTCTCAATACCCTTTGATATCTGTTCTAGGGTTGTAGGTTATCCATAGATCTTATCCTCACGTTATCTTTTCTAGGGTCATAGGTCGCACGTAGGTCTTACCCTCACGTTATTGTTTTTAGGGTCGTAGGTTGCTCTTAGGTCTTACCCTCACGTTATATTTTCTAGGGTCGTAGGTCGCTCGTAGGTCATACCCTCACGTTATCTTTTCTAGGGTCGTAGGTCGTTCGTAGATCTTACCCTCACATTATCTTTTCTAGGGCCTTAGGTCCTTTGTAAATCTTACCCTCATGTTATCTTTTATAGGGTCGTAGGTTGTTCGTAGATCTTACCCTCATGTTATCTTTTCTAGGGCCGCATGTCGTCTGTAGATCTTACCCTCACGTTATCTTTTCTTGGGTCGTAGGTCGTTTGCAAGTCTTACCCTCACGTTACCTATTCTAGGGTCGTAGGTCGCTCGTAGGTTTTACCCTCACATTATCCTTTCTAGGGTCGTAGGTCGCTCGTAGGTCTTACCCTCATGTTATATTTTCTACGGTTGTAGGTCGCTCGTAGGTCTTACCCTCACGTTATCTTTTCTAGGGTCATAGGTCGTTCATAGATATTACCCTTATGTTATCTTTTCTTGGGTTGTAGGTCGCTCGTATATCTTACCCTCATGTTATCTTTTCTAGGGTCTTCAGTCATTTGCAGGTATTACCCTTACATTGTCTTTTCTAGGGTCGTAGGTCCCTCGCAGGTCTTACGCTCTCGTTATCCTTTCTAGGTTCATAGGTCGCTCGTAGATCTTACCCACATGTTATATTTTCTAGGGTCGAAGGTTTCTCACAATTCTTACCCTCATGTTATCTTTTCTAGGGTCGTAGGTCGCTCGCAGGTCTTACTCTCAAGTTATCTTTCCTAGGGTCATAGTTCGCCCGTAGCTGTTACACTCATGTTATCTTTTCTAGGGTCATAGATCCCTCATGTTATCTTTTCTAGGGTCGTAGGTCGCCTGTAGGTCTTACCCTCATGTTATCTTTTCTAAGGTCATAATTCTCTCGCAGGTCTTACCCTCACGTTATCTCTTCTTGGACCATAGATCATATGTCGATCTTTACCCTTTGTCTTTACCTTTCTCTTGGGTCATAGCTCATATGCCTATTTTTACCTATTGTCCTTACCTTTCTTTTGGGTGGTGAATCTTACAAGATAAATTCTCCGTTGTCATCGAGTTCTACCCATCGTCTTTAAGTTATCATGTTATCATTAATCCTATTTTCTGTTACCACGACATCATTAACCATATCTTTTCAATCACCTTAACGCCCACTTCCCCGAGAACCTTGTATCGGCACTGTTACCCCGTTACAAGATATCACTACTCAACCACATTTATCCATCATGACTAGTTCACCAGAAAATTCATTTCTCTATCCCCAACAGACATCACAAATAATAGCACTCACACTATCTCTCAAAGATAAATTTCAGGTCTTGGTATTTGTGTTACGGTGGCAGAACCGACTGTTATATAGTGGTTTTGCATTTTTTGTTTGTAAATGTCGCCATAAGCAAGAGTCTCCACCGACTTTTCATTTATCCAAAACAAAGGAAAGGGTGAAAAGAACAGAAAAAGACCTTTTTCGAGATTTTGAGTAAGGGGTTAGATTATGGAAAGGGAAGGTATTAACACCCTTTCAATCTGTACATTCCCACAGGCTCTTAGGTACTTTCTCATTTTTGAAAACTGTTTGTGTTTGTGTGTTTTGATTGATTTTAGTTTACTTTATGGTAACTCTTGTATCAGTCCTCGAAAGTGTGATAAAGCGTTTTTGAAAGTAGTTTGAAAAGTGTGTAAGTGTGAAAAATTCAGGTTTGAGCAAGTATCTAACAGTTATCTACCTACTCGAAAAAGGATGTTATTTTCCTCTTTTCCTTTAGATAGTGCTATCCTACTATTAGTGAGTAGGTAGCCCTATCGTCGAATGTTGAGGGACACTCGAAGGGACGTTTTACAATCACGAAGGCAACTTGTGGAGACGCTTTAGCAATTTTTTTTAGGGACTAGATCATTTACCGAAAGGCAACTGTAGGGTCATCGAGGGACTATGATATTTTTTTATTTATGGGTCTTTACTAAAGCGTTCCTGCCTCATGTCTGTTTTATTTAAAGGCAACCAAAGTGGGAGATACCTTAGAGGTGCGCATGTGAAAGTGTGTTGAGATTCAGTTATTTTTTGTCTTTTTATTAGGTTAGCTAACGTTTGATTATTAGTCTTTCCATACACACCTAGTTACTAACCGTAATATATACAGAAAAATAAAGTGCGGAAAGTTAAATCTAGACTATTACATAGCTTCGGGTAGGGGGATTTACATTCCAAAGTAATTGGGAAAAAGAAAATAAAGCAATAAAAAGAGTCTACATATCATCTATTACATCCCATACAATAATTTCAATAATATAAACAATACGAAAGGAAATAAACGCGCGAAAAGATGGAAGTACGTCTGAAAACATGAAAGAAAATATTTTTGTTGTTTTTTGCTAAGAGAATGATTAATTCAAAATTTATTTTTAATTAAGAAAATAAAAGTTGAATGAAATGAACCCTAATTCTAATATTTTTGGTTTTTTTTTAAGAAAATAATTTAAATTAAATAAAGAACCTAAATCTAATTTGATTTTAAATTGATAAAATTGCGTTAGATTAATTAATCAAATTAATTAATAATTTTAGGAAGAAACTATTTGTAATTATTATTTTTTGATTTTTTACGATTTATTAAAAAAAAGACTTTTGGAAATAATAAACAAAATAAAATAAAAAAAGAGAGAAAATAGACAACATGGGCCTGGTCATCAAAACAAAAATGGGGGGTGTTGTTATCAAAAACGTTTGCGCCCAAATAAGAAGTTGCGCTGGAATTCAATGAGGAACGCCCTTGATGGCTCATGGTTCACCTGCATATGGTAAACTTTTGATCCATATCAATCAAGATCCAATGGTGGTGGTTTGGAGGCATATGATGGACTAGCGTGGATATCAAGTACTGAATCTGTAGTTAACAAATATTAGAAAAATAAAATGCTAGACCTGGGACTCGAACCCAGGTCCTCTCCCTTATACACACGCCTCATCACCATCTGAGCTGCCTTGCCATTCGTTATACAAAGCAAAACAAAAATAATAAATACAAAGTCAAATCAATATATGGTAAGTTAAAAAAATGCGCGTAGCTTGAATGATCCAATCAGGGACTGCCACACTTCATCTTCTCCAATCTCTGTCGTCTTAGATAAAACATCTATAGTGACAATTTTTCACTTGTCACTATAGCACCTGTAACCTGTAAAACTCACAATACGCAACGAAAATTAATGTTGAGACCATGGGTTGATTGCTCTCAACCTCCTGGCAAGATCGTGTCCTTAGTTTGGGCTAATTTTGGCCTTTGTGAAAAATTCCAATTTAGAGGTTCAAAGCCTAGAAATGGTAAATCATAATACCTGCATCAAAACTTTAATCCAACTATGCAAAAAGCTTGCAAACACTCTAATAATCAGTAATGTATGATCAAAACGCATTTATGTTACATGAATCAAGCAAAAGAAATTGGAAGAAAATGCAAACTGTGCGAATTGGTTGATGTGTTTGGTAATGTTTCAAAGCTTAGTAATGGTTGCAAATGCTTCAGGGGACCTCCGGGAGTGTGTTTTGATCCTTGTTTGGGACTAAAACAGGCTGGAGGCTGAGATTCGAATTTGACAAATTTGGTGTTTTTTGAAAATCTTTCAGGGGCTCCCCAGGCTCTATGTGATTCTTTGGAGCTGGCCAATGGCTTGTTTATATAGAGAGGGATGAGGAGACACGAAAAAAACAAGTTTGTAAAAACCACAATCAATTGCTTGTATGCCATGAATATGTTGGATTAAAATATCTAGTGTCAACCTTAGGGATTCGAAGGGCTTAACATCCCACCCATGGGCGCTTAGTAAACTAGGTGCAGCCCCTGAAAATGCTCGTACTATATGGAAATAAAGTTGCACCTTGGCTACAAGCAATTGCTTTTAGCTCAGTGGTAAGCGCTTGATCCTACAAGTGGTATTAGAGCATGGTCATGGGTTCGAATCCCCCCGACTGACACTGGGGGGGAGATTGTTGGATTAAAATATCCAGTGTCAACCTTAGATATTTGAAGGGCTTAACATCCCACCCATGGGCGCTTAGTCAACTAGGTGCAGCCCCTGAAAATGCTCGTACTATATGGAAATAAAGTTGCACCTTGGCTACAAGCAATTGCTTTTAGCTCAGGGGTAAACGCTTGATCCTACAGAATATCCATTTGTAACCTTGGCCAAAGTTATGAGATTTTGTCTATTTTTCAAACTTTCATGAATGTGGACATGCTGGACTTGTTGTACACGAAAATTGGGACCCCTCCATGCCTTAAAACAAGCCTTAACCATATTGATCCATATAACTTGCAATATTTTTTATTTATTTGATTTTAAATTAAATAAAATTAATATAAAATGAAAATAAAATCAAGAATATGCAAAAATGGTTTTAAGAGTCCTCTATACTCTTAGGAATATGTTTGAAGTCTAAAAAAATAAGGCATTGCCTTAAAAGCTCAAATTTTCTCAATGCATATTTCTTGAAATTTCCCAAATTATCCCAACTTGGGAAAGCCATAACTTGCTCAATTTTTATCTCATAATGATTATCTTTGACTTTTTGGAAATCCCAAGATGTCTACTTCAATATCTCTTTTGATAAACTTTGTGTTTGAAGAAGTTATCTTGATGTTAAAGGTCTTGGAAAAAAGTGGCTTTTACTTACATTCTAAAAATGACATGTAATGTATGAACGTGAATCTTTCAAATGTTGCATTTCTTGAACTTGAAGGCTGAAGAGAACTTGTATGGAATTGGATTCTCTTCAAAATGAGCTTTGGTTGGAAAATTTCTGATAAAGTATAATAAAGTTATGCTTGGTCAAAGTTTGGTTGACTTTTCCTATAGAAACCCTAATTTGTCATTTTTTACTTTTGATGGGTTAGGAGCATTTCTTGAGGAATCATGATCAACCCTTGATCAAATGATTGTTATCACTTCAAAATCTGGATGTTGACCAAAATTCTTGAAGTTTGACAGTACATGGGCCACATTTGACTTTTGACCTAGCACAATTGATTTTCCAGTACTTGAGAAATTGACTGAGCAAACTTATTGTGCAAGGCATGCAATTTGGCATGGATAATATTGAAGACATATTAGGAAAATGGAGAACATTTTGGATCCTTGGAGATCAACCATCTTGATGAAAATTGAAACCCTAGTTGGGGGTTCATTGTCTTAGGAGGAGAATTGTCTGGTCAATTATTTATCAACCTTGAGCAATTGAGAACCTCTAGGAGTATGTCTTGTGTGAAAATGAGACTGAAAATTTTGGGGTACAACAACTTCCCCTGTTCAATCATCTTATACGTGAAGGTTTAGATTGGCATGTTTGCCTTTCGCGATTTGAAGGTGGAAGATGATTGAACACTAGAGTGCACAGAAATTTGCATTTTCCTGGAGTGAGACTGTTGGTGAATAATATCGGGAATGGGCTTACATATTCCATTTGGAAAAGATGAAAGAAGAATGCCGGAGATGGGCTTAAAGATTCCATCCAAGGAATATGACGGAGAGTCGTCGGAGATGGGCTTAAAGATGCCATCCAAGATAGATGGTGACTTTGTAAGGAGTATCTTTATGGGGATTCATGTTCCTGTTGTCTGAGGAGTTGTCTGTTGGGGAATGTTTTTATGGGAATAAAGTCTAGGAGCTTCGGTTGTCCATTACTATACCGGGGAGTCATCTTTTGACTGAAGAGACAGAAGTGAACTGCTATCTGGTCAGGATCCAGGATTCGCAGTGACTTGCTGAGGATGATAAGGATGACTACTATCTGGTCATATTCCAGGATTCATAGCGACTTACTAGGGAAATAAGATTTAACTGTTGTCTGGTCATACTCTAGGCTTTGCAGTTTCTCAAACTGGAATAGAAATCAGAAAAATATTAGTGTCGATTTAACTGAACCAGAGAAAGAATCTACCGAAAAAGAATCAGTAACAAATAATTGGTCGATTCAAACTAAACCAGCAGAGGTCTTGATTTATCTTTGACTGGATAAGAATCAGAAAAATCTTAGTGTCAATTTAACTGAGCCAGAGAAAGGATCTACCGAAAAAGAATCAGTAACAAATCAATGGTCGATTCAAACTGAACCAGCAGAGGTCTTGATTTATCTTTGAATGGATAAGAATTAGAAAAATCTTAGTGTCGATTTAACTGAACTAGAGAAAGGATCTTGGATTATCTTCAACTGGAATAGGAATCCGAGAGATCTTAGTATCGATCTAACTTAACCAGAGGAAAATCTTAAATTAACTTTGACTGGATAAGAATCAGAAAAATCTTAGTGTCGATTTAACTGAACCAAAAAAAAGTCTTCGATCATCTTCAACTGGAATAGGAATCATAGAGATCTTAGTATCGATCTAACCAAACCATAGGAAAATCTTGAATTAACTTTGACTGGATAAGAATTAGAAAAATCTTATGTCGATTTAACAGAACCCGAAAAAAGTCTTGGATCATCTTCAACTGGAATAGAAATCAAAGAGATCTTAGTGTCGATCTGAATGAACCAAAGAAGGTCTTGTGAGGATATATTTATGAGGAAATTTCTGAAATAGCCCTTCATCAGACGGAGCTTTTGAGAATACTACCAGGTCACATAAGTAGCGGTGTTTGTTGATTTGATTTTTTCCTGAAAAAGGTAAAGAGTTAGTCATATGCAATGTCATGATGTATGAAATGCATTGTGATGATGTTCTCAACATAATGAGATTATGCTGTATGGGATGTGTATGTGCATTCCACGGTGTATGAATATGGGATTCTATTGCAATATTTCTTAGTCGGGGAAAGTAAATCTCGGACTACTATTGAAGAGTATCGGGATGCTGAATCCTTCGTTTCCGCTGGGGATGATGAATGGAAATGACCCCTATTGCAATATGCTTTTGATCAAAAATGGCCCCTCATACGTGGGAGTCCATTTTCCCCTGGGATCACCTTGCGGCAGTATGATGCACTTGATATACTTGCCGCCTGACATTTTTGTTGAAAGCCTTGATCATTCGCTTTTGGTATATCTGATTATGACAGACAGTAGCAAGCATTTTCTCATCAATCAGTTTCAGTTGATCAAGTCGAGTCTGGATCTAATCGTCTTCGTTCAAACCCGCCTCCTTCATGATCCTCAAAGAAGGGATCTAGACTTCAATAGGTAGGATAACCTCTATACCATATACCAGAGAGTAAGGTGTTTCCCCTGTTGACGTATGTGCTGAGGTGCGGTAACCATGAAGAGCAAATGGTAACATCTCATGCCAGTCTTTGTATGTCACCGTCATCTTCTGTATGATTTTCTTAATATTCTTGTTAGCAGCCTCCACAGTGCCATTCATCTTTGGACGGTAAGGGGAAGAATTGTGATGCTGGATCTTGGATTGTTTACAGAGTTCAGTGATCATTATATTATTGAGGTTTGTACCATTGTCTGTGATGATTCTCTCTGGAATACCATACCGACAAATGAGGTTATGCTTGATAAACCGCGCCACAACATTCTTGGTAATAGTAGAAAAAGAGGCAGCCTCAACCCACTTCGTGAAGTAATCAATAGCCACTAGGATGAAGCGATGCCCATTGGAAGAAGTAGGTCTAATCTCTCTGATCATGTCAATGCCCCACATTGAAAAGGTCCAGGGAGCTGTCAAGACATTCAAGGGGACCAGAGGTACATGTACTTTATCAGCGTAGATCTGGAATTTGTGACAAGTTCGGGAATGCTGATAATAATCTGCTTCCATAGTGGACCAAAAGTATCATGCTAGTAGGATATTTTTAGCCATGGTGTGTCCACTAGAGTGGGTGCCAAAGGTACCTTCGTGTAAATCTTACATAATTCTCTCTTCCTCGCAAGTGGAGTCATGGTTGCTGTTGTAGAGGATTCCATTACTGAGGAAGAACTTTGTGGAGAACCTTCTCATAAACTTCTTATCATTGACAAACACCTCCTCAGGATACTCTTTAGCCTCAAGATACCTTTTCACTTCGTGGAACCAAGGTTTGTCTACTACCTCTTCAGTGTCAATCTCATAGAAGTATGTTGGTTCATCCAACCACTCAATAGTGATGCGAGGAACTTCATTGTCCCACTTGACCTTGAACATAGATGACATAGTAGCTAGCGCGTCCACTAACTGTAAAATTAGGATCCCAGACCAGTATCGTTGGATTTGTCTCTTCAAGACGATCCTAACAGCACCATCACACCAAATTTATATAAAGTATACAAAGAGATATGAATCAAAAACCCAGAAAATAGTGAGCACCTTCAATTTGAGATTTCTCTCTCAATTCTCAATGGATTTAAAAATTGTAAGAAGCACTAGAATCATGAGAAGTAGTAGAACGGGTTAGTGCTTTATTTGGATCCAAATGATGGAGAATTTTACCTTTTCGAAGTTCAATAAATAAGCTCTGAAACTGGACTTCTGTAGCTTGAATTATGGCTGGTTTTGCTTGGTTTTAGTGGTGCAGAGTTTGTATGATGCTTAAGGAAGATGAATGTGCCAAGAATTTTGGAGGAAAAGGCTGGAATCTCTGAAACTGATTTCAAAAATTTCAAGCTCGTGTGAGGTTTTGACAGAGTGTTTTTGGCTCTCAAAGCTTGAGGAAATGAATGGGTGATGGCCCTCTATTTATAGGGAATCAAATGGAATGTTCAAGCGTGTGAAATGATGAAGTTTGTAGGAAAATCGTGTGAACCTGATGCACGAGCAAAGTGTGGTCTGATTTCCATCAAAACTCATCCAATCCATGCGTTTTAAGGCTCTAATCTACTTTGGCGACTTGGTTAAACATGTTTAGATCACAAACGCGTGCTAATTTGATGTTTAGAGGCCAAAACATGAATTTCAAATTCTGACTTATGGAGAAACTTTAGTTCCAAGTTACCAACTTCAATCCAATGGCATTCCCAGCTCAAGGGGTCTTAAGGCATAATTATTGATGCTTTAGAAAGATGAGGTTACAAGCTTTGCAATGGAAAAGAAAGGAATTAAATGGATGCTTGAGCTGAAAGTTGCATTGAGTTAAAGTTGGGGGAAAAGGTTGACTTTCCATACTTAGAAATATTTCAATTTTTTTTCAAAAGTGTCCTATAATGTTTTGCTTCCAAACATGGCCTTACACTTGGAATTTTCTCTTGACCAAAAAAAGATGGCATGAAATAGACCTATTGAATGACATTTTGAAGCTTGAACCATTCAAAATCTCCAAAAATTGAGAGAGTTATGACTTGTTGAAGTTGGCAAAATATCATGAAATGACCTATAATATTTTGTATCCTTAGGGCATCTTCCATCCATTTTCTCACTTTGCACATAAAAGAAGGCATAAAGTTCACATATTCAAAATCATTATGGATAAAGAGTGTGCTCAAGGTTATAAAGATTAACCATGTTATGATCATTTGAATTCACACATGAGAAATTGGGGGTTCATCTCGAGGACTTGTAATCTTTCTTCATCATCAAGCTTCTTCCACATGAAATATCCTTGGAACTTTGGAAGTGATTTGTTGATAACTCTTTGAATAAAAGGATGACTTTGGAATCACTCAAAATACCAAAAGATGAGCAAGATATGCTTCTTTGAAGTTCAAAACCCTAGCTCCTAGATCAAGAAAAATGTCTTGAGGAACTTTGACAATTTTGAACAAACTTCTTGTACCAACACAAATGCTTTGTAAATAGAAGTTGTTGAGGATGAAAATGAGAACTCATAGTCACCAAAACCACTTCCATATCTTTAGAATTAAGATAAATATGCATTTGTGACCAATGGGAATAAAGCCTTGTCCAAGCATGATAATTTCTCCAATCAATACCTTGTACTTTTGAACCAAATTTGATAATCTTGAAATGTGGTGAACCAAAATAACCTTGCCATGCCATTTCCTCTAAAACAAATCCAATGGTGAGGTTTTAACTTCTCAAGCTTTATTGACTACGAATGAAAATAAACTCATGAACCCATGGAGCAACTTGTTGAATCTCATTGCCTTTACCTACATAAGTAACAAGCAAGACAAACCAACATTTCACTTTATTAATTAAAATAAGAAATCAAGACAAAAATATTCATGATCACAAAAGAACACAAGTCAAGGTGCTTGGTGATTCCTCAATGTGAAAAGCTAAATATAGGGAGGGGAACAAAGAATCCTAATGTGACCTTGTTGTGATGGAATGAACATGGCATGATGAGGGGATCTTAGGGGTAAAAATTAGGGTACAACAGTTGCCCTTATTTAAGTTTCTTCTATCCGGAGATACAAAGGTTGAAAATTTTCGTGTCGACGCGATCGAAGATACTTAAATATAAAACAAACCATATTTTTTGCCCTAAGATGCCATGCAGTGCTTATGAGCATGAATGCATATGAATGAAACCAAAGAGACGTAAAACACCACTGGGGATGTAGCAAAGAAAATACAAGAAAAAAAAGAGAAACGCAACCAGGAAAATAAATCACTAGTGGATCAAAAGGCCTGACTAAGAGGATGGTAAAAAGTCAAAGGATACACCAACTTCTACTAAAGGTGACCTACCAACTTTCACTGAAGGTGAGCTACCAACGTTTACTGAAGGTAGAAGGAAGAGACAATAAATGACAACACCGACATTCATTGAAGGTGACCTACCAACTTTCACTGAAGGTATAGAGAAAATATATCATAGCATCGCCATTCACTGACGATGAACTACCAACATTCACTGAAGGTAGCAAAAAAATAACAATCACCAACTTTCACTGAAGGTGACCTACCAACTTTCACTGAAGGTAGAAAGGAAATATATCATAGCATCACCGTTCACTGACGATGGACTACCAACGTTCACTGAAGGTAGCAAAAAGATAACAATCACCAACTTTCATTGAAGGTGACCTACCAACTTTCACTGAAGGTAGAAAGAAATTATATTATAGCATCACCGTTCATTAACGATGAACTATCAACGTTCACTGAAGGTAGCAAAAAGATAACAAGTTTTCCCCAAAATTCTTGCATTTCACCTAGAACGAATCTCAACTTCTTCTTTAACCAAGGTATTCTTCCTGGAAAGGGTCAAATATAAGTTGTCTCAAATAAAGAGACTACCACTTACAAAGACTACACAATTAATTGTCTCTGCGATATCGAAAGACTTGCCATCCACTAGAGTAATTTTGGCAACGAACTGCAAACTATCTGCTCATAGGGAAGATAGCAAAAAAAGGGAAATTCCGACTTTTACGGGGAAGTATAGGTTGCTCAAATAAAGAGACCTACTACTTGCTGTTTATGGAGGATTGTAAAAAATGACTTTCTGGGGAATGAAATATGACTTCCTGGGGAAAGAAATATGACTTCCTGGGGAGATTCCAATATATTTCTGCTGAGGAGGTCAAGTCTTCTCGTGTAAAATAAATGCACATTCACAAACCAAGGCTCGAAATTTGCAGTTATCACGAGTAATAAAATTGCTGAGGATCAAAGATTCAAACCAGAAATAAACTGGAACGAGACCGTCTTCCAAAATACATCCTTTGAGAAATAAACTCAAGAGGGAAACCCAAATCATCCAGACAAAGAGCTGTGCAGGAAAGCTAAAGCAAGAAATTTTCCATGAGGGTTAATTCAATGGGGAACTTAAAAGAACATACACTTTCTGCTTATGACTGACACTCTATTGGAGGGAGGACAACACAAGTCTGCAAAACCGAAAAATATGTCAACAAAATAATGAATTTGAATGAGCAATGATTTTCTAAATTCAACTATGTATGATGTATGTATGAATGTATGAGTGTTATCATGTATATGCTGAAAAAACAGACATATAACACCGGGAGTAACCAGGAAAAAAAAACCAACTCGGGCACAATCAACACTTGGCTAAGTCACATCCAAGGTGAATAGTCCAAGGAAAGGTAAGCGCCAACTGAGGATACAAAACCTACTGCATGGTTTAACTTTACTAGGGAGAAACGTAATCTGGAAGCAAACAAATCAAAGTGAAAAAAATAAAGCAGATTCAGGGATATACCGTCCTTCTTTCAGATTCACCAGGGAATAGCACTCAGACTTCAACGGGGAAACAAATGTTTTCAAAAGAAACACTTCTATTGGGGATTTGAAAAATCAATTTCAAGTAGGGAAGATGGACATCAAATCATCAAAACATTCACTAGGGAATTAGTGCCGATTTCATCGGGGAGGTCAACACCACATTCACAAAGGGAAAAATTAATATACATTCTTCACTGGGGAAAACAGAGGCATGTTTTCTTCGAGAGTGATTACTGTACCAACTTCTCTAGGAAGAGAGAACCTCTATTACATAAACGAAACCTTCACTGGAGAAACCTTAGATTGGATCTTCATATCATACAAACTCAGAAAAGAGGAGAAATTGAACCAAAACATGACCAGGGATATTGGAGTTTCAAACCCTATACGACGAAACATTTTGAGCAAAACTTCACCGGGAAGCAACTGGAGTTCATCCATTCCTGGGATCACCACTTTTGTTGTTTTTCTTGCGTCACAAATTTTAAAGTAAAAACAAATTGTAAATTCTTTTTGAAAATCAATTTTGTTATCCAATCTTTTTTGCTTTGAAAGTTATTATCAATAATAAATAGAGTCTTTGCAAGCTAAATAAAAATAAGAAATGCAAAGAATTGGGTAAAAGCACAAATTTCATTAATAGAATGGTAGTCTGCAAATGGCGGGACTCCATGGATCATTACAAAGTTCAGAAAATGGTAATCTATAATGGAAAAGATACATTGAGATACAATGACCACTATCCCCTCTAACAACTTTTAAAATCCTGAGCAACAACATTTGTTGAAGTATGATGAGGATCCGAGAAGATTGTCACTCTAATGATCAAGTCTTGTCTGATGTAGTTACTTGCCAAGAAAGTCCCTAAATTTTTCCTAAGCTGCCCTTGCGGGTTTTCAACTTAGGGAGAAATTTTATTCTGTTTATGTCTCTAATTTTTGCCTAGACCACTTTTTCGGGTTTTCGGCCTACCGAGAAGCTCTTTTTTGCCTAAGCCGCACTTTCGGGTTATCAACTTAGCGAGTTGTTATTTTATTTCTTTAGGCGAAGTATTTCTTGACTGCATCAGCATTCACGGGATATGGGAACTCCTCGCCATCCATAGTTTCATGAATTAATGCACTTCTAGAGAAGGCTTTCTTGACAACATATGGGCTTTCAAAATTGGGAGTCCACTTGCCCCTGGAATCAGCGTTTACAGACATGATCTTCCTGAGCACGAAGTCGCCTTCTCTGAATTCAGGAGGTTTTACCTTTTTATTAAAAGCTTTCTTCCTTCTCTTCTGATATAACTCTCCATGACACAAAGTTGTCATTCTCTTCTCTTCGATCAAATTTAATTGGTCAAACCGGTTCTGGACCCATTCAGCCTCTATTAACTTGGTTTCCATTATCACAGGAAAAGAGGGAATTTCGACCTCAATTAGGAGTAATGCTTCCATTCGATACACAAGGGAGAACAAGGTTTCTCCTTTTGAGGTGCAGACAAATGTTTGATATCCATGCAAAGCAAAAGGGAGCATTTCATGCCAGTCCTTATAAGTAACAACCATCTTCTGGATAATCTTCTTGATATTCTTATTAGCAGATTCAACTGCCCCATTCATCTTTGGCCTGTATGGAGATGAGTTGTGATGGACAATCTTGAATTCTTCACACAGTTCTGTCATCATTTTATTGATCAGATTCGAGCCATTGTCGCTGATAATCCTGTTCGGTACACCATACCGACATATAAGATTATTCTTACTGAAGTGCACAACCACCTGCTTGGTGACGTTAGCATACGAAGCAACCTCAATCCACTTGGTGAAGTAATCAATTGCTACCAAGATGAAAAGATGTTGATTCGAAGCTTTGGGTTCTATCATCCTAATCATTTCAATACCCCACATAGAAAAAGGCCACGGGGAGGAAATCACATTGAGAAGTGTCATAGGCACATGAACTTTTTCCACATAAATCTGGAATATATGAGACTTCTTTGCAAATTTTTAACAATCGGATTCCATTGTCAGCCAATAATATCCTACCCTGAGCATCTTTTTATCCATCGAATGTCCATTGGCATGAGTGCCAAATGAACCTTCATGAATCTCACGCATAAACATGTCTGCTTCATGTCTATCCATGCATCTGAGCAAGACCATGTTATAATTTCTCTTATACAACACATTTTCACTGAGGAAGAAACTGCCAGCTAATCTTCTCAATGTTTTTCTATCCTTCTACGAAGCACCAATCGGGTATTCCTGAGACTGGAGAAAATGCTTGATATCATGATACCAAGGTTTCTCATCTGCTACCTCTTCTGTTGTAAACACATGAGGGGTCATATCCAGTCGTCGAACCATAATTCAAGTTATATCATTCCAAGTATACACTTGATACATAGAAGCTAGAGTTGCCATAGCATCCCCCATTTGATTTTCATCTCTTGGAATATGATGGAATTCAACTTTGTTAAATAAGGGTAACAATATTCTAGCATAATCTTTGTAAGGGATCAAGCTGGGGTGACGAGTATCCAATTCTCCTTTAATCTGATTTATTACCAAAGCTGAATCACCATACACATCAAGAATTTTAATTCTGAGATCGATGGCTTTCTTGAGACCCATGATGCAAGCCTGATATTCCTCCATATTATTAGTGCAATCAAATGTTAACCTCGCAGTAAAAGGAATGTGTAATCCACATGGAGTGACGATCACAACACCAATTCCTTTACCGTAAGCATTCACATCTCCATCAAATATCATACTCCAACGAGATTAAGGGTCAGGACCTTCCTCGGGCAATGGTTCATCACAATCTTTCACTTTCAGGAACATCACATCCTCATCGGGGAATTCATACTCCACGGACTGATGATCCTCCACTGGTTAGTGAGCAAGATAATCTGCCAACACGCTGCTTTTAATAGATTTTTGAGTGTGGTATTCGATGTCATATTCAGATAACAACATTTGCCAGCGGGAAATTCTCCCAGTCAGAGCAGGCTTTTCAAAAATGTACTTGATTGGATCCATTTTGGAGATCCACCCAGTGGTGTGATTCAACATATACTGCCGCAAACGTTTTGCGGCCCAGGCCAGAGTACAACATGTCTTTTCCAGCATGGAATAACGCGAATCACAAACAGTAAACTTTTTACTGAGATAATAAATGGCATACTCTTTCTTCCCTGTTTCTAATGGTTGTCCCAGAGTACAGCCCATGGAATTATCTAACACTATCAGATACATAATCAATGGTCTTCCTTCGACAGGAGGGAGCAAGATAGGAGGTTCAAGCAGATATTCTTTAATGCTTTCAAATGCCCTTTGGCAGTCATCCGTCCATACACAACGTTGATCTTTCTTTAACAACTTAAAGATCGGTTCACATGTTGCAGTCATGTGGGAAATGAATCTGGAAATATAATTCAAACGCCCGAGGAATCCTCTGACATGCTTTTTCAGTTTTTAGAGCTGGAATCTCTTGAATTGCTTTGACTTTATCAGGGTCAACTTCAATTCCTTTCTAGATAACATTGAAACCCAATAATTTCCCTTACCGAACACCGAAGCTACATTTATTTGGATTCAAGCGGAGACGATACTTCCTCAAATGCTGAAACAACTTCAACAAATCTTCTACATGCCCTTCTTCTGTCTAGGATTTAGAAATCATTTCATCAACATATACTTCGATCTCCTTGTTCATCAAATCATGGAATATGGTTGACATATCCCTCTGGTACGTTGCACCAGCGTTCTTCAACCCGAAGGGCATCACTCTGTAACAGAATGTTCCCCAGGGTGTGATATACGTTGTTTTTATCATGTCCTCTAGAGCCATTCTTATTTTATTATACCTAGAAAATCCGTCCATGATCGAGAATACTTTGAATTTTGCTACGCTATCCACTAACATATCAATGTGCGACAATGGAAATTCATCTATTGGACTAGCTTTATTTAGATCTCTGTAATCTACGCACATGCGAAGTTTTCCGTCCTTTTTTGGCTCTGGTAAAATATTGGCGATCCATTGAGGATACACTGACATTACAAGGAAACTAGCATTAAGCTGCTTTAGAACCTCCTCTTTGATCTTCACTGCCATATTTGGATGAGTTCTTCTCAACTTCTATTTGATTGGCGGATATTCTGGAATCAACGGAAAACGATGCTCTATGATATCTATATCTAGGCCAGATGTTGTACCCTAAAATTTGCCCAAAATTTGCTCACAAGATCTCCTTTGGCTCAAGATTGCACTAGGGTTGATCAACTCAAGACACTTCCTTAAGCACTAATGACCAAAATTAGGGTTTGAGATTGCACAAGAATTTTTGAACTTCCAATTCCCGATATGCCTTTCATGGATCATTATGGACCCTCAAGATTACTCATGTCAAGTTTCAGGCTTTGAATCACACTTTTGCTCAGTCAATTGAGCAATTGACCTAAAAATCAAGTATATTAGGGGAAATATCAACCATGGCCAATTTACCGTCAAACCTCATAATTGTTTATCCACATCAACATTTTAAACTCATATGTATCATTTGATCAAGTTTGGACCACAATTCCTCAAGAAATTTGATCAAATCTCCAAAAGGGCAAAATGGTCAAAATTAGGGTTTTGATTGGGAAAGGGAAATTTCTGATTTTTGACCTAGCAAATGATCAATTGGTATAAGGAATGATCTAAAGAGTCCAATTGGATCATTTTTACCTAATGACATGGCTCAAAACATTGCTCAAGTCCAATGAATTGACAGATGAATTTTTTAGTCAACTGATCAAAAGTTAATTGTATACTGAAAAGTCAAACTTTGACTTTTTGGTCAAATTCAAATGCCAAAGATTACAATTCATCAAAGTATGTCAAAATATAAAACTTATTCATCAAGAAATCCAAAATTCAAAATTCCATTTTCAAAAGTTAAAATTTCTAAACTTAGAAATTTTTCTAAGTGTTGGAAATTTCTTATTTTTTCATAACTTTGAGCAAACTTTTCACCATGATTCAAGCTGAATCAAAAGAAACTTCCAACATGAAAGTTGTAGATCTCCATGAAATATACAACTTGTTTTCACACAACTTCTTTCAAAAGTGCTTAGATCTCAAGTTATAATTTTAAGAACATGGGGTCATGAAACAAAACACTTAGTGAAATTTTGCCCTAATTTGGTTAGGATTTTGACCCAATTTCATGGCACTTTTTCATATAGTTCCAAGGGGAATTTTCAAAAGCAATTCAAAGATGGGTTGTAGAACACATTGCAAGATTTCCATAATGTCCAAGAACTCCTTGAGATCATTTTTGAGTAGGGAGAATCGAAGAGATGAAGTTAGGGTTTTATCACTTCAATTACAAGTCATTTTGTGATGAACCAAATTCAAATTCAAAGTTGTGCTGCATAAAATCTACTTTGCAGGCCTCAAACTTGTTAGGCACTCCATAATTAATGGCTTTCACAACTGTTAGAGGTCTCATTTCAAGCATTCAATGCAAGGCCATGCTTTATATCCATTTTTGGAAGAAAGTGTACTTTGCCATTTTGATAAAGTGCTTTTTTGCACAAAACTTGTTCTTGAGCCTTGCACTTGTTCTCTTATGATCATACAAGTCCCATAACCCATAAGAAACTTGTTAGACACTTAGAATCACTCATCCCATTCTTGTACCTCCCTTTGATACTTGGTTTCCCACTTTTCTTCAAAATTAAGTAACCTAGCAATTAGCTAAAAACTTGTACTTCTGACTTGCCAAACAACTCAAGACCTTTTGCTATAGATGTACAAACCATTTGCTACAAAAGACACGAATGCTTGACCCTTAAAAACACTAATAGCTCAGAATCACATCTCATACCTCCATTTTCACATAAACTAACCAAAAACTTGAAACTCATAACTCCCTCGTGCGTTTTCAAGCCTCTTTGTTCCTAAAGCTTCTAAACATCATTTAGAACTCATCCCACATCCTGTTACAGAACTGTAACACCATTAACACCATACTCCATTTTCAAAAATAGAGCTTTGCACTTGGACTTCTCCAGAACTCCTCAGGTACTTTCAACTCAAGTTAAGCATCCCATTAGCTTCATGGGAACTTGAGGAAGCTAACCCAATCATTGGAACTCCTTGAAAGCTGCTCAAACTTCAAATCTGATACCCTCTTGCAAGGTAAGTTTTCTAACTTTGGAACTATTCATACAAGCATCATGAATGATTTATTTGTGAATGAAACATGTAGATATCATTTCCCTAAAGCTAACCATGTCCATAGTTTCCATTAATTTTGCCTAAGCTTACAGAATTTTAAGATTGAAGTTTTTGAGATTTTTAGGGTTCAGATTAGGGCCAAGGAAATTCATGATTGTCTTTGATCTATAGTTTTAATGCTTTACATTCCTGAAATCGTGAAGAAATTTGCTACAAGTTTCATGTTTACAATTTTCATTTTTGTTGAGATTTGAATGAGATACAGAGCTTCTGGTTGGGCGTGAGGTTGAAGATGAAGTTGGCCTCAGGAACGTGTTTGCCTTACGTATTTATTGTTTGATTTATATAAACGGATGTATAGCAACACCAGTGGTAGAAGCGCGCGCCTGTAACCGAAGGGACCTGGGTTCGAGCCCCAGTGGTACCCTTTTGGTTTTTTCACATTTTTTGCAATTCTGATCTTTTCTTTTTGGCAATTGTTGGGCCTCCCTGGCCTTATGTTTTTTTTCTTGTTGTTAACCCCCTTAGAGCCTGTTCACACCCCTGGCCCAATTTTTATTTTATTTTCTTATTTTCATTTTATTTATTTTCTTAATTATTTTTCTAATACTAAAAAATACAAAAATAGTAGATTTATATTTGGACATAGTTTATCTATTTTTTCCCACATAAAAATTATTTTATTTTATCATACTTTATTTATTTCACTAAATATTTTGTAAATTTAATTCAAAAACTAGGTTTTTATTTATTTTCTTTTACACCAATTAAAATATATTATTTTAATATAAAAAAGACCAAACATATTTTATAATACTATAATTATTTTTCAGACAAAAATTACCAAAAAAATACTTTTCTTACAAACTTATTTTCTTTTAATCAATTAATAGATTAGGGTTTTATTTAATTTTCTTTTCCTAGTAAAATTAGGTTTGCTTTTATTATTTTAAATTAATTATTTTTCCCTTTAATTAATTAGGTTAAAATCAAAACCCATTTTCTCTAAAAAATCCAAACAAATATCCATTTTCTTTGCATTTACATTCTTGCATATTTATTTATTTTGTACATTTATTTATTCCATTCTTGTACCAATTCAATATGGTTGTAATAGATTAATTAGGTTTATATTCTTGCAATCCCCTATTATACTGTGTACAACCCCCCTCCCACAAGTATTGTAATAGCGTAGTAAGTTTAAATTCCGTAATTTATCACTTTATTTATAACATGCTAGTAATTAGGGTTTGTATGGAAAGACTAAAACCAATGCATATAAAACCCTAATCAAAGACAAAAATCAAGCATGAAAATAATACACTTGCAAGAAAGCACCCCTAGGGTTAAATCCACTTGGTTGCCTTACAAAATGACCATTGTACGCATGTAAGGTATCTTAGCAAAAACAAACAAAAATACAAGATCATAGTCCCTCGATGACGCTATGTAAGTTTCCTTTCAAATGATCTTGGTCCCTAAAAGAGAATGCTAAGATACCTTGAAACATTGCTAATCATGGTTATACGATGACCCACGCCCGTCCCGTCTACATCCAAAGATAGGGTTACTTACCAAATCAATGGAAAGATAACAATGTCAAAGGAAAAGAAAAAAAAGAACAAGAAAGACTTTTGAGTAGGTAGAATGTTCCTAGTTACTTGTTCAATTTCAAAACAAATATCCTTGCTATTTTTCAAAACAAACACCTACACTTTCAAAACATCTTACAAACTTGAAAACATTTTCAAAAGATCAACATCTTTGTATACATTCTTACGAACGAGAATCATTACAAAGATTTCCTAAACAATGGCCTCTTTACAAAATACTTTCAAAAACCACACAAAGCACAATTTCAAACAAAAAGCAAGTGATCTAGAAAGTAACTAAGAGCCCATGGAAAACCATGGATGAAAAGGGTGCTAATACCTTCCCATTTCATAATCTACCCCCCGAACTCAAGAAATAATCTCAAAGGTCTTTCCTGTGCTTTTTCACCTTTCCTTTTGGATAACAGAAAAGTCAGTGGCGACTCTTGCTAACCGCAGCATTTGCAATCAAATTCAAAACCTTCAAGTCAGTTCTCCCACCATACCACACCAGGAATATCTTGATAAGAGCAAGCAAAAATATCCACATACTCTCTCAACAACCCGATCAACCTGCTATTCACATCAGGATGCAACAATGCTCCGATCTTGGCCTCTTTCAGATCTTCTTCTGATCCCAAATTGATTACTTCCAATGGCTCTGTATATGGCTGAATGGAATTTTCCTCGCGCTCAAGCAACCGTGAGACCTCTTCTAGAATCTCGTCATAGTCTTCTTCTTCGGCCCCATACACAGGACATTCAAAGTTGGGAGAGGGTGCAGGGTCATTGTGTTCAATGGGTTTTTTAATTAATCTGCACATATGATTTATGATGGCATTTAGAAACTGACACATATAACAAGTAATCATGCATATTGAATTTTAGTTATTATTCATTTTGAAAGGTTTTTTTTCTGATTACCATTTTCTAAGAAAAAGTAGAAAATAAAGACACAATTTGGGGAAAACTTTTATTATTGATTTCAAAAGTCACAACAAATAGATAAGCCCTACAACATTAATAATTCCACCTTGGGCAGAGTGAAAAATTTTCAAAAAGATTTAACAAATCAAATTACTTTGAAACATGCATGCAAGAGTGAACATCAATGGTGATCCAGTTTTGAACCCTAACTTCGTGCGTAATGTGATTTGGCCTTTCCTGCTCTGATTCATCTTCCACAATGGCATTAATCCCAGAAATAGTCGGATGAAGTTAACCCCCGCTACAAAAAATGTCTTGATACTAGCCTACGGAAGACTTCAGATTCATGCTCTTACCTTTATCATTCTTCAAAGAGAACCCCAAGCCGGTTCTGTTCTTGTTTACAGGTGGATCCATAATCTGTCCCCATACTTCACTATGACCCTTACGCATAACATGTTGCGCATCCTTAAACGAAACCATGGAATTCTCATTTCCTCTTATGTTGTCAATAGATAAATCTTGGAAATGAGTCCCAAAAGCAGCTTCATCCGCCCCCACAATGTTGAAAGAGGACAAATGAGATATTAATAATGTTTGTTCCCCATTTATGATAACTACTTTCACTTAACGTACAAATTTCAGTTTCTGGTGTAATGTTAAAGTGATAGCCCCTGCCTCCTGAATCCACGGCCGTCCCAACAAGTAGCTATAAGCGGGTACAATGTCCATGACCTGGAAAGTTATTTGAAACAAATATGGTCCTATATGAATAGGCAAGTCCACTTCCCCAATAACAGATTTCCTTGATCCATCAAACGCTTTCACAATGGTGCCACTCGGGCGCATAGGTGTTCCTTGATATTTCAACTTCATAAGAGTGTTCCTCAGTATAACGTTCAAAGCGGATCCATTATCAATCAGTACATTGGATAGTGAATCATTCTTGTAATTCATAGATATGTGGAGGGCCAAGTTGTGATTCCTTCCTTCATCTGGAAATTCATCATCGCAGAAACTCAAGTTATTTCATGAGGTAATGTTCTCTACTACGCTACTAAACTGGTCTATAGGCATGTAACTCTCCACAAAAGCTTGGTCCATTACTCTCATCAAGGATTCTATATGAGCAGATGAGTTCATCAATAAAACCAAGATAGATATTTTTTAAAGAGTCTGCAGTAGCTGATCTACAATTCTGTAGTCGCTCATCTTAATTATCTTTAAAATATCATCCACTTCTTTCTCTAACGTAGCTCCACTAGATTCACCCGTAACCTTCTTGGGTTCAAAATTCTTAGCAATTTTCTTTCCAGCACTAACATCTCCTCTAACAACTGGTGCAAACATATGAACGATGCAGGTCACTCTACTATTTTCAGCAATATTTCCAACATCAGGCATTGGTTGGATGGGAACTTCCACTCCATCCTTTAAGATTGTAGCATTGTATTTGTAGGGTATAGCCTTATCTGACTTGTAGGGAACTGGACCCGGAAAACTAATCACCAATGGGGTAACAGCTGGCTTGCTAAAATATTCAACTTCAAAATGGGCGGGTGCACAAAAACACGGTACAATGACGTTTACCCCTTCTTCAACATAATCAGTAATTATTGAGTCATTTCTAGGAAACAAATTCTTATCTGAGGAGAAATAATCATCTGGATAGGCATACTCTTCATCTGACTCATCTTCATCCAAACAAGCCTCAACCATATAAAATTCATGGTAATCATCCCTTTGACCTATAATCTTGATGGTTCCATTGTCCAATAACAATTGAACACCTTTCCTCACAATAGAACATCCTCGGGAATCCCGACAGCAAATTCGGCAAGATTCATATTTATGTTCCACCTGACCAGCCAAGTGGAAGAAAGTAGCATGCAATTGTACAAGATCCTCATTCATATGTTCTACATCAAACATTCTGAACTCTCTAGGACATCCAGAAACCATATTCACCTCCTCTTTGTACTCTTCCCTAGGCCTGATTATGTGGATGAGGCCCTCATCTATGATCTCTTGCAAATCAGCCTTTATCTTGTCGCAACCCTGTATGTTCATACTGTAGATAGCACAACCGGCATGATCATGCGTATAGTAGCTAAATTCATAGATGTATGCATGCATTTTCACCAAATCTCCTCTATCTAGTCGAATGTCAAAAATCTGGAAGTCGCCTGGACAACCGGCCACCATATTCACAACATTTACTCCTTCATGCTTGGGTAGAGGATTGTCTTTAACATTGGGGCTCACATATTTGAAAGATAGAACACCAGACTTTACAAATTTTTCTACTTCAGTCTTCAAAGGATAACAATTCTCAACATTATGCCCTGGTGCTCCCTGATGAAAAGCACATGTTTGGTCAGCTTTATAATACCAAGGCAATGGTGATGGTACATCGGGCAGTGGTTGGGTCTGACCCAACTTCTTCTGAATCAATGTCGGTAATAATTCTGTATAGCTCATAAGAATAGGGTTATAACTCTCCCTTTTCTGATTGTATCCTTGATTCCCCTGTTGGGATTATCTCTGATAAACAACAGTTGTTGGAGTTATACCCACAACTGGAGTAACTGAGGCGAGTTGCTGATGACGCTTAGAATTCCTTCTAGGAGTGTTAATCCTCTTGTCTTGAATGACAACATTTGCATCCCCATCCTTTTTCTTGGTAAACCCATAAGATGGATTCTTCACACTTCCAGATCCTTCACTTTTCGTTTAACGGCCCTCTCTTACAGCCTCTTCTAAGCGGATACCCATTCCTACCATTTCAGTAAATTCACTTGGCGCACTCGCTACCATCCTCTCGTAGTAGAAAGCACCCAGAGTTTTCAAGAAAATCTTATTCGTCTCCTTCTCTTCCATGGGAGAAATCACTTGGGCGACCACCTCACACCATCTCTGTGCATATTCTTTGAATGATTCCATGTCTTTCTGAACCATGGCCCTGAGTTGATCATGGTCAGGCGCCATATCCATGTTGTACTTGTATTGTTTGATGAACGCTTCTCCCAAGTCATTGAAAGTATCGAGGTTGACATTATCCAAACACATATACAACTTCAGCGCAGCACCATTCAAACTATCCTGAAAAAAGTGAATCAACAGACGCTGATCATCAGTATGGGTAGGCATTCTCCTTACATACATCACAAGATGGGCACGAGGGAAAGTGTTGCCCTTGTATTTCTAAAATTCCTGGACTTTAAACTTCACATGTATCTTGACATTCGGGACCAAGCATAATTCATTCACGTTCTGCCCAAATAACTCTTTTCTCCTGAGGGCCTTCATCTCTCTCTGTATCTTGTCAAACTTCTCTTGGATATCATCCATTCTGTCATAAAGAATCAAGTCATCATTTGGTTGAGGGAAAGGATGACACACATATTCGTTGACAAACGGAACCATATTCATCGAAGGCGGTGCAACAGGAACATGCACCACAAGAGGTGCAGGAGTAACAATAGTCTGAACAATTGGAGTATCTTGAGGACCAAGGTTGAAACATTCAGGCGCAAAATTCTTTGGCATTCCCCATGGGTAACCTTGAGGCATGCGATTCTGAGCAACAGCTGGAGTAGTAGACATAGGAACAGTTGGAACCTCAGCAGTAGCCCTTGTTGGTTGAACACTCAGTGGCTGATTCTGAGAAGCCACCAGAGATTCCATCAGAGTAGTAAGATTGGCCATGCCGGCCTTTAAAGCAGAAACCTCCTCGCGCAGCTCGCGATTCTCTTATTCTAAGTTGTCCATCTTCCTTCTGAAATTAGCCTGAGCGTTGTAGTGATGAGTCAGCTTGTTGAACAAAGTAAAGAAGCTTGGTAAGACACCTAGATATTCATAACAAATGCAAGAAGTATGTGAAATATGATGCATGATGTGCAATGCACATGATTTTATTTTATTATTTAATATTTCAAGGGATTTAAAATTTATGGACATATTGCAAATATCAAAGTAATAACGCATTTGAAAATACTGAAAAAAACATTATTATAATAACTTCAAAATGGGTTACAAGTTTTAATGATCCCAAGTACAAGATGGAAATAAAATCGAAAACCCTGAGAAGTAAAGTTGATGGAGATCACTCTACATGTTGGCGCTTCCCTGTGAGCCTGACAATCTGATCCTTCAACCTCTGGTTTTCTTCTGCATATCTGGTGGCGACCTCCTGCCAATCACCTGAAGCAGGGAGTGAGCAAATAGTATCTGACTGAGGCTTAGGAGAAAATAAATCCCCTTGCTTCTCCATGGTCTCTACAGCCCGTCTCTCAAGGATCTCAATCAAGTCATCTTTCTCCTTTAAGTCTTCTTTATAGGAAATCTCTAAAGTTTGGAACTTATTCTTCCAAGCATCCTTTTCCTGTTGTATCCTGACCAAAGCAAGTTATAGCTCTTCTAGATCATCCAATAAGGGAGGAGTGGTTTTCACAAACAAATCAGGCATAGGTGTTTCCCGAGAATACGACATCATCAACTAAATAGCTCTCGTCTGGACCCACTGAAGATAAGGTTCCAAAGAAACAACCCTTATTGGTCCCAAATCTTTCCTACTCTTCTTATAAATATGACGACAGGCGTTTGCAATATGCTCCCTAGCTTCCCTATGGTCTTCTCGCTCCTTCAGAAAGAAACTACTCAAATGAATACTATTTGGTTTAACCCTCATCGGATAAGCAAGTTGTCATCGTGCAAGAACAGGGTTATAGTTAATTCCTCCCTTTGTACCAAAAAGAGGTACATTGGGGAAACTACCACAACTGTCAATAATCTCTATATCCTGGTAAGCTCGATGATACCAATCAATATCCAAGTGAGTAAGTTCCATGATCTTAGGAGCCCAACGGGGTTCCTTCTTGATATCCCAAAAAGCATCAGACTGAGGCATATGAGAGACAAACCACCGGTACAATAGAGTAATAAGCATCACCCAACAATGTAGGAACTGGGTTTCCGATCATGAAGATCCCGATAGCATTAATGTCAACAAACTTGTCCACATTAGGAAATAAGAACAATTCGTAAGCAAGTAGAGAAAAGATGGCCTCAAAAGCGAATGTACTCTTCATCCTGGGAAAGTAACGAGCTTTCTCCAGTAAGAATTGAGTTGGTAATCCTTTAATCCCTCCTTTAATAGTCATATGGGCTTCCACCTCAGACTTCCCCAGATGAATCAAAGCAGCAATCTCATGTGGGTTTGGATCACCCTCCAAACCAATAAAAGGAACACGATTGGTAACAGGTAAATCCAATAGATAAGAATACTCCTCCAGTGTAGGCATCAACTGATAGTCAGTAAAAGTAAAGCAATGATACATTGGATCATAGAACTGGACCAAGGTCTAGAGGAAACCCTCATTCATCCTAAGCTTCATGAGAGGAATGATGGATCCATACTTCTTCCGAAAATCCGCAGGACACTCGATCTCGGGAATTAGACTGATCAACTCATCTATCTTGGGATCTCTGAAACTATATTTTTCGGTCTTTCTTTTTCCAGAATCCATAGTTACCTGAGACAATCACAAATGGTCAACTTTTAAATCCCTTGAAATAATATTTCTTCAAAAGATGCTCATGAATGCATGGATGCATGATGTAACAATCACACACAAGATCACACATATAGGGTTCATAGGTTCAACATCGCGAGCATGAGGTAGAATTTACTACCCATAAGGTATGGTCTAAAAGTTATCACCTGATGAACAAGGTTCTAGAGGTTCCCAGTGTCTACATCCTTCCTTCGGATATTACCAAATTCCCGATTATCTCGGTAATTAGTAATATTCTCAAGAAAAACTCATCCAAGCGTAGCATCGCGTGACAACTATTTTTGAATTACTCCGTCATAGCTTCTGCACTACACCTAAAAGGCCAACATGGGTTAGGTATTCTACGGTCCTCAGCTTCAGCAGGCTCCCAGGTCGAAAGCAGCATGCCTTCCTGATTACTCGGTAAACGACACTACAGTCAAAGGGGCCTCCACTGAGTGGGGGATCTCATGCCTCCTTTTTTGGTATTACTCCCTCAAAGTTAACATGACTATACCGCCCGTCCTATCTTAAATTTTTCCCAAGTCCGGGTATAGGACTTATAAGTAATCACCAAGCACCTTAAAAACCAGGAAAATCCGGGAAAGCATATATACAACATATAACACATAAACAAAAATAGCATATACACAGATATAAACAAAGATAAACTCAACCCACTTAGGGATGGACCAGCAAGAGGTCAATCTTTCCCTAGTGAAGTCGCCATTTTTCTGTAGTGGTAGAAATGATTAAGACTAAGGCATTGGATTGACTAGACTATTACAGATCAAAATAAAAAACCAAACCGCGCTTTATTGTTTCCAAAGGAATGGGAAAAGAGCGAGTAACCCAAAAAAGAGGGGGGAAAGATTCAAGGTAAGAGGGTTGGTTATGCAAAGGGAATGTATTAGCACCTTAAACATCTATGGTACTCTACAGGAACCTCTTTGTAAAATCTTGATATCTTGGCTATAAAAAATGTTGTATAAAAATAGATGGTGGAGGTGAGAAAAGAAATATATTTTTTTATGATTTTTGCACCCGCCGCGGTTGCGAACCTTTAGTGCCTATGTACCACCTTCCGTGCAATAGGGGATCAGGGTACGCGTAGTTCCTCTTTGAATATTTTTTAAAACACAAGTGTGTTGGGTTAATTTTTTGAGATAAGACATCATCGTCATTGTCCGTGTGGAAAACATACTTACTGCCTACAATCGTGAGAAAGGAGAATTTGCATCATCTCAAAGTGGAGGATGTGGCTTGGATTTTTAAAATCAACAATGCCTCACTCAACACCCAAGTGGAAAATATCCCTCTTTACTACATATTGTAGAAGTATAGTTGTTTGCATCACTACAAGGATTGACAAGAGTCTAATCTTTTGAGAAAAGTTTAAGATGAAAGCCAAGATGGAAAAGTGGTTTGAATGAGATTGATTTATTTTTAGTCTTCTCAAAAAATGTTAAGGTATTATTAATGTTGATTGAAGTTTATTTGTGAAAAAGTTTTTGAAAATGCATGGAACTAAGTCCAAGTTTATTATGAAAGTGGTTCAAGTTTAAAAGCAAGAAGAGTTTCCAAAAAGGAGGGAGAATATTTTCGAAATTGAAGAAGATGGGAGGAGAAGAAGAGACTATCCTAAAGCATAAGGTAAAAGCTAGGGATAAGAACCATCGAACCAACAAAAAGCCAATACTTGACATTATGAGCCACGATAGAATTCTCATTCTTTGGATTGAAACCAAGCAAGCAAAGATACTAGACCTCTTGTGAGAACCAAACATCAAGTGTATTAGGTCTTCAAAAAATTGGGCAGAATAACGGGTGTATACGGGTGAATTCCATATTACAAATAAAGAACATAATCACAACAACCTGCACACAAAACAAACAAACAACCCAATGTCTTTAGGTAGACCTCAAGAACTTCAGACAAAATATCAATCAAGGTCATAAGGTCTCCAACACAGGCCGAGGTTTGTAATCCTAAGTCTAAGAAGTCCAATACTCCATAATGCCAAGGATAGTAACCAAATAGTCCAAGTACCATTAAAAATTTTATGGTTTATGTTGATTATTAGGTGTCTTAGAAGAAAAAAGAAAAGGCTCAAGTGAGTAAAGATGAAGATAGCATGAAATGTAAATGCTTAAAAGTAAATGGTGCATAAAGCATAAAAAATCAAAGGGGCATAAATTAAAAACAAAAGGTAAAATCAATTATTAGTGATTAATGGTTAGTTGGATGATCATCTTGAAACTTGCATTTTGAACTCATTAGAGGATTTGTAGAACCAAAGCCTCCACATAACAAGTTGCATTTGCTTTTTGTCAAGTATATCATACATTTGGAATCAATTTTTAGTATCATTTAATGATCAACGATGTTTAAGTGATCCGCGTTGACCAAAAGTGTTGTAGATCCATTAGAGGATTGGTAGAACCAAAGCCTCCACACAATGAATCTCAAGGTTATTGGATCAAAGGGATCAAATTAACATACTTGGGCTTGCAAGCTAAGGTTTGGGCCAGGAATGATCATTTATTTAAATCGGGACAAAATTTAGCGCTATGTTAAGCAATCGTAAGTGGACTTATATAGAAGTCTCACCTATTTTAAGTCCGGTCAATAACAATCTATGCACCATTTGTTTTGAGACATGATATAGAGATCATACTCCAATAACAATTAGGGCAATAAGAAAGCGATGAGATGGAGAGGGGTGGGGAAAAATATACAAACCACATTTGAATTAAATTTTAATCAAATTATTATTAAAATCATTCATCCATTTTGGTGGAGTTAGACTCAACACCATGGATCCAATGATGTTAATAAAGTTCATGATCAAAATTCAACCCATGTTCATCCATAAAATAATCACAAAGTAATACTGCATTTAATATATACATTAAAAAAGGTTTTAAAAATGTTTTAAAATAGAAATAAGAGAGAAAAATATCAACTATATTCAAATTAATCAAAAAATATTAAGTAAGGCCATATAAAAATCAGAAAAGGACTCAAATATGTTTATGAAGTTTTTGGAAATTTTTAGAAGTCAGAAACTATTTTAAAACTAGTTAAAATTGTTCAAACAAAAATAAAATAGGTCAAAAATAGTAACATCAATATAAAATTTCGTAAAACTTTCAAGAAGTCGGAAATATGCAAAATGATATTTAGGAAATTTTTCAGAATTAAAAAATGTCAGAAAGCATTTTTAAAGTAATTAAAAGGAAGCAAATAATATAAAAAATATAAAAAATATCAAATGTCAAAATAAAAATGTGAAAAAATAGTCATGAGATCAGAAATATATCAAAGTATTTTTGTGAACTTTTTCATAATTTTTGGATAAAAAATAAAAGAGTTATGGATTTTTGAAAATTAAATCATTTAAAATATAAAAATCAAAAAATAAAATAAAACCAAAAAGATATGAGCCATCAGATCATAGTTAAAACCCGTTAGTAAGCTAATCTAATGGACCAGACGCACTGTGCTTGATATGGACCTTAGTGGGATGTGCAGGGAATCAGAAAAAAGGCAACCAGTGAAATTAAAACGCTTGGCACGCTATCATTGGCTGAGACGAGACATGCCATCGTCTTCAACCTCCAGCCACCCTACAATGGAGATTTTGTGAAATCCTTCAAATGGTAAAATTAAGATCCCAGACTAGCATCATTGGATTTGTCTCTTCAAGACGATCCTAACACCACCATCGTGCCAAATTTATATAAAGTATACAAAGAGATATGAATCAAAAACCCAGAAAATAGCGAGCACCTTCAATTTGAGATTTAACTCTCAATTCTCAATGGATTCAAAAATTGTAAGAAGCACTAGAATCAAGAGAAGGAGTAGAACAGGTTAGTGCTTTATTTGGATCCAAATGATGTAGAATTCTACCTTTTCGAAGTTCAAGAAAGAAGCTCTAAAACTGGACTTTTGTAGCTTCGATTATGGCTCATTTTGCTTGGTTTTAGTGTTGGAGAGTTTGAATGATGCTTAAGGAAGATGAATGTGCAAAAAATTTTGGAGGAAAAGGCTAGAATCTCATAAACTGATTTCAAAAATTTCAAGCTCGTGTGAGGTTTTGACAGAGTGTTTTTGGCTCTCAAAGCTTGGGAAATGAATGGGGGATGATCCTCTATTTATAGGGAGTCAAATGGAATGTTCAAGCGTGTGAAATGATGAAGTTTGGAGGGAAATTGTGTGAACCTGATGTACGAGCAAAGTGTGATCTGATTTCCATAAAAACTCATCCAATCCTTGCGTTTTAAGGCTCTAATCCACTTTGGCAACTTGGTTAAACATGTTTAGATCATAATCGCGTGCTAATTTGATGTTTAGAGGCCAAAACATGAATTTCAAATTCTGACTTATGGAGAAACTTCAGTTCCAAGTTACCAAGTTCAATCCAATGCCATTCCTATCTCAAGGGGTCTTAAGGCATGATTCTTAATGATTTAGAAAGCTGAGGTTACAATATTTGCAATGGAAAAAGAATGGAATCTAATGGATGCTTGAGCTGAAAGTTGCATTGTGTAAAAGTTGGGGAAAAAAGGTTGACATTCCATACTTAGAAATATTTCAAATTTTTTTCAAAAGTGACCTATAATGTTTTGCTTCCAAACATGGCCTTCCACTTTGAATTTTCTCTCGACCAAAAAAGATGGCATGAAATAGACCTCTTGATTGACATTTTGAAACTTGAATCGATCAAAATCTCCAAAAATTGAGAGAGTTATGAATTGTTGAAGTTGGAAAAAAATCATGAAATGACCAATAATCTTTTGTATCCTTAGGGCATCTTCCATCCATTTTATCACTTTGCACATAAAAGAAGGCATAAAGCTCACATATTCAAGATCATTATGGACAATTAGTGGGATCAAGGTGATAAAAATTGACCAAGTTATGATCATTTGAAGTCACACATGAGAAATTGGGGGTTCATCTAGAGGACTTGTAATCTTTCTTCATCATCAAGCTTCTTCCACATGAAAACTCCTTGGAACTTTTGAAGTGATTTGTTGATAACCCTTTAAAGAGAAGGATGTCTTTGGAATAACTCAAAAATACCAAAATATGAGCAAGATATGCTTCTTTGAAGATGAAAACCCTAGCTCCTAGATCAAGAAAAATGCCTTGAGGAACTTTGACAATTTTGAACAAACATCTTGTACCAACACAAATGCTTTGTAAATAGAAGTTGTTGAGGATGAAAATGAGAACTCGTAGTCACCAAAACCACTTCCATATCTTGAAAATTTAGAGAAATATGCATTTGTGACCAATGGGAACAAAGCCTTGGCCAAGCATGATAACTTCTCCAATCAATACCTTGTACTTTTGAACCAAATTTGATAATCTTTAAATGTGGTGAACCAAAATAACCTTGCCATGCCATTTCCTCCAAAACAAATCCAATGTTAAGGTTTGAACTTCTCAATCTTTATTGACTAGGGCATGGAAATAAACTCATGATCCCATGGAGCAACTTACTGAATCTCATTGCCTTTACCTACATAAGTAACAAGCAAGACAAAAGAATCTTAATGTGATATTGTTGTGATGGAATCAACATGGTATGATAAGGGGATATTATGGGGGAAATTTTGGGTACAACACCCGGGTAAGACACATGGCCAAAAAGTTCATATTGTTTATTACATATCCAAAAACAAGAAAGACAATTACTTCTGAATAAAAGTAATTAGTACAAAGTCCTTTATTGTCCAGTTATTGGGTCCACCGTTGGTAGTAGGGAAGATCCAACTATCCATGTCACAGTCATTGTCAACCTCTTCCATGGCAGAGACAACATCAATAACATTGATTTCCAAGCCGTGCTTGGGCATGGGTGCATTTATGACGTTTGGAGTATCAGGGGGATCAAATTCAATCTCCTTTGCCTCGATCAGATCCTGCACCTTGTTCTTTAAATCCCAGCATTCGTTCGTGTCAAGCCCTAGAGTCTTAGAATGTTTGGCGCATCGAGCATTTGGATTGTAGCAGGGAGAAGCAGTGTTAGGATTCTTGGGAGCTTCCCTCAAGGTTACCAGATTGGACTTTAATAACTGTTACAAAACATGAGACAAAGTCATATTTATTCGGCTAAACTGTCGTACCGGCCTTTTTGCTCTAGGTTGATTGTTCCTTTGTTGAGTAGGTGCCGATTTAGAGATCATAATAGCCCCTACCATTGGATGGTGTTCAGTGATGTTCTGATTCCTTTGGTTGTACACGACACTAACCTCTTTTTTCCCAGAAAATGGCTTTCTTGTTGCACTGGAGTACACATCCTTCTGGATCTTATCACTCCTAATTCCAGCTTCCACTCTTTCTCCCGTCAAGATCAATTTAGTGAAGCCACCTGAGGAGCTTCCAATCAAGTGATTGAAAAATGGATCAGATAGGGTACCCTGAAACATATCCACCAACTCCCTATCAGACAGAGGGGGTTGGACTCTTCCTGCTATGTCTCTCCACTTATGGGCATAGACTTTAAAACCCTCGCTAGAACCCATAGACATACTTGTAAGTTGTGTACGGGTGGTAGCAAGGTTTGTATTGTACTGATATTTCTTGTAGAAAGCAGCAGTCAGGTCTTCCCAATTATGGATGTTGGCCCTTTAAAGCTGGTATAACCATTCTAATTGAGTTCCGGATAGACTATCTTAAAAGAAGTGGACCTATAAGTCCTTGTCAGCAGTGTGAGGATGTACCATACTCACATAAGATCAGAGATGCATCTTGGGTCATGAAACCCCATCATATTTGGTGGACACCAGAACCTTGAACTTTTGCGGGATGACAACCCCAGAAACCAAACCCAATTCTTCAAAATCCAGACCTGGTACCTTCCGGACCTCCATTGCATTCAAACGATCCTCCAGCTATTTATATTTTTCATTAGCGGGAGGATATTGTTCCTCATCATAGTCAGGTTCATCATTGGATTCTTTTGGACAGGAGTCTTCCTCTCTTGTTTCCTCCTCTTGATTGTTTCCTTCCTTTGATGAAGTTATCAGTTTAGAGGCTCGCCGCACTGGTCCTCTGATCCTTCTTCCCAATATCACCACACCAGCTGGTTTCCTTGGCTTCTTCTTTTCTTTAACAAGCAGGGCTTTCACTTTTTCTTGCCCCTTGGCCAGATCCATCATCATCTGTTGAAACTAGGCATTTTTAGTTTGTAGATCCTTCATTGTTTGTTCTTGAGCCATTGCTGAAATAAATAGCGAAGAGGATGAGAAACCTGGTTTGAAACCTGCTTATGCAATGATATGTATGATATCTGTATGCAATGTTTTCAAGGATTTCTAAGACTCAAATTTGCTTAAGCAGAAAGAGAACAAATGTCAATTGTATTAAGATATTTCATTGATCACAATAATTCCTCTTAGGCTCCCAAAAGGAACAAAGCAACAGTAAAATTTCCAAGCAAAAAGGAAGACTTCAATATTCCCACAGACGCATCCTTTTTGGTGCAATTTAGGAATTTATATTCCTCTCCTCGTGAAGTAAATGGGTGAGCTCTAGAACATTCTTCCCGCTGGCGTAGAATTGGGTTTCAAAGGTATCCCTTTCTTCTTTGAGTTGGTTTCAGGATTTCCGTAGCTCCTCAAAATCAGTTGGCATGTCAGGATGAAGAACAACATAAGGAGTGTCTCCTTCAGTAATTGGCTCCACAATCACATGTAAGATGGCAGGGTAAGGCATCATAAGACATTAAGCGCGAGCTCGCACCCATCTGAGGTAAGGCTCAAGAGGGATGGAATTCTTGTGCCCCAGTGTCTTGCTATCAACCCTGTTTATCATACCCCAAGCTCGAATGAACCTCTTGCGATAACCCTGAACATCATTATCATAGTCAAACATGATTCCTTGGACGAGTGTATTGCGAGTACCATCCCTTCTAGCGTAACTGAACTGTCGCAATGCCAAACAAGGATTATAAGTGATTCCTCCCCTAATGCCCAAGACAGGGACATTAGGGAATTCCCCACAGTGATCAATGATGGTGACACTCTCCAAGGACCGAGAACACCAATAAATATTTGAATGTGTAAGGGACATCAACCTATTAGACCATCTCATACCTTGCTCATTTCTCAAAATAGACTAGGTTAGGTGCGAAATAAACCACCTAGACAATAGAGGAGTGCAACATAGAAGGGTCTCTCTTCTCTTTAGAGTGCGAGTATGAAGAGAGTGTAGAATATCCCCAAGTAAGGTAGGCACCGGATTATGCGACAAAAATATCTTAATCGCATTCATATCTATGAGTTGGTCCATGTTAGGGAATAGTACAATCCCATATATGAGGAGGGACAACACTTCTCCAAAAGCTTGTAAATCCAGGTTATCCCAAAAATAGTGAGCTTTCTCAGATAGAAACTTAACTGGAAATCCTTGGACACCTCTTCTGGTTTCCCAATTTGTCACTACATAAGATCTTTGTAAAGACAGATCTTGATCAATCTCTTCAGGTTTTAGGTCCCTTTATATGTCGTTGAATGGTAAGAGATTAAGTATAGTTACCCCTAATAACTGATAAGATTCCTCCATAGGTGGCACTAACTGGTAATCCGGAAAAGTGAAGCAGTGATACAACGGGTCAAAGAACTGAAGGAGCACCTTTAACATTTCTTCATCAGGGGTTGAAGTGAACAAGTTGAGAAGTCGACCCTGTTTTTCAGTTAAGGGAGAGATTTTAGGAATCCTTGACGCTAACTCCTTGAGTTGAGGATGCACTTTCACAAGGTTGATTTGGATAGTGTTCCTGCGAGCGGATGGCATGTCCTACAAAACAAAACAAAGATAAGCCCTAGAAAATCCTTGAAATAGTTAGTATGATGTGCCATGTTATGATGTCATGATTATGCCAAGAAATCACATATATAGCAAGCACAAGCAAATCACACAAAAACCTTAGGTTTAAGTCTTGCATGGGTTTTAAGGTCATACCCTCTTGAAGTTGGTTTGGTTCAACCTGTCTTATAAATAGTAACCGGGTTCTAAGGGATCTCAATAACAATGATCTTTCCCAAAAGTTTCGTCCGGTAGGCGACTGACTCACAACCAAACAAAACTCAAGAGTCAAATCTCAATGAGCGCAGCATCGAGTATCTGCCGACTTTGGGAATACACCAAAGATGACTATCTCACTACGTCCTAATGGCCAAGTTGTTCATTTAAAGGTTCTAAGGTCAGTTGACGCTTCATGACACCATGCAGCGACCCCGTATTCTCCTTGATTAACTCAAGGGCTACAGGTACCAACCAAAGTGTCACATCAACATAGCCATCGTTTCAACCGTGTCGGTATACCCCGCACAGTCTCAACAATCTATTGCTACTTACCTAAAAGGTTTTCCACATATCTGGGTGTAGGATCTATAGTAACCCAAAATGTACCCTTAAAAGTAAAGCAATCAAAACACACAAAGAAAACAGATTAGAATGAACTAAACCCAACGGTAAACCCCACTTTATAATTCCCCCCCGCAGATTCGTCAGTTCTGTGATACGGTGGCAGAATCGACTGCTATATACAGTTTTTGCATTTTTTGTTTGCAAATGTTGCGGTAAGCAAGAGTCGCCACCGACTTTTCTTTTATCCAACAAAGGGTCAAAAGAACAGAAAAATACCTTTTTCGAGATTTTTTGAGTAAGGGGGGTAGATTATGGAAGGGAAGGTATTAGCACCCTTTCCATACGTGGTTTTCCACGGGCTATTAGGTACTTGCTCATTTTTTAAATTTGTTTGTGTTTATGTGTTTTGAAAGATTTTTGTTTTCTTTGTGATAACTCTTGTTTCAGACCTCGATAGTGTGATAAAGCGTTTATGAAAGTAGTTAGAAAAGTGTGTAAGTATGAAAAATTCAGGTTTGAGCAAGTATCTAACAGTTATCTACCTACTCGAAAAAGGATGTTATTTTCCTCTTTTCCTTTAGATAGTGCTATCCTACTATTAGTGAGTAGTTAGCCCTATCGTCGAATGTTGAGGGACAATCGAATGGACGTTTTACAATCACGAAGGCAACTTGTGGAGACGCTTTATCAATTTTCTTTTAGGGACTAGATCATTTACCGAAAGGCAATTATAGGGTCATCGAGGGACTATGATCTTTTTTGATTTATGGGTCTTTACTAAAGCGTTCCTGCCTCATGACTGTTTTATTTAAAGGCAACCAAAGTGGGAGATACCTTAGAGGTGCGCATATGCAAGTGTGTTGAGATTCAGTTATTTTTTGTCTTTTTGTTAGGTTAGCTAACGTTTGATTATTAGTCTTTCCATACACGCCTAGTTACTAACAGTAATATATACAAAAAAATGAAGTGCGGAAAGTATAAATCTAGACTATTACATGGCTTCAGGGAGGGGGATTTACATTCCAAAGAAATTGGGAAAAAGAAAATAAAGTAATAAAAAGAGTCTACTTATCATCTATTACATCACATACAACAATTACAACAATATAAACAATGCGAAAGGAAATAAGCACGCGAAAAGTTGAAAGTACGTCTGAAAACATAAAAGAAAATATTTTTGTTGTTTTTTTGCTAAGAGAATGATTAATTCCAAATTTATTTTTAATTAAGAAAATCAAAGTTGAATGAAATGAAACCTAATTCTAATATTTTTGGTATTTTTTTTAAGAAAATAATTTAAATTAAATAAAGAACCCAAGTCTAATTTGATTTTAAATTGATAAAATTGCATTAAAATAATTAATCAAATTAATTAATAATTTTAGGAAGAAACTAATCCTAATTATTATTTTTTGATTTTTTACGATTTATTAAAAAAAAGACTTTTGAAAATAATAAACAAAATAAAATTAAAAAAAAATAGAAAATAGACAACATGGGCCTGGTCATCAAAACAAAAATGGGGGGTGTTGTTATCAAAAATGTTTGGGCCCAAATCAGAAGTTGCGCTGGAATTTAGTGAGGAACGCCCTTGATGGCTCATGGTGCACCTGCATATGGTAACCTTTTGAGCCAGATCAATCAAGATCCAATGGTGGTGGTTTGGAGGAATATGATGGACTGGCGTGGCTAAAGTATTGAATCGGCAGTTAACAAATATTAGAAAAATAATATGTTGGACCTGGAACTCGAACACAGGTCCTCTCCCTTATACACACGCCTCATCACCATCTGAGCTGCCTTTTTCTTTGTTATACAAAACAAAACAAAAATAATAAATTCAAAATCAATTAAATATATGGTAAATTAAAAAAACGCGCACAATTTGAATGATCCAATCACGGACTGCCACACTTGATCTTCTCCAATATCTGTTGTCTTAGATAAAACATCTATAGTGACAGTTTTTCACTTGTCACTATAGCACCTGTAACCTGTAAAACTCATAATACGCAACGAAAATGAATTTTGAGACCATGGGTTGATTTCTTTCAACCTCCTGAGCAAGATGGTGTCCTTAGTTTGGGATAATTTTGGCCATTGTGATAAATCCCAATTTAGAGGTTCAAACCCTAGAAATGGTAAATCAAGATACCTACATCAAAACTTCAATCCAACTATGCAAAAAGCTTGCAAACACTCCAATAATCAGTAATGTATGATCAAAACGCATTTATGTTACATGAATCAAGCAAAAATGAAATTGGAATAAAGTACAAACCGTGCGAATTGATTGATGCGTTTGGTAATGTTTCAAAGCTTAGTAATGGTTGCAAATGCTTCAGGGGACCTCCAGAAGTGTGTTTGGATCCTTGTTTGGGAATAAAATAGGATGGAGGTTGAGATTCGAATTTGACAAATTTGGTTTTTTTTGCAAAACTTTCAGGTGTTTTCTGCCGCCAATCTCACTTTCAGGTTTAAGACGATTAAATAGGGACTGTTGTCATACCCCAAATTTGTCCTACCCATTTTGCTCTTATCTGGCTTAGGATTTTCATTTCATTTGCATCGTTTTCATTAGGTCAATCACACACCATTCCTTCATTTAACAAGGCAGGGGTTTACAACTAGAGGTTGTTCTAGTTAAGGTTTCTATTATTTGAGGCTTCTACACTCAATACAGTTGATTTCCTTGGTTCTTCTCTTTAGCAGTGAACTATGTGAATAAGTGTTTTAAGGTATGAGTTTCTTGTTCATCCGTGAACAAGGATTTTTCTCATTCAAATTCACCAAGGCTAAGGGTTAGGATTTATTTCCCTACCAAAGGTCAATGGATCAGGGTTTTTTATCTCAAGGATACCTTTGTTATTTCAAGCTTCTTTTTCATTCGGGGTTCTTCCCAAGGGCATTGCTTTAGGATTAATATTGTTAGTCATCAACTCAAGGGTTAGAGAATTAAATTGCAAAGCATTTAGAGATGATTTTTGTGAACTCATAATATGATCATGGCATGGTTATTCTTTGTTACTTCAGTTACAAGTCACTTGTCGTTTGAAGATGGGAATTAAGGTTTTCATTGAGAATTGGATTCAAGTTAGGAGATAATGCATTTGGCTTACTTGGCATGCAAGTTACAGAGGTCATTCATCATTCAAATATCCACAAAAATTACAAGACTTATTCAAGTTTCACTAAGTCCATTTAATTCTTCATTATCCATCATTCAAAGTTCATCCAAGTATTCATCAAATCCCATAATTTCTCTTATTCAAGACTATTTTTAAGGCATGATGTTTCAAAGTTGTCAAAATTGTTCAAGACATATTCATAAGCCAAAAATTCATCAAAGCTTTCAATACATCCAAGTACCATTTAACAAACATACAAATTCCATCAAGGTTTATTCAAAGCGAGACACCATTCATCAAGGTTCAAGAAAGTTTGTAAATACATTTAATGTGTTATCATTCATCATTTACAAGTGCACTCAAATCTCCTTCACAAGACAAAAAGATAACAAAAGAGAAATTTAAATCCTAAGGCTATTCTATTAGTTTGTATGGGTCGAAACATTAATAAGATCTTCATCTTCTTCAAACTCCTTCCAAGCTGCATACTAGCCACGGTTCCTTATTTAACCTTGCCTTGCCTTCTCCACACTCCATCAATCTACACATGAAAAAAACAAGCAATAAAATTGATTAGAACAATCGTTATCAAAACAATGAAATTTGAACAAGAAGTTTTCAAGCAAAGTTTTCTTCTAATCTTATCATTAGGGATTTTGTGAAGGAATCAGAATAGGGGTTTTGAATTAAATCATGTGCCAAAGCCCGACAAAGGCCTCATTATCTTGCAAATAAAAAATCATAATTCAAAAGATCAATCATGGGCCTTATCTCCTATTGCAAATCATAAAAGGTTATTTTTGGTTCACAATAAAAGAAAAAAAGACAGTCCCTGCAATAAAACAGAATGCAAACAAAAGTTGCATTTCCAGCCCAACAAGCATGTTTTCATATTAAAAGAATCATCATATCAGAAAAGTTGACAAAAAGCCCACACGTAAAATTCAGGTTTCAGCCCAACATACAATAAGAGATGCAAACCTCAAGTATAACAAATCAGAAAAATATTCATACATTTCATCAAAAGACAAGTTACTGCAGTAACAAAGTCAACAAAAAAAAGCATTGTCAAAAGCACAACCCTGCTGAAAACAGTCTAGTCTACTGTAAAACCAAATACAACAAGCCAAAACAACCCAAAATAGCCCCTGCAAAGACAGCCTCATATGCTGCCCCAAAGCCAGCTACTACTAGCTTGTAGAAACATGCCAAAAAACATGTCCACTCCCCTCCAAAACGTGTCAACATTGTACACAAATAGCTAACAAGAACTACATCAAAAAAGCCATGAAACATGGAAAAAAATTTGTTCAAAAACTCATGTTATCTTTCCCCCCAAAATTCTTTTGTTTTAAAGATAACAGAGACATAAAAAAGAGAACAGAGAGAAAAAATAAGAGAGCAAAAAACTGTTCACAACAACACAGACCAGCAGCTCAAACTATAAACCCGAATATCCCTTCATCCTTTTCCTTACACAACACCCCTTAAAAAATGAAAAAAAAGAATACTGTTCAGAATATCACATAGAACCGTAGCAACCAAAAAGATCCAAACCCTAAAATTTCTCATCATCTTCCTTTACGCTAAACCCTTCATAAATCGTAAGGTAAAACAATCGCAAGTTCCAAATCCTAAAGCAGAGGGAGAAAGAAGGATTTTCGCAAGAATTTTAGAGAGGTTCGAAGAACACAAAAAAAAGAATGACTCGGAAAAATCTCATCGGAGTGGTAATAGCAAATCATTGTCTCTCTTTCTTTCTCCTTCCCTTTCTCCTTTCTCTTTTCGTATTTCTGTCATACATCGTGATTTCGTAACATTAGGGTTTTTACCCCTTTCACAAATCTTCAAATTTTTCTGTAAATCAAACAATAAGTGGTTAGTAAAACACAGTAACTAGGCAATATCACTTGAAATCGTAAAAGAAATCAAAGAAGTAAAAGAGGGAAATTCGTAGAATCAGGGTGGTGTAACCATAGGCTTGGCGCACCACCACACCATATCACCAACATCATGCGACCATAAGAGGAGAATACAGTAGCAGAGCGAAGACGGAATTATAGATCACAATGCAACCATGCGAAACCCAGAAGGATGGAGAATACAGTAGCAGAGCGAGAGAGGAGAGGAACATGTTTGAGAGAAGAGAGTGATATTAATAACAAACAATTAGGTTTAGGTTGGTTCAAATTTTGTTTTAATAAATCTGTTTATATTAAGTTGTATTGTGTTTTTTTTGTTTTAAATCTTATATTTAGATATAGGTTTAAGATAATTTGAGTTTTGATTAACCATCGTTAATATGTGTTAAGTTGTGGATGATTTTTAGTTAATATTATGGTAAAGAGATCAACAAGTTTCATATCTCACATGCATCCCCTCATCATAGCTTATTGTGCACCATCAATCTTTACTATCATATCTTCACAAATATGATCCAACACTAAAGAATGTGCAGTTCACCATGGACTCCCTGGAGTGGTTCTTACTGGATCTGTAAATTTTCTTACTGGGCCTAGGCACTTTTGCTGATCACACCCTGACTTTTACTTCATTTTCTAGCCCATTGAATTGATTTCTATTTCTCTTTATTTCATTATTTTGCTTTCACTTTGTTAAAAATACAAACATATATTTTGATATATTTAAATAAATAATTATTTTTGAACAGTTATATTTAATTTAATTAATTAATTAATTAATTAATTAATTAATTAATTAATTTTATTAAATAAAATTATTTAATTTAATTAGTTATTTAATTCATTTGGTTTTATTGTTTGGTTATTTGGACTTTATTCGAACTTTCGATTAGATACATCCTCATTCGTAAACTTGTACCCCCATTCCCATATGGTTTATAATAGATTAAGTTTTATTCCTTTGTGTGTTTCAATTGTTGCTATTATGCATTTTTTTGTCCAACTAAGATACAAGGCCTCCTCTTGGGCTCATCATCAATGAAAATGTATACACAAACATAAGAATACTCGCACACATTCCTAGCTTGGTCCTGGGATTTCCTACGATGACAACTATTCGATCGATTGTTTCAATTGGTCGTTTAAAATACTAGCAACACGCTAGTCCCACTTTCTAGGAGCATGCATATGGCCACCTTGTATGGGATTTTAATTTCTATCTTATGCATTGAAGAAAATTCCCTCTCTCTTTCCTTAGTCCACATACCAAACTTTTCTTAAAGGGTTTCATAGTTAAGTTTGGGCATGGCCATTCTCACGAGATTAATCAAGTTATTCCCTTGATTAATCATAACCCGAATCAATCACTTTGGTCCATTACCAAGTGTTTCCATGCACAAAGGGTCTCATGGTTTAGGGAATGAGCACCTACTCTCACGAGATTAATCAAGTGCACCCCATGGATAATCATAACCCGATTCAATTCTCATACACCAAACATTCCATTTACGCCTTTCATGATAGTTTCATCTTTTTTAAGATGTGAACTAATTAGAACTAGGTTACTCTCTCTTATACTTTTCTCTTGCATTGCATATTTCCTAAATCTCAAATTAAAACTTCTTTCTCTAATCAAAAAACCCAAAAACACTTAATCATTATTCAAACCCATTTCGCAATTAACGAAAATACTCAAGAAATCAAAGTTCCCTCAAAAGGGCATGTTATATCTGTTCTACTGTGATATAGGCCGTGTTATTTCTAGAATATGTGTGTTAACGTTGACCCACTAAAAAACACCAACAAACCAACATTTTCTAGAAGAATATGATGTTATGATTCCTTGACTGGATACATAGGCAAAGGGTTACGAGACCCCACTACTAAAAATAAGGGAAAATACAACGTTTTTTTAGGCTTTTAACAGCGCTTTAAAGCGATGCCTAAAGCAACACTACTAAAAGAAAAGAAATCTCTTTTTTTGAATGTAAAAGCGCTGCCTAAAGCAACGCTGCTAAAAGAAAAGACAACTCTTTTTTTCAATGTAAAAGCGCTTTCTTATGCCCACTTTAGACAGCGTTTTTTATATACCCCATTAGCAACGCTTTTACTTAGACAGCGCTTTGTTATTTTTTAAGTTAGGCTTTAGACAACGCTTTCCTTTAAAAGCATTGTCTATTCCCCCACTTTATACAGCGCATTCCCACTTTAGGCAGCGCTTATTTTTGAGTTTTTACAGCGCTTTTCTCTTAAAGCGCTGTCTATTGGTCACGATTTTTTTTAATAAAATACCTATTTTGACTTACAAAAGCGCTGTCCAATATATATAATGCTTTTTAATCAGAATTTTAACCATATTTGAACCAGGTTTTCACCATATTATGCACCGTATTTGGTAGCTTCATTCCAATAAAATATGCATATATAAAAATTACACATATATATAAATTGATGATATATACAACAACTACAAAATTTATGATACAAGTTAAAATTCTACAAGTTAAAAATCCTAAAATTCAAAATTGATGTTACATCTGCACATCTTACTATCTTCGAGAATTCTCATGAAACAACAACAACATGAATATCTTAGCTCTTTCTTCTACACATGCACCTATAAACCTGGAAAAAAAACCAAATGATCGAAATTCATAACATGATAATATTAACGTTGCACTTTATTCAAATTTAATTTATACTCAAAACTCAAAATTTCTCATCAAAGGAAATAAGACAATATACCTTAGCTTATAAAATTCTCAACCCAATAATGAATTGACACCATTCCTCCATAAGTTCATCCAATTGATCTTTTGAGTAATGTGCACAATTGAATTCCTCAAAGTACTACATATATAATAATATAACATATTCTGTGATTTAATTAAAACAATATGTCATGTTATGAGAAACACAAAATATTAAAATAGTATGTAATTCCTAAGTTAGAAATCCATATCGTGGATGGAATCTCTAATCGATCCAAAAGAATAGTTTCTTTCATAAACCTCAACATAAAATAGCCGCAATCTATACCGTTACGCTGGCGAGGACACTACACATGGAAAGAAAATACGAATATATATCAGGATATACCCCTTAAATTGTTTTATCAAGTATCATCACTAATGTAATCAAAACTGAATATCTCTTTGTGAAAATATACCTCCACTCTGATCCATGTAACGTTGTTGGCTCTACTTTTTTGCACTTGAATATCTCTTTGGGAGAGAAAATATAGTAGAACGCTATAATAAAATATAAACGACTGTTTAGAACAATCTCACATAGAAACATAAATATAAACACAAATCCAGATATGTTGACCATAAACATAAACATAAACATAAACTTGAATATCTCTTTGGGAGCAAAAAACTTACATGTCAATCATCTGCTTCAAATCTGGATATGTTGACCAATCATTGTATAACGAATCCAGATAATACACAGTTTCTCTCATAGAATTAATCACAACCAATAACCAGTGTCCACTGTAAGATTAAACAAAGATTAAACAATGGCCAAAAATGGAAAATTATAATAGATCAAGTTAGGATGAAAATCTCACCCGTTGTCAGTATTATATGGCAAAAAGAACAACTTATCAGTATTTTTACTGGCCACAAATAAATCGAGCACATATGCTATGACATCATCTGGTCTCGTTACAATTAACCTTGAATTGACTGAGTTGGGAGCTAAGAAGCCAAATCTTGCTTCCAATCCACGCGGGCGCACAATGTTGTCATACATAAACCTTAAATTAAAACATCATTAACATTATACTATATTCATTGAAATGAGGAAATAAATTGTTCATCTAATTAAACAAAGTTGGTCGGAGTATACCTGATGTATGTACCGATAACACTGATGCCTAATTCGAAATGTCTAAAAACTTGCTCCATATCCTCTCTACCAATTTCTTCCAGGTATTCAAAACCAAAGATGTCTTCACTCATAGGTATAAGATGGGTACCACCATCCGGAATATCTTTAATTCATAAATATGTCCGAAGGCACGACCTGAACTGAGAAGTAGTTTTTTGCTAGCCACGGTCTTGTTAGCAACATTATTTTTTTTTTGTGGAAATATTGCTAATTTCAGGCGCCTTACCCCTGCTGACTTGTGCAATCTCTTTAGCATGAATCTAGTTATCATATAATTAGTTAGGGGAAGTATAAAATCACAAATTAGCATTTCCCATAGCATAAGTGTCATATAATTGTGTTGTACCTCAGTTGATGCAATTGACTCGGTCTCCCGTCTAATCCCCTTATCTTTTGGATTGGATTTTGTTGGAGTCTAACATTATCATGTAAACAAAATGTAAGTAAAATTGCCTTAAAAAATTTGAATAGTAAACAATTTTAAGCATACCTCATTATCTACACAAAAGAGGCTTGACGGCCATGCAACAAACAATCCTATTGCATCTGACACCAATGTTGCATCCGCCACATCGTCAGGTAGTGGTAACAATGCACCCCCCTCTAAAACAACATCAACCGATACTTTCAAAAATCCATCTGGGAGTGGTTTATGGTGAAGCATTTCTCCCGAAGTATTATACACTTTTCCCTAGCCAACCATCCGATAAGTCGGTGCCGGCAAATATAATTGACACCGAGAAATGCCCTATAACCATTAATAAATATGGTTATATAATTAATAAATATGGTTATATAATTTATAAATATGGTATATAATTACCTCGGGAATATTTTGTCCAATCTTACCATTGATACTACCTTTGTCACTAGTATCTTTAAAACCTGTAGCTTGGTCTATTTCCTTTTCCTTTCTCAGCTCATAAACTTCTTGTTGTAACTTTTCCAACTTTTCCTGAAGTTCTTTATTTCTAGGAGCTTTTGACTTTGATTTTTTCTTCAAGGATGTTGGAGTGATCCCAAATCCCTTACCCCTCACTTGACCAGAATACTTATGAATATCTAATGCTCGTGAGAGTATTATCCTGCAATCATTATCTTCATCTGGAGGTATAGACTGGGAAAGAGTCTCCTGAAATTCATATAAATATTGTAATTAAAGAATGATATGTTAATAAAAGAATTATGTAATTAAATAAATAAAAGTATGATGGAATTAAATAAATAATGTTATACTTACACATCTCTCGAAAATTTGTTGAACTTTTTCTTCAACAGCTCCATCTTTACACACACGGGCTTCCTTCCATAAAATGTGTTCCGGAAGAGATGTTTCATAACTATTCTCCTTTGTTAGCTACACATTAAGCCAAATAACATGATCAAACATAAGCGTGCATATATTATAGATACTTTTCAATTTATATATACTTACAATAGATTGTTGTAAGCGTGCATATCCCATACGCCCTTTTCTGTATGGATATGCTGGACTTGATGCTCGTTGTCGATTTACGACACTTAAACTCTTAAATTTCTGGATATTTCTTTTGGATTTAAAAGTTTCCCATTCTTTAGCTGTAATCAAATCTGCATATTTCTTTGGAAGCTCTGCATCAACAAAAAATTTATCTGCATCCCTAATAAAATTGTTTGACAAGAAAGCTCTAAACCCTCTATGTAGTTTCCCGGCCAATTTGAGAATATAATCTCTCATGGAATCCTCAATGATGAACGACCTCTATGAAAATCATACAAAAAGTGCGTTAGTATAAGTAATTTAGAGACATAATCGTCATTAGAAACAAATAACATCACATATGGTACATGTATCTCACTCCATATTTTATCTTTAGCGTCGTCCAACACTCTTGCTCTCTAATCTTCACATGTAATTGGAATTTCTCTCCTTACCACTGAACCGAGATAACTCATCAATGTTGAATCGTTAGGCTCAATTAGTTGGCCTTATTGACTCCAATGCACATCATACTTTATGCCTTGGTCTCTATCCTGAATTAGTCTCTTCATTATTGTTATTCCTCGCCTATATTCCATTTCCGTTTTACTAACGGCCTTATCTCCATCATGCACAGAATCATCACGTGGGTGATCCTCGTTAGTAGCCATCTAACCTGTAATAAACATAAACATAAACCCAATATAAAATTCCATAGTCATTTAAATATATATAAAATGACAATGCCAAAAATTAACATAAACATAAACTTAAACGTAAACATAAACATAAACATAAACATTTGAATATGCTACCTCTTTCACTAACATCTCTTTCTTTTCTTGGTTGGGACATGAATTACTTGTTTCTTAACAATACGGACGGATGGATTTATCCAAATTCCCTCATTATGATCATTTCTGATATATGATTCATCCGCTATAATATTCTCATCTTGATCTTTTATAATATATGACTCATTCCATCTAATACATGACCATTCTCATCATCAATATCACCTTGGTTTACACCGTTATCATCAACCACTTTGTTAGATAAAAGCACTATAGACTATTTTGTACTCGCCGGGTCAGTGACATAGAACACTTGTTTAGCTTGAGAGGCTAGAATAAAATGCTCATCTTTGTACCCCACCCTATTAAGATCTACTTGAAAAAATGCTGACTTATCCATTCATATGCCACTACTACTTACCCACTTGCAACCAAAGATAGGAATCTGAAACTTCTCGTAATCAAACACCCAAATATGCTCAATAACCCCAAAATATGACAGATTTTCATATTTAGGGTTTAGGTCCTTCATACTTGAAATGTGTATTTCTTCTGCAAGCACGGTGACACCACTATTTTGCACAGTACTTTATCATCTTGTTCTTTGGTATAAAATGTGTTTCCATTAATTGCGTATGTGCTATAAGAAAACACATGCAAACATGGACCATATGCCAAACATCTCAACCTTTATTTTATTGAAGCGGGATCTGAATGAAGCTTTGAAAAAATATGATCCTTAAACCATGGTATAAAACTTTGATTATGCTCCCATACTATACAATTTTCATTTCTATTCTGATTTAACCCTCGGAGCACATCCTTGTGCATTTCAACATATGGCTCAACCTCACTGTTATTGTGCAGAACATACATGTGCACTTGATCCCGTTCATCTTTTGATACTGTCACAATTTTATTTCCTATTAATCTTTTACCTTCCTTTTTTTCAAAAATATGACTTTTGGGGAGTCCAATGGATTGAACTTTGGACAAATATTCAGTACAAAACTCAAATGCTTCTTCAACAATGTATCGCTCAACAATACAACCCTCTGGGCGACTTCGGTTTTTCACATACCCTTTTAATACTTTCATATAACGTTCAGCAGGGTACATCCCTCTCACATAAGCTGGTCCGCACAATTGTGTCTCTTTCACAAGATGAACAACTAGATGTACCATTATGTCAAAAAGAGGGAGGAAAATACATTTCAAGCTCACACAAAGTAATAATAATTTCTTTTTGCAATGTTGGTAAGATCTCAGGATCAATGACCTTACTACAAATTCACCTAAAGAAAAAACACAACTTAGTTATCGCGCTCCTTACTTTATCTGGAAAAATAGAACGTATACCTATTGGTAGAAAATGCTCCGTTATAACATGGCAATCATTTGTGTTTAAACTCTTTAACTTGAGGTCTTTCATAGACACAAGTCTTCTAATATCTGAAGAGTATCCTTCTGGAACTTTAACTTCACTTAGAAATTTACACAATATCTTTTTCTCCTTTCTAGATAGAGTAAAAGCAGCAGGTGGTAGATATGTTCGACTTCCTTTTTTCACGGGTCCTAGTTCAGTTTGTATTCCCATCTTTAACATGTCCTCCCTTGCTTTAAGGCCATCCTTATACTTTCCTTTAATATTGAGTAACGTACCAATAACGCTTTCAAATACATTTTTTTCAATATGCATAACATCGAGAAAATTTCTCTCATACAGAGACTTCCAATACGGCAATTCAAAAAAACTAGATATCTTCTTCCACCCACCTTTGACAACCGTATGCGCAAAAGGATTGCCAAACTGAGTACACACATCTTTCACCTTTTCAAAAATTTGATCACCTGACAATACAGGTGGAGCTTTACGTTGTTCGGTGTCTCCATTGAATGCTTTTCTCTATGCACGGTAGTGATGTTTTGAATGTAAGAATCAACAAAGACCGATAAACACATTCTTCTAACAAAATTCCCAACACGTCGTATCGGTTCCATCTTCACAAACAGGACATGCACGTTGACCTTTAATGATATACCCATATAGATTCCCGTATGCTGGAAAATCATTAATTGTTCCAAATAACATCGCCCTTAAATTGAAACTTTGTTTCCTATATCCATCATAAACCTCCACCCCGTTCTCCCACAAAATCTTTAAATCTTCGATTAAAGGTGTCAAGTATACTTCTATGTCATTCCCTGGTTGTTTAGGCCCGGAAATTAACATAAATAACATCATGTACTTACGCTTCATACATAGACATGGAGGTAGGTTATAAATCATAAGATCACAGTCCATGTGGTATGTGAGATACTTTGAAGACCATGCGGGTTCATTCCATCACTAGATAAAGCCAAGCGAAGGTATCTTGCTTCTTCTCCAAAACCAGGATAATCATTATCAATTTTAGACCACTATGGTGAATCTTCCGGATGTCGATACTTTCCATCAATAATTCTTTCATTTGCATGCCAAATCAGGTTTCTTGCATCGGTTTCACTATGAAACATGCGCCTAAATCTCGAAATTATAGGAAAATACCATAAGACTTTTGTTGGAGACAATTTTTTCTTATATCGAGACAAACCGCATTTAGGGAACTCATTTAACGATGCATATTCGTTTCGAAACAAAACGCAATCGTTTGGACAAGCATGTATCTTATCATAGCTCATGCCAATAGAGCACAACATTTTTTTGGCCTCATAGGTTCGATTAGGAAGAACATTATCCTCCGGAAGCATATCTCTCATAAGGGCTAATAACTCTGTGAAACTTTTATCTGACCATCCATTGCCCGCCTTTAAGTTGTACAACTTTAATACCGCAGTCAGTCTTGTGAATTTAGTGCAACCTTTATACAACGGTTTCTCTGCATTGCTTACCAATCTCTCAAACATTTTGGGACAATCTTGAAGATATTCTTCAAGTGCATCTGCAATCTCTTCGACTCGATCAAAATTGTATGTATCTATGTCCTTGTCGTCTGAAGCATAGGCTGTACCACTTTTCTCCCTCGGTTCAACATCGTCGTTACTTTTTTCACCATAAAATATCCAACACGTATAACTTCTATCAATTCCACGCATTAGTAAATGCGATTTCAATCCATCTGCGTCAACCCGACCCACATAACAACAACCCAAGCAAGGACACTTCATTTGACTGGGGTCTTTGGCGTGTTCAACAGCAAACTAAACGAATTCCAATACCGCATTCTCATACTCTTGTGACAATCGATCGGCAAACATCCATTTTTTATCCATTTTTTTCTACTAATTCAAGTAAACAAAAACACTATAAACGGATTATTCTCTTTTTGTTTGAATTAAACGAATTATTTCTAGAAATTTATTTCTAGAGTTAATAACATGGACTAAAAATAAATATATCTATATAAAAATAATTGTGTTTTTTAATTGATCGATACAGATAGAATTTGAACTTGACTTACCAAAGAAAGAAAAGGGGTTATTGGTGTCGACGGCAGATGATGCGGCTTTGATGTTCTTCGAATTGGTGATGGTCTTTGACTAATTACACCAATACAAAGGGATCATCAAAAAAAAGTTTTATATATATATATAGGTTCAAAATACTAGTAAAAAAATACTAGTTCATAGAGAATATAAACATGATAAACAATTCAGAAACCAATTAAAATAACAAAAAAAACCATCATCATCTTTTTTATTCCAAAATAAAGAACCAAAAGAAAATTCAATAATGATAAATGCTAAAAGTGGTGCTGTTATATATCAAGCCCTACCAAGAACCAAAATATCAAAATGCATACCTATAACTCAGTTATGCATATCTATAACTCAATTTGGACATTAATAGGAGGTTAATGTCTTAGATGTTAGCATAGTAAATTGTCAATAGGAGTATAACTCAGTTTGGACATTGTTGTACCCAAAATTTGCCCTCCCATATTCCTCAAGATTTGTCAAGATTGATCTTCAAATTGCTCAAGAGGATTGCACAGTCCAAATACCTCCTAAGACAGCTAAAATAAGGGTTTTGGTTCTTTCAAGGAATTTGAGGTTTTCAATGGTTCAATCAAGTCTCATAGGCCTATATGCATTCTCAAGCACCTACATACCAAGTTTCAAGATTCACAATGCCAATTTGCACAATCAAAAGCCCCATTTGATCCACAGTCAACTGCAGGGGAAAAATGGTCATTTTGCAGTCAAAAGTCAGAATTTTGGGTCAACATCTTATTTTGAGTTCACAATCATCATTTGATCAAGTCTTGATCATGATTCCACAAGGATAGCTCAAAAATTATCAAGATGCAAAAAGTTACTATTTTTGGACAGTAGAAAAGTCAAATGTATCTTGACCAGGGCATAACTTTTTCATGGTTTGTCAGAAAAATTCCATCCAATGCTCATTTTGAAGGGGATGCCATTTCCTACAATCCATATTCACATTTCAAGTTCAAGAAATGCTCTCACAAGAAGTTATCAATTTCTACATTATAGGTCAAATTCAAAAGTCAACAAAAATGCACTTTAAGTCAAAGGCCATAACTTGAGATTGGTAAATCCAAATGACATGGGACCAAAGGCATTGGTTAGAGGACTTCAATAACTTTCCAAAATGTCCAAGAACATGTTCATATGATCAAAATTGAGCAAGATATGTATTGGAGAAGTTGGGAAATTTTCATGAATTTGCAAAAGTCAACTTTGCTTAAAACACCTTATTTTTGCTAATGGGCCTCAAATCTCTTCTTGAAACTTCATCCATGGCCTATTCACAACTCATCAAGCTTAATTGAATTTATTTTATTATTTTTAATTAATTAATTGGATTTTTAATCAATATTAATTCATTTAATTAATTTAAATTGTAGGAAAATACAAGATTTGGTTTTTCAATCTTTTTGTGAAGCAAATATGGTCAAGATATGCTGGCAATTTCATGTACAAATCAAAGATGCAAAAATATCCAAAATTGGCAACTTTTTCCAATCATGAAAATGCAAAAAAATTTGATTTTCAATCAAATATTCAATCATCATTGCAATGGATTTTTATGCAAGATTTTGACCTAATTCCATTCCTCTATATATATGCAAGTAAACCCTAACTCATGGACGTGAGAAAGCTGCAGAAAAGAGGCCATAACATATTGGAAAAATTCAAGAAAAGTTGAAACTGACTTTTGCATTCTAGGGCAATTTAAAGACTTTTGTTGATTCTAATACACTGCAGGAGGTTCCCAGGACGTGTTACAATCAAATTCCAGCTTCAAAGCTCAAGAAATCACTGAGAACAGAACCACGGTTTGCACATTTTATCCATAATCGTAACTCTTAATTCATGAGCATTTAACATGATTTTTTGATTGTTTTGCATTGCTAATAATCATATGAAGCTATTGGCATAAGTTAATTGAATTATAATGCACAGAATCACAAGATGCCATGGACGATTTCTAGGGTTCTTAAGCTTTGAAATTGGGGATTCCTAAACCAGGAAAAATTGAGACTTGTGAGACCCATGACTGAATTCATTGAACCAAGACGAACAAGATTGAACCCTCACGAAACATTTATGTGAACGACAGCGCTAATCGCTATTTTTCCTCATATCATATTGTGGGGGTTAAAAACCCCCGCTATCTGTTTATCTTTTTGCATGTACAAGGAAGAAGACGAGGACGTGTAAACGTATGGTTGGATAGTTTAAAAACGCGCACGTGTTTGTTGTGTTACCGCTTATGGATTGATCTTTTAATATAATATTTACTTGTTATTATATTATCAAAAGCGTGCAAGTGGTGGAGTGGTTAAGGCATTGGCTTGGAAACGTTGGGAGCTGGGTTCGAATCCCAGGTCCCCCAAAATTCTTGTTATTATTTTCTTTCACATAATCCCATGCAGGTTTTAAAAGAGGTTCTACCATGCGCTTTAAATTTCCAGGCGCCAGGTGTCTCCGAGCCTGGATCCAGTGGCCAAAGATGATGATTACCATACGCCTCAGTCAATGAGCATACAAGGAATTGCTAAAGTCAACGTGGCTGAACAGCTTAATGGGCCACAAAATTGACAATAACACCTCCTGAATTGGGCCATCACCCACACAAGTTTATTTCTTTTCCTTTTTATTTTCTTTTATTAATTATTATTATTATTATTATTTAATTAACATAATTAATTATTTTCATAATAAATTCAGAAAACTAAAATATTTTTATTATTATTATTATTTATTAATTTCACCTTTAATTTATTATTTTTGTAAATAAATACTAACAAATTAATTTAGTCTTTTTTAATTAGGTTAACTACAATATTTTTTGCGATAAATGAAATAAATTAGAATTAGGGTTTTTACTAACTTTTGACTATTTTTTATTTATTTCCTTAAGACATTAAAAAACTCAAAAAAAATATTTCTTTTATTTAATTAATTAGTTTTAGGTTTAATTTAATTAAAGGAAAAAATAACTAAAACTCCTTTCTTTCTCAAAAAGGGTCAAAACCCTAAGGACTTCTCCGATTCAATTCTTCTCTCGCGCATGTTTACTTTGATTCATATTTTTGACAATATTTATGTAATTGCTCCGAGGATGTAATAGCGTTAATTAAGACTTTTTATCGCTTTCATTTATTTTCTCGCATTTACTTTTCAAGGGTTTGTTTTTGGCGATGTAAATACCCGACGCCTTGTAATAGTGTAGATTTACTTTCCGCAAACATTTAACTGTTAGATGTTTGATAGATAGGGAATGCATGACAAGATCAAACGTATGAACTTAAAATCAACATAGCTCACCCATGACATGTACAAAGATAAAATTAACTGAAAAACAATACACTCGCACATGCCACTCTTAGGGTACGCCTCACTTGGTTGCCTCGAACGTGGTCATTGAGTATAGGAAGTTTTAGAGGTCGCCCTCTTGTCCAAAGATCATAAGTTGCCTCGAAACGGTTGCCTCGGATAAAATGATCTAAGACATTAGGGTTACCGCTAAGGCGTCATAACATTGCTTTAGTGACCGCATGTCCCATTAATCGAATTGACCCGAAAAACTCCAACGATGGTGCTACCTACTTCTCAATAGTGGGATAGTACTGTCTAAAGGATATTTACACAGCTTAATTTCTTTGAGTAGGTAGAGGTTCTTAGATACTTGCTCTTTCAAAACAAAAATAATTTTCGCACCTACACTTTTCTGACAAAAGTTTTCAAACAAACGCTTCGTACACTCTTGAGGACAGATACAAGAGTTAAATCGAATTTTTCAAACAAACTTTTTCAAAACCCACAAACACAAGAAAAGCAAAAACATTTTGAAAACATAGTGAGCAAGTACCTGAGAGCCCGTGGATAACCACGGATAGAAAGGGTGCTAACACCTTCCCTTTCTATAATCTACCTCCCGAACCGAGAAACATCTCGAAAAGGAATTTTGCTGTGCTTTTGTCCTTTCCTTGTTGGAGAAAATAAAAGACGGTGGCGACTCTTGCTTACCGCGACATTTCGCGAACCAGCATTTCAAAACAGTCAGTTCTATTTCCAACGATCACAGAACTGGCGACTCTGCTGGGGAAATTAATAAGTGAGGTGTACCTTAGGATTAGATCACTCTATGTTTTCAATTGTATGCCTTGAATGCTTTAATATTGTGGGCTTGCATCGGAGTTTTATAGATCCTAACCCGAATCTGGGGAATACCATTTAGGTAAGTAGCAATAAACTGTGAGGGACCTGTCCGGCATAGACCGACACGGGTGAAGCAGTAGCTACGTTGGTGTGACACCTTGGTCTGTACCGATATCCCTTATGTTAGAACGAGGAGAATATGGGTCTTCTGAGGAGTCATTAAGCACCAACTGACCTTAGAACCTTAAATTGACCAACTTGGCCATAGAACAGTAGCAGTATGCTACGCTCATTGAGGCTAAACTCTCGCGATGGTTCCGGCCGCAAGAAAAGGTTGCCAAGCTGGAATTATGACCGATTGAGGGTAGTCAGTGATATTGAGATCCTCTAGAACCCGGTTACTATTTCTAGGACAGGTCTTAACCAACTGAAACTGAAAGAGGGTAGTACCTAAACTTCATGCTGGCGTAAAATCTAAGGGTTGTCTTGTGTGACTTGTGTGCCTTATCATGGTGTGCCTTTATCATAACATCATACCATCATACCATTGCATGCATCCTGCATAAGGACTAACCCATTTCAAAGACAAGAGGGTTTCATCTTTGCTCTGTTTTGTAGGACATCATGATGCCCATGCGAAGGAATATTATCCGGTTCAACTTTGTTCAACCCCCTGATTTGCTTAAAGAATTGGTTGATAGGATTCCAAACACTACTTCCTTCATCAAGAGGCATGGTTCTCTTCTCGGTTTAGTCACTTCAAAGTGGGACCAACAATTGATGAGCGTCCTGGACCAGTTTTATAATCCGCTATACCATTGCTTCACCTTTCAAGACTTCCAGCTGGTCCCTGCCCTGGAAGAATTCTCTGATTTGCTTGGTATCCCTGTTTTGGAACAGACTCCATTCACTGGTTGGGAAAAGACTCTTAGGCCTGAGGAGATTGCTGCAGCCCTTCCCTTGACCAAAGAAGAGGTAATGGCTAACTGGGAGACTAGAAGTGGAGTTAAGGGCTTTTTGGCTAAGTTTCGGATTGGCAAAGCTAATAGTTTCTGGAATGACTTGGACTTCAGGGCGTATGAAGACATTCTGGCTCTCTTAATCTATGGTTTGGTATTGTTTCCAAATCCTGATACCTTTGTTAATGTCAACGCCATAAGGATCTTCATCTCTTGGAACCTTGTACCCACCCTCTTGGGTGATATCCTGCAACAACTCTATGCTCGTACTGCCCGAAGACGGGGAACTTTGTGGTGTTGCGCTCCTTTATTGGTGAGGTGGTTTATTTCGCACCTCCCTAAGTTCGTACTAAAGAACAAAAAAGGAAGGGGATGGGCTCATAGGATAATGTCTCTCACTGATAATGACATCATTTGGACTCTCAGAGGTTTAGATGAGGTGGTTGTTAATGATCGTTGCGGAGAGTACCCTAATGTTCCATTGATCGGTACCCAGGGAGGAATCTCTTATAACCCATGTTTAGCTCTCCACCAGTGTGGAAGAGCCAGAAGAGCAGGGCCTCATGAGATGTTGATACCTCACATCAGTTTTGAGTTTTAGGTAGATAGTGACGAGTTGTGTCGTAGATTCATCTGGGCTTGGGATAGAATTCACAAAGCTGGCCCACATGAGTTGGGACCGAAGACTTCTCTACCAATGGAATCCTACTTCAGATGGGTCCTCATCCATGCTCAAAAGTTAGGTATGCCATACGAAGCTGTCAGACCTATTACTCTTGAAGTTCCTAATAGAGACGGGGTTCCTCCAACCGTTCTCCATCCTCAGATACCCACTGATATTGGTACCCTAAAGAGGTCTTGGGCGCAACTGTAGGAAGAACGGGATTCTTATCGGGAAAGGTTCAATGAACAGGAACAGAAGATCCAGAAGCTGACTAAGCAATTGGAGAACGAGCGAATCCTGAATGACTATATCTGCACTGAGAAGAAGAGGCCATGGGAGCATTGATGGGCCTTGGATGTTTCTTTTACAGCTCTTATTTACTTTTCAGTATTTCCATTCTTGTAACGCCTAAGGGCAACTTGTTGAACAATTTAAATTCCTAAGTTTAATCTAATAAAGTGTTTCCTTTTTGTCTACAAAGTTGAATCCCGATTGTCTTTGAAAACATAAATCATACGCATTTCATGTCATCATATGCATAACAGGTACCCTTTTACAGGTCACTTATCTTCTTCGCTGTTTATTTCAGCAATCATCATGTCTTCTGAACCTACTACTGAACAAGCTATCAAGGCCATCCAGGCCCAGAATGCCCAGTTCCAAGAGTTGGTTATGAGCCTAGCCCAGGGTCAACAGGAGTTGAAGACTCTGATTCTGAAGAAGAAGAAGAAGAAGAAGAAGAGGACAGTCTTGTTCAACACTGGACGCAGATTTGGGAATGGACTACAAAATGAGGTTCATCTGACTACTTCCTCTGTAGGGAAAGACAGTCCCCAAGAGAGAAGGGTTCCTAGTCCCGTGGTCTCCGACAACGAGACGGATTATAATGATGAACAGTACCCTCCTGCTGAGGACAGGTACAAACAGCTGGAGGACCGCTTAAGTGCTATGGAGATTCAAAATGTGCCCGAATTGGACTTTGGAGACCTAGGCTTATCCTCTAGGGTGGTGATTCCCCATAAATTCAAGGCACCTGCTTTTGCCAAATACGACGGAGCTTCCTGTCCTAAGTTGCACCTCCGATCGTATGTAAGGAAGATCCAACCTTATACAGCTGACAAGAATTTGTGGATCCATTTCTTCCAGGATAGTCTTTCAGGGACTCAAGTCGAATGGTTCTATCAGCTGGATGGAGCCAATATTCGTAACTGGGAGGATTTGGCTACTGCGTTCTATAAGCAGTATCAGTATAATTCTGACCTCGCTCATACGCGTACCCAACTCCAGGGTATGTCACTAGGGACGGGTGAAGGATTTAAGGAGTATGCTCAAAAGTGGAGAGACCTGGCTGGAAGGGTGCAGCCACCTTTAACTGACCGTGAGCTTGTTGATATGTTCTTGGGGACCCTGTCTGGTCCGTTCTTCAACCATTTGATCGAAAATTCTTCTGTCGGGTTTACAGACCTTATCTTGACTGGTGAGAGGATAGAAGCTGGTATCAAGTCTGGGAAAATACAAAAGGGTTCCTCCTCGAGCACTGAAAAGAAACCCTTCAAGAAAGAATCTAGTTCTGTCTATGGTTCAAGGAGACAGAATAGACCGGAACGCCACCAAGCCGTCAACGCGGTGGTAATTTCAAAGCCTGTTGCTGCTCCTCAACATCATAACCAACAAAGGGGTGAGAGACCTAGAAGGCAGTTCACTCGACTCAGCATGACCTTGTCCCATATATTGCCGCAACTACTGACAACCAATCTGGTAACTATAAAAGAAGCTCTGAAGGTTGTAAACACCACGTCCCCAAAGTACAATCCTAACGCCCGCTGCGCTTATCACTCTGACAGCCCAGGGCATACTACGGATGATTGTTGGGCTCTGAAGAATAAGGTTCAGGACCTAATTGATGCTAAAGAGATAGAGTTCGAGGCGCCCGAAAGACCCAATGTTGTGACTGCTCCCATGCCCAAGCATGGAGCGAATGCTGTAGAGGAAGACCTGTATGTAGCCTCTGTGGACGATATTGCTACTCCACTGTTGACGGTCAAGAGGAACCTGTTGCTGGCCGGTTTATTTACGGGATGTAGTAAAGGTTGCCATCTATGTTCTGTTTCACCTGCTGGTTGTCCATCTTTGAAGTCAGGTATCCAAAACCTGATGGATAATAAAGAAATCCTGTTTGAGAAGATTGTTGTTCCTGCTACCCCTACTGAAGAAGTGTCCATTGTTACTATTTTCAACAATTCTCCGAAGACTTCCCCGGGGAAGCCTGTCAAAATTACGCCTGTTCAGAAGATTGCACCTATAATCATCACAGTTCCAGGACCTATTCCCTACACATCCGACAAAGCTGTCCCTTGGCACTATGGGGCAGACGTGTATGTTCTTAGAGTTAAACAAGAGTTTGATACTAGTACCGGCGTCAGCAACATCACTGGGCCTGCTAAGGTCACTCGCAGTGGTAGACTTTTCTCACCAGATATTGCGCCACCAACAATCCAGAGACCTACTGTCATCGTACCTGCAAGTATGCCTACTCCTCTTCCTGACCAAGTTCCTATTTCTACCCCTGCTGCCAAGTCATCTGACGCTCGGGGCAAAGGGATCTCTATTGATATGCCTGCCCAGACGGAGGCACCGAAGACAACCACTGTTGAAGCTTCCAAGCAGGAGATGGAAGAGATTCTTAAGATTATCAAGAAGAGTGATTTTAACGTAGTTGAGCAACTGGGGCACACCCCCTCCAAGATTTCTATGTTATCACTGTTGTTGTGTTCAGAGGCCCATGCCAAGGCTCTAATTACCTTCCTGAAGACGGCCCACGTGCCACAAGAGACATCAGTTGATCAGTTTACCAATTGTGTGGCTAACTTAACTGCTGATAATGGTTTGGGTTTCTCTGATGCTGACCTGACTGCTAAAGGGAAGAACCATAACGATGCCCTGCATGTCTCCATTTAATGCAGGGGCACTACTCTTGCACATGTGTTGGTTGACATTGGGTCCTCATTGAACGTCTTACCCAAGAAAGCTCTAGACAGGTTGGACTGCGAGGGGTTAGAACTAAAGCCAAGTAACATTGTTGTCTGGGCCTTTGACGGGTCTAAAAGAATGGTGCATGGCGAGGTTGATATCCCAATCAGGTTTGGTTCTCAGGTCTTTGATTCTACATTTTACGTGATGGACATTTGGCCATCCTATTCTTGTTTGTTGGGTCGTCCATGGATCCATAAGGCTGGAGCTGTGACCTCCACACTACATCAGAAGCTGAAATACCCGGTCAGAGGGAAGATTGTGACAGTTCAGGGGGAGGAGGAATACATGGTCAGCCACCTCAACTCGTTCCGGTACATAGAGATGGATGGGGAATTCATTGAGACTCCATTCCAGCACTTTGAAGAGGTTCCTCAGACACTGGCATCAGCTGAGACTGTGATTGAAGATTCTCCTTTGAAGATGGCTTCCTTAAAGGATGCCCGGGCTGTTGTTGAGAAGGGTGAGTGTGCAAACTGGGGCCGACTTCCTGATTTCACTCAAAAGACTGACAAGTTTGGTTTGGGTTTCACTGCAGAAGCTCAGAAGGTTGTTCGTAGGGCAAGGATTGGAAGACCTCATGTGTTCATCAGCAACTCGGGAGTAAATGCCATTGAAGATGACGTAGAGGAATCTGAATTCGACAGCTGGATCTACCCTACGACCAACGGTGGACCAAACAACTGGACAGCAAAAGACTTCGTCCCTATTACTTTTGTGACTCAGTAATGAACTCCTTTGTTTTGAATTTGTAACAGACAATATTGTGAAACTTTATGGCCTGGTGTCTTACCCGGGGCACCGTGGCTTCATTTGTGAGGGCTTTTGTGTGTCATTTTCATATATCATTAATAAAAGCATTGGACGTTTTTTGCATTTCAAATATTGCGCTCCTTGTCTTTCTTTATTATATATTGCAAAACAGCTATTTACACACACTCACATATACAGGTCCCAATCCACTCTGGATCTCACTGGTAACGACTCTACTACTGCCAGCTATGACTTCGAAAATCCGATCAACTTAGCCGAAGACGAAGGTGAGGATGATTGAGAAGTTCCTGGTGAGCTTGCAAGACTGCTACTCCAGGAAGAGAGGGCCATTCAGCCACATGAAGATCTAGTGGAAACGGTAAATCTGGGTACTGAGACAGACATAAAGGAAATCAAGATTGGTGCCAATCTGGAGTCTAGTGTGAAACAATGGTTGATTCAGATGCTGCATGACTATGTGGAAATCCTTGCCTAGTCTTACGAAGACATGCTTGGGTTGGATACCGACATTGTGGTCCATCATCTGCCTACCAAGGAAGAATGTCCTCCGGTAAAACAGAAGGTCCTCCGTATGCGTCCAGAGATGTCCGAGAAAATCAAAGCTGAGGTTATGAAACAATTTGATGCCGGTTTTCTAGCAGTAACTTCTTACCCTCAGTGGGTTGCCAACGTGGTTCCAGTGCCGAAGAAATATGGTAAGGTCAGAATGTGTGTTGACTACAGGGATTTGAACAGGGCGAGCCCTGAGGATGACTTCCCTCTGCCTCACATCGACGTTCTAGTTGACAACACTGCTCAGCATAAGGTATTCTCCTTCATGGACGGATTCTCCGGTTATAATCAGATTAAGATGGTTCCTGAAGACATGGAGAAGACCACTTTTGTTACTCAGTGGGGCACCTTTTGCTACAAGGTCATGCCTTTTGGGTTGAAAAATGCTGGGGCAACCTACCAACGTGCCATGGTTGCTTTGTTTCATGACATGATCCATCATGAGATTGAAGTATACGTCGATGATATGATTGCAAGGTCCCAAACTGAGGAGGAACACCTTGACCACCTACAGAAGCTGTTAGACCGGTTGAAGTTGTACAAGCTGAGGTTAAACCCGAACAAGTGCACCTTCGGGGTGAGGTATGGAAAACTACTAGGATTCGTCGTGAGCGACAAAGGTATTCAAGTGGTTCCTTCCAAAGTGAAAGCCATACAAGAGATGCCAGTTCCCAAGACAGAGAAAGAAGTCAGAGGCTTTCTAGGACGGCTGAACTACATTGCCCGATTCATCTCATACCTAACTGCTACCTGTGAACCAATCTTCAAGCTACTGAAGAAAGATCAAGTAGTATGTTGGAACGATGAATGCCAGGCCGCTTTCGAAAGAATCAAAGAGTATCTCCAAGAGCCACCCATTCTTATGACACCGGTTGAAGGGAGACCTCTAATCTTATACTTGACAGTACTCGACAACTCAATGGGGTGTGTGCTGGGTCAGCATGACGAGTCTGGCCGAAAAGAGCACGTTATTTATTACCTTAGCAAAAAGTTTACCGACTGTGAGACCCGATACTCACTGCTCGAGAAAACTTGCTGCGCTTTGGTATGGGCTGCTCGTCGGCTGAGACATTATATGTTGAATCACACTACTCTGTTGATTTCAAAAATGGATCCAATCAAGTATATCTTTGAAAAGCCTGCCTTGTCCGGAAGAATAGCAAGATGGCAGATGATCTTGACCGAATATGACATCCAGTACACGACTCAAAAAGCAATCAAGGGAAGTATGTTGGTAGACCATTTGGCACATCAGGCAGTGGATGATTACCAGTCTATGAACTTTGAATTTCCAGACGAGAATATCATGGTGGTGACTGATTGTGAAGTACCTAGACCGGATGAAGGACCTGAGGAAGGATCCCGATGGTCTATGCACTTTGACGGAGCCTCAAACGCTTTGGGTAACGGTATCGGCACCGTGATCATATCTCCTAAAGGCACTCATACTCCACTTACTGTCCGGCTATGTTTCAACTCCACCAACAACATGGCGGAGTATGAAGCCTGCATCATGGGCCTTCGAGCTGCAATTGACCTAAGGATCAAGTTTCTGAGTGTCTTCGGAGATTCCGCTCTCGTGATCAGTCAGATCAAAGGCGAGTGGGATACGAAACACCCAAATCTTATTCCTTACAAGGAGTATGTATTGACGTTGCTTCCCGATTTCGAGGAGATAACCTTTGAACACTTCCCAAGAGAGGAGAATCAATTGGAGGACGCGCTAGCTATGATGTCTTCTATGTTCAAAGTCAAATGGGACAACGAGGCTCCCCGGATCATTATCTGGAAATTGGATGAACCTGCACATTGTTGTGATCTTGAGACCGAAGAGGTAACAGAAAAGCCTTGGTATCATGAATTGAAGAGGTACCTTGAAGCTCGAGAATACCCCGAGGGTGCATCTGTTAATTACAAGAAGTTTCTGAGAAGGTTTGCGGTAAAGTTCTTCCTCAGCAATGGCATTCTCTATAAATGAAACCATGATTCAACCTTACTGCGTTGTGTGGATAAGACTGAAGGAGAAAGGGTCATGACAGAGCTGCATGAAGGTACCTTCGGAACGCATTCCAGTGGACATACCATGGCAAAGAAAATCCTTCGGGCAGGATACTACTGGTCCACAATGGAAGCCGACTGTTATCAGCATTCTCGGACATGTCACAAATGCCAGATCTATGTTGATAAGGTGCACGTCCCTCCAATTCCTTTGAACGTCTTGACAGCACCTTGGCCTTTTGCAATGTGGGGCATTGATATGATCGGCGAGATCAGACCTACGGCATCCAACGGGCATCGCTTCATCCTGGTAGTGATCGATTACTTTACGAAGTGGGTTGAAGCAACTTCCTTTGCCACCGTAACCAAGAACGTTGTGGCACGGTTCATTCGGCACAACCTGATCTGTCGATACGGTGTACCTGAGAGGATCATTACAGATAATGGTACCAATCTTAACAACAAGATTATCACTGAGCTCTGCGAGCAATTCAAGATACAGCACCACAACTCTTCTCCTTACCGGCCGAAGATGAATGGGGCTGTAGAAGCAGCTAATAAGAACATTAAGAAGATTGTGCAGAAGATGACAGTGACCTACAAAGATTGGCACGAGATGTTACCATTTGCACTTCATGGGTACCGTACCTCAGCACGGACGTCAACAGGGGCAACACCCTTTTCCTTGGTGTTGTACCCCAAAATTTTCCCTCCCATATTCTTCAAAGTTTTGACAAGCATCATCTCAATTTGCTCAAGTCTACTCAAGGGCTACACAGTCAAACCATCCTCCTAAGCCAGTCAAAATTAGGGTTTTGGTTCTTCAAGGAAGTTGAGGTTTTCAAGGGTCCAATCAAGTCCCACATGCCTATAAACATTGTCAAGCCTCTACATGCCAAGTTTCAAGGCTCACAAGGTCAAGTTGCACAGTCAAAAACCCTAATTGCTCCACAGTCAACTGCAGGGGCAAAATGGTCATTTGGCAGTCAAAAGTCAAAAAATTTGGTCAACATCTTATTTTGAAGCCACAATCATCATTTGATCAAGTCTTGATCATGATTCCACAAGAATGGCTCAAAAATCATCAAGATGCAAAAGTTTCTATTTTTGGACAGCTGAAAAGTCAACTGTAACTTGACCAAGGCATAACTTTTTCATGGTTCATCAGAAAAATCCCATCCAATGCTCATCTTGAAGGGGAATACATTTCCTACAACTCATCTTCACATTCCAAGTCCAAGAAATGCTCTCACAAAAAGTTATCAATTTCAACATTATAGGTCATTTTCAAAAGTCAACAAAAAGGCACTTTAAGTCAAAGACCATAACTTGAGATTGGTAAATCAAAATGACATGGGACCAAAGGCATTGGTTAGAGGACTTCAAGACCTTTCCAAAATGTCCAAGAACATGTTCATATGATCAAAATTGAGCAAGATATGCATTGGATAAGTTGGGAAAGGTTTGTGAAATGGCAAAAGTCAACTATCCTTGAAACTTCAATTTTTGACAAAAGGGCCCACTTTTTTCCACTTGATTCATCCTTGTCATGCCACCCACGTGTCCCATGATTTATTTCAAGATTAAAAACTAATTTTTCTATTTTTATTTAATTTTATTTGATTTAATTCATTTTAAATCTTTAAAATTCAAATAAAAATCAAAAAATTAATTAACGGATATTTTGTGGTTTGAATGACCTTGATGCATCATAAGGAACATACCAAATTCGTGTAAAGGTCCATTTCAAGCATGAAATTCAAAATTGAACAAAAATGGCAAGTTCTTTAAATGGTGGTTATGGAAATCTCAAAACTTCATTGCAAGAATTAAGAGCTCATAATTTTGATTGATTCTCATTCAAGGACATACATGCAAGCCTCCCATACATCATTCAGGAGCAAGAAACCTCTGAAACGGCAACCCTAATTCTCTCAAAATTTTCCAAAGTTGACAAATTTGAATTGGTTTTTCTAGCAAGTTTCAAGGAGTTTTAAGCATCCAATCGTGTTCCTGGGCATAGCAGCAATCATTCCCAACCCTTACACGAAGCCAAATCATCCCAGATCGTGCTCCCTAGCTCTCATTGGTTTGTTAAATTTCTTGAATTCGTTTTTCATATTTCATGCAGCATTAATTGTTTTCGATTGTTTGTGTGAACTCAGGATGCCTATTAGAATGTATTTGATGCATAGCATGCAAGCTCTAACGCAGGAATAAAGACTTTCCATTGTTAGGGCAGTTTTGGTTATCTGCTTCGAAACTCACCATACAGTCGTTTTCAGGCCAAAACAATGGCACCATTGAATCCGCAGTGGTCGAATTAGGGTGACTAGGTCTTTCTTTTGCTTTGATTCTTCCTATTTTGCAGGATCGGCCATGGTGCTTGCCGGAGAAGACGATCGGAGCTAGGGCTTCGGTGTCATTGACTGATGTGGACTCAGGCGTGGCTGGCGTGGCACGATAGCGCATTCTGATTCGTTCCCATGTTACACCTGGGCCCCACGCGTGTTGACTATGTTTAAAAATTCAAATATGCCACGTTTTCATTTCTAACCAATTGATTGCAGAGTATAGACACCAAAGACAACTAGCTCAGTTGGCAACATGTTGGTTGATTTCTCCAGAGGTCATGAGTTCGATTCTTGGCCCTGGCATTTTCTCTTTACCATTTTTCATAATTAACATGCTTTCTATATTTTCTATTTTTTTTAATATTTTCATCCTAATTTAGTTTATCTTTAAATAATCTTCTCATGCATTTAAAAAATCACAAAAAATATTTTCCTTTTGCATTTTAATCAGAAAAATGTTTATTTAATTTTTGACATTAAAATTAATATTTTTGCATGCATATTTTAATTAATTGTTAAATAATCATTAAACTGACTTTTAATTGCTTTTAATTATCAAAACCGATCCAGAAAATTACCAAAAGATTATTCTATCATTAAATTAACATAACTAACTTATTTTCATAAAAAATCAAAAAAAAGAACTAACATTATTATTATTATTATTATTAATTTCATTTTATTTTTGTAAATAAATATTAACAAACAAAATAGTTTAATTAGGTCAACTTTAATTTCTTTTTCTCTACAATCAATAAAAATAATTTAGAATTAGGTTAACTTAGAATTTTAATTCTTTTATTTTATTTCATTAAAAAACATAAAAACACAAAAAAATATTTTCTTTTAATAAATTAATTAATTAGTAATTAGGCTTTATTTAATTAATTGCATTTAATTCAAAAGACAAAAAAAAAATTCATTTCTTTTCTTAAAAGGGTCAAAACCCTTAAGACATTCCCAATTAATTTTTATTCGCACGTTATTTCTATATTTTGATTATTATGTAACTGCTCCTAAGAATGTAATAGTAATTAGGTTTACCGCTTTCTTTACTTTCCGCACTTTACCAAAACGGGTCTTTGTTTTTTTGGCGATGTATAGACCCGCGCCTTGTAATAGCGTAGCTTTACATTCCCGCACTTTAATTTTCCGCACTCCTAACTGTTAATAGACATGAAAGAATGTATGTAAATAAAATTAATCCGTGGCTCACAAATAACATGTACAAAGACAATTAACTGAAAAACAACACACAAAGCACATGCCACTCCTAGGGTACGCTTCACTCGTTGCCTCGAAACGTGATCATCAAGTATAGGGTGTCTTAGAGGTCGCCCTTTGTCTAAAGATCCAGTTGCCTCGAAACGGTTTCCTCGGATAAAAGGATTTAGGACATTAGGGTTACTTCTAAGACGTCCTACCATTGCTTCGGTGACCATACTGTCCCTATAATCGAATTGACCCGAACACCTCCAACGATGGTGCTACCTACCTCTCAATGGTGGGATAGCACTATCTAAAGGACTCTTACACAGCCTAATTCCTTAGAGTAGTTAGGTTTCTCTTAAGTACTTGCTCTTTCAAAACAAAACAAAAACATCTTTTCACACCTCACACTTTCAAAAGTTTTCAAACAAATTTTTCATACACTCTTGAGGACTGATACAAGAGTTACTTAGAAATTTTTCAAACGAACTTTTTTTTCAAAACCCACATACATTTGAAAAGAAAACATTTTTGAAAACATAAGAGCAAGTACCTAAGAGCCCGTGGATAACCACAGATAGAAAGGGTGCTAACACCTTCCCTTTCTATAAATCTACCTCCCGAACCGAGAAACATTCTCGAATAAGGAATTTTGCTGTGCTGTTGTCCTTTCCATGTTGGAGAACATAAAAGACGGTGGCGACTCTTGCTTCCGCGAAATTTCGCGAAACCAGCTAAAAACAGTCAGTTATATTTCCACCGATCACATAACTGGCGACTCTGCTGGGGACACTTTAAAAGTGAGGTGTACCTTAGGATTAGATCATACTTATGTTTTCAATTGCTTTGCTTTGATTGCTTTATATTTGTGGGCTTTGCATCGGAGTTTCATAGATCCTAACCCGGATCTGGGGATACCCTTTTAGGTAGCATAAGCTGTGAGGGACCTGTCCGGCGTAGACCGACACGGGTGAAGCAGTGGCTACGTTGGTGTGGCACCTTGGTCTGTACCGATATGCCTTGTGTTGCAACGAGGAGAATATGGGTCTTCTGAGGAGTCATTAAGCACCAACCGACCTTAGAACCCTAATTTGACCCAACTTGGCCATAGAACAGTAGCAGTATGCTACAACCATTGAGGCTAAACTCTCGCGATGGTTCTGGCCGCAAGAAAAGATTGCGACGCTGGAGTTATGACTGATTGAGGGTAGTCAGTGATATTGGGATCCTCTAGAACCCGGTTAATTTTGATAGGACAGGTCTTAACCAACGAAACTGAAAGAGCGTAGTACCTAAACTTCATGCCGGCCTAAACTTTAAGGGTTGTCTTATGTGACTTGTGTGCTTTCAAACTTGACTACTTGCATGCTTGTTATCTAACACATGAGCTTCCTGCAGGGTTTGTTTACAGTCCTTAATTGGGACTCATTACAGGGCCTACTTACCTCACTCCATGCATAGGATAACATCATACCATTGCATACATCCTACATAAGGACTAATCCATTTCAAGGATCTCAAGGGTTTGTGATGCAGGTCATGATGAATCAAATGTCTAACAAGGGGCAAGGGGATTTATTTTCCTATAGCCAAGGTTGATAACTTGAGTCAGGGGCTATGACCCACTCGATATGGTGAGCCTTGACTCTTGAAGAAGGACTCTCTGCAACATGAAGTTCCTTCAATCAAGCTACCCAAATTCAAATTCTAACAAGTTTCTCTGTTTACCCTGCGAGATCCTTGAAAACATCGGATGCGTACATACATATCATTGCATTACAGGTACTCTGTTCTACAGGTTGCTTAATCTTCTTCGCTGTTTATTTCAGCCATCATCATGAATCCTGAATCATCCAATGAGCAAGCTATCAAGGCCCTCCAGGCCCAGAACGCCCAGTTTCAGGAGCTGGTCATGAGCTTAGCCTAGGGGCAACAGGAGTTGAAGACTCTGCTCTTGAAGGAGAAGAAGAAGAAGAAGAAGAAGAGAAGCACTGTGTTGTTTAACACTGGACGCAGACTCGGGAATACACTGCAGAATGAAACTGAGAGGACTACTCCATCTGTGGGGGAAGGCAGTCACCAAGGGAGAGAGGTTCCTAGTCCTGTGGTCTCTAACACAGAGACAGATTTCAATGATTAGCAGTACCCTCCTGTTGAGGACCGGTACAGACAGCTGGAGGACCGGCTAAATGCTATGGAGATTCAACGTGTGCCTGGGTTGGATTTTGGAGACTTAGGGCTATCTTCTGGGGTGGTAATCCCACACAAGTTCAAGGCACCTGCCTTTGCAAAATATGACGGAGCTTCATGTCCTAAGCTGCATCTGAGGTCTTATGTAAGGAAGATCCAACCTTATACAGCTGACAAGAAGTTATGGATCTATTTCTTCCAAGAAAGTCTTTCAGGGACTCAACTCGAATGGTTCTATCAGCTGGATGGAGCCAGCATTCGTAGCTGGGAGGACTTGGCTACTGCATTCTACAAGCAGTATCAGTATAATGTCGACCTTGCTCCTACGCGTACCCAACTCCAGGGTATGTCACTAGGGACAGGTGAGGGTTTTAAGGAGTATGCGCAAAAGTGGAGAGACCTTGCTGGAAGGGTGCAACCACCTCTGACTGACCGGGAACTCGTTGACATGTTCTTGAGGACCCTGTCTGGGCCGTTCTTCAACCATCTGATTGGGAATTCTTCTGCCGGATTCACAGATCTGATCTTGACTGGGGAAAGAATAGAAGCCGATATCAAGTCTGGGAAGATACCAAAGGGTGACTCCTCAAACAATGAGAAGAAGCCATTCAAGAAAGAATCCAGTGCTGAACACCGCCAAGCTGTCAACGCGGTGGTTATTTCAAAACCGGCTGGTGCTCCTCAACATCGCAACCAACAAAGGGAAGAGAGACCTAAAAGGCAATTCACTCCCCTCAGCATGACCTTGGCCCAGATATTGCCACAGTTGCTGGAGACCAACTTGGTAACTCTAAGGGACCCTCCTAAGAATCCCAATAGGACACCTTCAAGGTATAACCCCAACGTCCGTTGCGCTTATCATTATGACAGCCCAGGGCATGCTACAGAGGATTGTTGGACTTTGAAGAACAAGTTTCAGGATCTAATCGACGCAAAGGAGGTCCAGTTCGAGGCGCCCGAGGCTCCCAATGTGATCACTGCTCCCTTGCCAAAACATGGCTAGGATAGAAAGCACTTTTTTTGTTCATTAGGATTTTTCAAGTTGTAATTTTCTTTTGATTGTTCAAACATTTTATTCATGTCAAACGTTGTTATTTCATTAATGTATCGCATATGTCTGTTTTGAATCAATATATTCGCCTTCGCTATATTAAAATTGCTTTCATATTTTTGTGATGTCAAACTCTCGATTTAAAATTCTAAGCCTCTTGAGGGAGGATGACGAAAACGATACCACAATCTACAGTATGCTTTTGAACAGACCCCGCTGATGAGGTACAGGCATTGTTTCAATTCCTAAACACTGGAGTTATAAGGATGATAATTCCTTGTCAACCCATTCGAGCCAAAGAAGTAGGAGTTTTTTCTTTTCGAAAATTAAAAAACCCTTAATCATAACCTGGGGCAGGATAGTTCTCTCAGTTGATCCAAGTGCATAACAAATGACATCAAAAGAGTCCTTCCAATACAAAAGACAGTGATGGTTCCAAATAATCATAAAGACAGGCAGTCGTTATCTTTCAAAAATAAAAGCCCAATAAGTCGAAACCTATAAAGGAGACTTACAAAAACTGGGGCATCCCGCTGACTGTAATCCTAAAAGCAACAGTTCAGGCAAAAAACAGGGATAACACAATCAAAAAGAAAGAGATCCCACAAACCCTCATCAAAAAAAGAAATGACTGCCTGGTCAAAATAAACTGTCAATATCTGAACCATCACCGGTATATCAAAGCAAAGACTCAAACAAGGTCTAACGCACGATTAGCTGAGTTTAGGTTTGAAGAACATCACGAAGAGCGGGTGGGTACAAATAAAATTTGAGCCTTTATCCTTTGTTTCTTAAAACCGTGAACCAGGCCACATTATAACCCTCAAAAGTCCTAGCTGAAGCATGGGTCAATTCGAAAGCATACTGTTACAAGGTATCCTGACTCCTTAGGGCTTGCGGTAAAATAACGAGTTGACATCACAGTTTTACAAAATTCACTTTTTTTTACTAAAAAAGATGCATTTTCAAAAACTTCGAAACAGACATAAGCTTTGCATATAACATTGCTTGCATATGACTATTTGTTTGAACAGCATAGAAGTTCGCACGACGAATGTCTAAATGAACAAAAGCACCCCTAATCAAGGGGCGCGGCATGATCATTGTCCATCATCTGGGGCAGTTAAGTCAAGATTCGGAGAATCTCTCAAAAGGCCAACCAACTTGGGGCAAATCTCCATCTGGATCACTCGGGGCATTGGACGATCAAACGAAGATCTTCTGGTAGTGGCGTAACGCAACACTACTGACAGTGACAACTCCCTGCATCCTGAGAGCACGGACATAGTCGAAAAAAATACTACGCAAAATCAAAGACCCGCTAGGTTGACACACCTAGGCAAAAATAAGGGCTTCCCGGCGAACCAAAAAGGTTCGGGCAAAATAAGGGATGAAAATGAAAATCTATACACCCGGCAAGTCGAAAACCTGAAAAGGCGGCTTGGGTAAAATGGGTATCCCGGTGGACTGAAAGGGCGGTCCAGGCAAAAGTTAGGGATCAAAGCGTACGACTATGTCCCAGCATCTCGTCACTTGCCTACCAGAAGAAGATTTGTCAATCGGCATTCATCAAAGACCTCCACAGGTACCTTCTCCCGCAGAAAATGGGGCAATAACGAATTGTCTAAGCGATCTAGTTGCTATGTCCATCAAGGTACCAAGGTAAGTTCAGTTGAAGAACATGACCAAGTTACCTCCACTCCCCACAGAGTAAGGACAGGTTTCAGCAATACTCTCCCCCCGAGCGGAGTTGGTCTCTCCTCAGCCCCGAAAAGGCATGGTATCTCCAGCAAGTCATCGATACTCTCCCCAAGCAGAGTCAGTCTACTGTCAGCCTTAAGGAAGTTGGGTATCCCCAGAAGATCTCAATATTCCCTAGCGGAGTATACAAATGTTCCTAAACAAGCATCCCCGGCAGTCTTGGTATAAGATTGTTCCCCGGCGGAATACAGACACCTCAGTGGAGCCACTTCCCCAGTACAGTTCAAAAAGTTTCCCAGGAGAGTTGAATCATCCTCCCCAGTAGATTCTGGAAGCTTATCCCCAGTAGATTCTGGAAGCTTATCCCCTGCAGAGTACGAACGCTCTCCCCGGCTTTATTCAGAAGGTTATTCCCCACAGGAGCTTATAACTAGGTTATCCTCAGCTAATTACCACAGAAAGATCGTCCTCGGCAAAGTTCTTCCTATCCCCCAGCGGAGTTCATCAAAACCTCAACAAAACTTATCAACGATACCCCCAGCGGAGTTAGCATCAAATCTCAGTGAAGTATCTCTTCCCACAGAGTATTCCCCGCAGAGTAACCTCTCCAACAAGTTTATTCCCCAACGGAGTCATCTTCTCCTACCGGTTTATTCTTGCAATCATCATCCCCAGTAGGAATGAAGAGCTCTACTCTTCAAACATCAGCCCAGGATTCAACAAATTCCCGGCATTCGTCAAGGATTTATTTTCCCAGACGAAAATACATTCATAAACATCACATCGTCATACATCATGATGCATACATATACGCATCACATCATACAATCTCATTTATGATGAGAACATCATTGATGATCCATATCATGCATTGCATATGAATGACCTTTACCTTTTAGGAAGGATACAGTTAAATGATCAGCTATGTCAAAGTAGACAAATACAGTCAAAAGAGACCAATCCAGTCAAAGAAGACAAGTCCAGTTAAATCCCAAAGGTTTTATGATGCTCATCCAGTCAAAGAAGACAAGTCCAGTTAAAATTAATTCCTACCGTCGTCATAGACACCCGTTGTCATAGACACCCGTCGTCATAGACACCCGTCGTCACAGACACCCGTCGTTATAGACACCCGTCGTCATAGACACCTGTCGTCATAGACACCCGTCGTTATAGACACCCGTCGTCATAGACACCCATCGTCATAGACACCCGTCGTCATAGACACCCGTCGTCATAGACACCAGTCGTCATAGACACCCGTCGTCATAGACACCCGTCGTCATAGACACCCGTCGTTATAGACACCCGTCGTCATAGACACCCGTCGTCATAGACACCCGTCGTTATAGACACCCATCGTCATAGACACCCGTCGTCATAGACACCCGTTGTTATAGACACCCGTCGTTATAGACACCCGTCGTCATAGACACCCGTCGATATAGACACTCGTCGTCATAGACACCCGTCGTTATAGACACCCGTCGATATAGACACCCGTCGTCATAGACACCCGTCGTCATAGACACACGTCGTCATAGACACTCGTCGTTATAGACACCCGTCGTTACAGACAACCCGTCCATAAAGACAACCCGTCGTTACAGACAACCCGTCCATAAAGACAACCCGTCCATAAAGACAACCCATTAAAGGAGGCAACTCGTTAAAAGAAGACAAAACCTCCCCTGATTCAGTTAAATCAAGTCCTGAAGGCTTTTTCTGAGGTAACCCGGCAGTAGAGACAACCTACCAACCTTTTGAAGTTCCAGATTCAATACCTGTATCTAGCCAGGGCATGTCTTTGAGCGATTGAGTGAAGATCAACACCTGTAACAGGCCAGGAAATTATCTTTCTTTCTCAGGTACGCAAGTTCTCGCTAAGGAATCTCTTACGCGATCTACACCTTCTAATGGCATCTATAAGCCCATCTCCACAACTATCCATTACACTTCCAAATGGCATCTGTAAGCCCATTCCCGACAAGGTTCTGTCACATCTCCAGATGGCATCTATAAGCCCATCCTCCTATCCATCATCTCTCCAAATGGCATCTGTAAGCCCATTCCCGACATCACGTTGCTGATATTCTACTATGTGAGTGCAAATTTCTAGGCACTCTAGTGTTCAATCATCTTCCACCTTCGGATCATGAAAGGCACGTAAGCCAATCTACATCCTCAGGTATAAGAAGATTGAACAGGGGCAACTGTTGTACCCCAAAATTTTCCCTCCCATATTCTTCAAAGTTTTGACAAGCATCATCTCAATTTGCTCAAGTCTACTCAAGGGCTACACAGTCAAACCATCCTCCTAAGCTAGTCAAAATTAGGGTTTTGGTTCTTCAAGGAAGTTGAGGTTTTAAAGGGTCCAATCAAGTCCCACATGCCTATAAACATTGTCAAGCATCTACATGCCAAGTTTCAAGGCTCACAAGGTCAAGTTGCACAGTCAAAAACCCTAATTGCTCCACAGTCAACTGCAGGGGCAAAATGATCATTTGGCAGTCAAAAGTCAAAAAATTTGGTCAACATCTTATTTTGAAGCCACAATCATCATTTGATCAAGTCTTGATCATGATTCCACAAGAATGGCTCAAAAATCATCAAGATGCAAAAGTTTCTATTTTTGGACAGCTGAAAAGTCAACTGTAACTTGACCAAGGCATAACTTTTTCATGGTTCATCAGAAAAATCCCATCCAATGCTCATCTTGAAGGGGAATACATTTCCTACAACTCATCTTCACATTCCAAGTCCAAGAAATGCTCTCACAAAAAGTTATCAATTTCAACATTATAGGTCATTTTCAAAAGTCAACAAAAAGGCACTTTAAGTCAAAGACCATAACTTGAGATTGGTAAATCAAAATGACATGGGACCAAAGGCATTGGTTAGAGGACTTCAAGACCTTTCCAAAATGTCCAAGAACATGTTCATATGATCAAAATTGAGCAAGATATGCATTGGATAAGTTGGGAAAGGTTTGTGAAATGGCAAAAGTCAACTATCCTTGAAACTTCAATTTTTGACAAAAGGGCCCACTTTTTTCCACTTGATTCATCCTTGTCATGCCACCCACGTGTCCCATGATTTATTTCAAGATTAAAAATTAATTTTTCTATTTTTATTTAATTTTATTTGATTTAATTCATTTTAAATCTTTAAAATTCAAATAAAAATCAAAAAATTAATTAACGGATATTTTGTGGTTTGAATGACCTTGATGCATCATAAGGAACATACCAAATTCGTGTAAAGGTCCATTTCAAGCATGAAATTCAAAATTGAACAAAAATGGCAAGTTCTTTAAATGGTGGTTATGGAAATCTCAAAACTTCATTGCAAGAATTAAGAGCTCATAATTTTGATTGATTCTCATTCAAGGACATATATGCAAGCCTCTCATACATCATTCAGGAGCGAGAATCCTCTGAAACGGCAACCCTAATTCTCTCAAAATTTTCCAAAGTTGACAAATTCGAATTGGTTTTTCTAGCAAGTTTCAAGGAGTTTTAAGCATCCAATCGTGTTCCTGGGCATAGCAGCAATCATTCTCAACCCTTACACGAAGCCAAATCATCCCAGATCGTGCTCCCTAGCTCTCATTGGTTTGTTAAATTTCTTGAATTCGTTTTTCATATTTCATGCAGCATTAATTGTTTTCGATTGTTTGTGTGAACTCAGGATGCCTATTAGAATGTATTTGATGCATAGCATGCAAGCTATAACGCAGGAATAAAGACTTGTCATTGTTAGGGCAGTTTTGGTTATCTGCTTCGAAACTCACCATACAGTCGTTTTCAGGCCAAAACAATGGCACCATTGAATCCGCAGTGGTTGAATTAGGGTGACTAGGTATTTCTTTTGCTTTGATTCTTCCTATTTTGCAGGATCGGCCATGGTGCTTGCCGGAGAAGACGACCGGAGCTAGGGCTCCGGCGTCGTTGACTGATGTGGACTCAGGCGTGGCACGATGGTGCATTCTGATTCGTTCCCATGTTACACCTGGGCCCCACGCGTGTTGACTGTGTTTAAAAATTCAAATATGCCACGTTTTCATTTCTAACCAATTGATTGCAGAGTATAGACACCAAAGACACCTAGCTCAGTTGGCAACGTGTTGGTTGATTTCTCCAGAGGGCATGAGTTCGATTCTTGGCCCTGGCATTTTCTCTTTACCATTTTTCATAATTAACATGCTTTCTATATTTTCTATTTTTTTTAATATTTTCATCCTAATTTAGTTTATCTTTAAATAATCTTATCATGCATTTAAAAAATCACAAAAAATATTTTCCTTTTGCATTTTAATCAGAAAAATGTTTATTTAATTTTTGACATTAAAATTAATATTTTTGCATGCATATTTTAATTAATTGTTAAATAATCATTAAACTGACTTTTAATTGCTTTTAATTATCAAAACCGATCCAGAAAATTACCAAAAGATTATTCTATCATTAAATTAACATAACTAACTTATTTTCATAAAAAATCAAAAAAACAGAACTAACATTATTATTATTATTAATTTCATTTTATTTTTGTAAATAAATATTAACAAACAAAATAGTTTAATTAGGTCAACTTTAATTTCTTTTTCTCTACAATCAATAAAAATAATTTAGAATTAGGTTAACTTAGAATTTTAATTCTTTTATTTTATTTCATTAAAAAACATAAAAACACAAAAAAATATTTTCTTTTAATAAATTAATTAATTAGTAATTAGGCTTTATTTAATTAATTGCATTTAATTCAAAAGACAAAAAAAATTCATTTCTTTTCTTAAAAGGGTCAAAACCCTTAAGACATTCCCAATTAATTTTTATTCGCACGTTATTTCTATATTTTGATTATTATGTAACTGCTCCTAAGAATGTAATAGTAATTAGGTTTACCGCTTTCTTTACTTTCGGCACTTTACCAAAACGGGTCTTTGTTTTTTTTGGCGATGTATAGACCCGCGCCTTGTAATAGCGTAGCTTTACATTCCCGCACTTTAATTTTCCGCACTCCTAACTGTTAATAGACATGAAAGAATGTATGTAAATAAAATTAATCCGTAGCTCACAAATAACATGTACAAAGAAAATTAACTGAAAAACAACACACAAAGCACATGCCACTCCTAGGGTTTGCTTCACTCGTTGCCTCGAAACGTGGTCATCAAGTATAGGGTGTCTTAGAGGTCGCCCTTTGTATAAAGATCCAGTTGCCTCGAAACGGATGCCTCGGATAAAAGGATCTAGGACATTAGGGTTACTTCTAAGACGTCCTACCATTGCTTCGGTGACCACACTGTCCCTATAATCGAATTGACCCGAACACCTCCAACGATGGTGCTACCTACCTCTCAATGGTGGGATAGCACTATCTAAAGGACTCTTACACAGCCTAATTCCTTAGAGTAGGTAGGTTTCTCTTAAGTACTTGCTCTTTCAAAACAAAACAAAAACATCTTTTAACACCTCACACTTTCAAAAGTTTTCAAACAAATTTTTCATACATTCTTGAGGACTGATACAAGAGTTACTTAGAAATTTTTCAAACGAACTTTGTTTTCAAAACCCACACACATTTGAAAAGCAAACATTTTTGAAAACATAAGAGCAAGTACCTAAGAGCCCGTGGATAACCACGGATAGAAAGGGTGCTAACACCTTCCCTTTCTATAAATCTACCTCCCGAACTGAGAAACATTCTCGAATAAGGAATTTTGTTGTGCTTTTGTCCTTTCCATGTTGGAGAACATAAAAGACGGTGGCGACTCTTGCTTCCGCGACATTTCGCGAAACCAGCTAAAAACAGTCAGTTATATTTCCACCGATCACACTTGGTATATGGCATGGAGGCAGTCCTGCCCATTGAAGTTCAGATACCCTCTCTCTGGATAATGAAGGATGCAGGTTTGAGCGAAGATGTCTGGATCCAGACTCGGCTTGATCAATTAAACCTAATTGATGAAAAGAGACTCACTGCTATTTGTCATGGTCAGACTACCAAAAACGGATGATTAAGGCATTTAACAAGAAAGTCAGACGACAAGAGTATCAAGTTGGAGACCTGGTAATCAAGCGCATCATTCTACCTCAAGGTTATCCCAGGGGCAAATGGACCCCCACGTATGAAGGGCCATTTGTGGTTAAGAACATTTTCTCAGGAGGAGCGATGATTCTAACCACCATGGATGGGACGACCTTCCTCACCCCGCCAATGCAGACATAGTAAAAAGATACTACGCATGACTAAAGACCCGCTAGGTCGACTGGCCTAGGCAAAACTAAGGGCTTCCCGGCGAACCAAAAGGGTTCGAGCAAAAATAAGGGATGAAAATAATAAAAAAATTTATACACCCGGCAAGTCGAAAACCTAAAAAGGCGGCTTGGGCAAAAATGGGTATCCCGGTGGACTGAAAACCCGAAAGGGCGGTCCAGGCAAAAGTTAGGGATTAAAGCGTAATACTATGTCTCATTGGATCACCCTGTATCCAGACTTCGGTATCAACTATCAGGCTCGGACGGTACCAATCAATCAGCTTCATCTCCAACTAAGAAGTAAAGTGATGAGACGCTCGAAGACATAAAGGCGATAGCAGAGTTGGAACCCAGTGGGATTTTTCACATAGCTGTTTTATTTTCTTTTTACAAATTGTAAATCCTGTTTGTTCGGCGGCGTTCTCTTACTAGGACGTCAGCCTCTTGTACAAAAACGCCTATTTACAGGCAAATTTCAAAATCAATACAAGTTCATTTTTCAGACGAATTGCCAATTGTTTTTCCTTTATTTGTTTTGTTTTGCAAAGAACGTCCAATGTTCATTTTTGATATATGCATTTGACATTAATTGCTGATCACAAATATTTGCATGCAAAACAAAGGACTAATTATGGGTGATATCAGAAACAGGGGCAATAAGCATTGTCTAAGCAATCTAGTTGCTCTGTCCACTAAGGTACCAAGGTAGGTTCAGCTGAAGAATATGACCAAGATACCTTCACTCCCCGCAGAGTAAGACAAGAATCAGCAATACTCTCCCCAAGCAGAGTTGGTCTCCCATCATCCCCAAAAAGGCACGGTATCCCCAGCAAGTTAGCAATACTCTCCCCCAAGCAGAGTTAGTCTACCATCGGTCCTGAGAAAGTTGGGTATCCCCAGAAGATCTCAATATTCCCCAGCGGAGTATACAGATATTCCTCAACAAGCATCCCCGACAGTCTTAATATCCCTCGACAGAAATATAAGATTGTTCCCCGGCGGAATACAAGATACCCTCAGTGGAACCATTTCCCAGCACAGTCTGAAAAGCTTCCCCGCCAGAGTTGAATCATCTTACCCAGTAGATTTTGGAAGCTTGTCCCCTGCAAAGTACAAATGCATCTCCCCAGCCGTATTCAGAAGGTTATCCCCACCAGAGTCTAACTGGGTTATCCTCATAAGGTCGCAATGGAAAGATCATCCCCAACGAAGTTCTTTCTATCCCCCAGCGGAGTTCATCATCAAAACCCCCAACAGAGCTTATCAACGGAGTCCCCAGCTGAGTTATCGTTAAAATCTCAGCGAAGCATCTCTTCCCACAGAGTAATTCCCCACAGAGTAATCTATTCGCCATGTTTATTCCCCAACGAAGTCATCTTCTCCTGCAGGTTTATTCGTGCAATCATCTTCGTTCATCATCCCCAACAGAAACGAAGAATTCAACATCATTCTCCAGCAGCTATCCGGGATTTATTTTCCCCAGCTAAAACATTACATTTCCATACATCATGATACACGCATATACGCATCATATCATACGATCTCATTTCGAGAACATCATGCATTTCATACATCATGATATTGCATACAACTAACGCTTTGCCTTTTCAGGAAAAAGGTCAATCAAAAGATGATTACCATCAACTTTTGCAGTTCCAGATCAACACCTGTAACTAGCCAGGAAATATCTGTGAACGACAGATTGTAGATCTATACCTGAAACCAGACAGGAAAGTATCTACATGAAGAGATTGAAGATCAACACCTGTAACAGGCCAGGAAACTATCTTTCTTTCTCAAATCAGAGATTAATACCTGTAACTAGCCAGGAAAGCTATCTCGACCAACCTTTCTTAAGTTCCGGATCAACCCCTATAACTAGCCAGGAAATATCTATGAACGACGGATTATAGGTTAACACCTGAAACCAGACAGGAAAACCACCTATATGAACTGATTGTAGATCTATACCTGAAGCCAGACAGGAAAGTTATCTACATTGAAGAGTTTGAAGATTAATACCTGAAACCAGACAGGAAAACCATCTTTCTTTCTCAGGTCATAGATTAATACCTGAAACCAGACAGGACAACTATCTCATCAACCAACCCTTTTTAAGTTCCAGATCAACACCTGTAACTAGCCAAGAAATATCTGTGGACGACGGATTGTAGATTAATACCTGAAGCCAGACAAGACAACTATCTACTTGACCATCATGAAGCAACCCTACACAAGTTCCTTCTCTTTAAGATGCAGTTTTACACAGACTCATCGTCAGGTAACCCTACACAGGTTCCCTCTTTCAACCTACCAAGTTACAATTCTACAAACTACAGATATGCAAGTTCTCGCTAAGGAATCTCTTACGCGATCAACACCCTCGGATGGCATATTTAAGCCCATCTCCACAACTATCCAACAATCTCTAGATTGCATCTATAAGCCCATCCTCCTATCCATCATCTCTCCAAATGGCATCTATAAGCCCATTCCCGACATCACATTGTTGATACTACACCATGCGAGTGCAAATTTTTGGGCACTTTAGTGTTCAATCATCTTCCACCTTCGGATCACGAAAGGCACGCAAGCCAATCTACATCCTCAGGTCTAAGAATATTGAACAGAGTCAACTGTTGTACCCCAAAATTTGCCCTCCCATATTCCTCAAGATTTGTCAAGATTGATCTTCAAATTGCTCAAGAGGATTGCACAGTCCAAATACCTCCTAAGACAGCTAAAATTAGGGTTTTGGTTCTTTCAAGGAATTTGAGATTTTCAATGTTCAATCAAGTCTCATATGCCTATATGCATTCTCAAGCACCTACATACCAAGTTTCAAGATTCACAATGCCAATTTGCACAATCAAAAGCCCCATTTGATCCAGAGTCAACTGCAGGGGCAAAATGGTCATTTTGCAGTCAAAAGTCAGAATTTTACGTCAACATCTTATTTTGAGTTCACAATCATCATTTGATCAAGTCTTGATCATGATTCCACAAGGATAGCTCAAAAATCATCAAGATGCAAAAAGTTACTATTTTTGGATAGTAGAAAAGTCAACTGTATCTTGACCAGGGCATAACTTTTTCATGGTTTGTCATAAAAATTCCATCCAATGCTCATTTTGAAGGGGATGCCATTTCCTACAATCCATCTTCACATTTCAAGTTCAAGAAATGCTCTCACAAGAAGTTATCAATTTCTACATTATAGGTCAAATTCAAAAGTCAACAAAAATGCACTTTAAGTCAAAGGACATAACTTGAGATTGGTAAATCCAAATGACATGGGACCAAAGTAATTGGTTAGAGGACTTAAATACCTTTCCAAAATGTCCAAGAACATGTTCATATGATCAAAATTGAGCAAGATATGTATTGGAGAAGTTGGGAAATATTCATAAATTTGCAAAAGTCAACTTTGCTTAAAACACCTTATTTTTGCTAATGGGCCTCAAATCTCTTCTTGAAACTTCATCCATGGCCTATGCACGACCCATCAAGCTTAATTGAATTTATTTTCTTATTTTTTATTAATTAATTGGATTTTTAATCAATATTAATTCATTTAATTAATTTAAATTGTAGGAAAATACAAGATTTGGTTTTTCAATCTTTTTGTGAAGCAAATATGGTCAAGATATGCTGGAAATTTCGTGTACAAATCAAAGATGCAAAAATCTCCAAAATTGGCAACTTTTTCCAATCATGAAAATGCAAAAAGATTTGATTTTCAATCAAATATTCAATCATCATTGCAATGGATTTTTGTGCAAGATTTTGACCTAATTCCATTCCTCTCTATATATATGCAAGTAAACCCTAACTCATGGACGTGAGAAAGCTGCAGAAAAGAGGCCATAACATATTGGAAAAATTCAAGAAAAGTTGAAACTGACTTTTGCATTCTAGGGAAATTTAAAGACTTTTGTTGATTCTAATACACTGCAGGAGGTTCCCAGGACGTGTTACAATCAAATTCCAGCTTCAAAGCTCAAGAAATCACTGAGAACAGAACCACGGTTTGCACATTTTATCCATAATCGTAACTCTTAATTCATGAGCATTTAACATGATTTTTTGATTGTTTTGCATTGCTAATAATCATAATGATGCTATTGGCATAAGTTAATTGAATTATAATGCACAAAATCACAAGATGCCGTGGACGATTTCTAGGGTTCTTAAGCTTTGAAATTGGGGATTCCTAAACCAGGAAAAATTGAGACTTGTGAGACCCATGACTGAATTCATTGAACCAAGACGAACAAGATTGAACCCTCGCGAAACATTTATGTGAACTACAGCGCTAATCGCTATTTTTCCTCATATCATATTGTGGGGGTTAAAACCCCCCGCAATCTGTTTATCTTTTTGCAGGTACAAGGAAGAAGACGAGGACGTGTAAACGTATGGTTGGATAGTTTAAAAACGCGCGCGTGTTTGTTGTGTTACAGCATATGGATTGGTCTTTTAATATAATATTTACTTGTTATTATATTATCAAAAGCGTGCAAGTGGTGGAGTGGTTAAGGCATTGGCTTGGAAACGTTGGGACCTGGGTTCGAATCCCAGGTCCCCCAAAATTCTTGTTATTATTTTCTTTCACATAATCCCATGCAGGTTTCAAAAGAGGTTCTATCATGCGCTTCAAATTTCCAGGCGCCAGGTGTCTCCAAGCCTGGATCCAGTGGCCAAAGATGATGATTACCATACGCCTCAGTCAATGAGCATACAGGGAATTGCTAAAGTCAACGTTTCTGAACAGCTTAATGGGCCACAAAATTGACAATAAGACCTCCTGAATTGGGCCATCACCCCTACAAGTTTATTTCTTTTCCTTTTTATTTTCTTTTATTAATTATTATTATTATTATTATTATTTAATTAACATAATTAATTATTTTCATAATAAATTCAGAAAACTAAAATATTTTTATTATTATTATTATTTATTAATTTCACCTTTAATTTATTATTTTTGTAAATAAATACTAACAAATTAATTTAGTCTTTTTTAATTAGGTTAACTTCAATATTTTTTGCAATAAATAAAATAAATTAGAATTAGGGTTTTTACTAACTTTTGACTATTTTTTATTTATTTCCTTAAGACATTAAAAAACTCAAAAAAATATTTCTTTTATTTAATTAATTAGTTTTAGGTTTAATTTAATTAAAGGCAAAAATAACTAAAACTCCTTTCTTTCTCAAAAAGGGTCAAAACCCTAAGGACTTCTCTGATTCAATTCTTCTCTCGCGCATGTTTACTTTGATTCATATTTTTGACCATATTTATGTAATTGCTCCGAGGATGTAATATCGTTAATTAGGACTTTTTATCGCTTTCATTTATTTTCTTGCATTTACTTTTCAAGGGTTTGTTTTTGGCGATTTAAATACCCGACGCCTTGTAATAGCGTAGATTTACTTTCCACAAACATTTAACTGTTAGATGTTTGATAAATAGGGAATGCATGACAAGATCAAATGTATGAACTTAAAATCAACATAGCTCACCCATGACATGTACAAAGATAAAATTAACTGAAAAGCAATACACTCACACACGCCACTCTTAGGGTACGCCTCACTTGGTTTCCTCGAACATGGTCATTGAGTATAGGATGTTTTAGAGGTCGCCCTCTTGTCCAAAGATCATAAGTTACCTCGAAACGGTTGCCTCAAATAAAATGATCTAAGACATTAGGGTTACCGCTAAGGCGTCCTAACATTGCTTTAGTGACCGCATGTCCCATTAATCGAATTGACCCGAAAAACTCCAACGACGGTGCTACCTACTTTTCAATAATGGTATAGTACTGTCTAAAGGATATTTACACAGCTTAATTTCTTTGAGTAGGTAGAGGTTCTTAGATACTTGCTCTTTCAAAACAAAAATACTTTTCGCACCTACACTTTTCTAACAAAAGTTTTCAAACAAACGCTTCGTACACTCTTGAGGACAGATACAAGAGTTAAATCGAAGTTTTCAAACAAACTTTTTCAAAACCCACAAACACAAGAAAAACAAAAACATTTTGAAAACATAGTGAGCAAGTACCTGAGAGCCCATGGATAACCACGGATAGAAAGGGTGCTAACACCTTCCCTTTCTATAATCTACCTCCCGAACCGAGAAACATCTCGAAAAGGAATTTTGCTGTGCTTTTGTCCTTTCCTTGTTGGAGAAAATAAAAGACGGTGGTGACTCTTGCTTACCGCGACATTTCGCGAACCAACATTTCAAAACAGTCAGTTCTATTTCCACAGATCACAGACATCAATAGAGATAAAGAAATTTTCAAGAAAGAACCTACCTTGAGAACCGACCGGTGTGGGTGGAGGACGGAGGGGGGCTGGTACAAAGGAGAAGTAAATTTTCTTTCTGTTTGGAGAGGGAAAGGTTTTATGCTATCGTTCGTGAATTTGTGAAAGAGAAATAGTATACACTGATTCTATTTTTTAATTTTTATTTATATGGCTTTAGACAGCGCTTTCTAAAAGCGCTTGCTAATATGGACCTTTAGCAGCGCTTTTGAAAAGCGTTGGCTAATAGGGTCCTTTAGCAGCACTTTTCTGATTTTTTTAATATATTTTTTATGACTTTAGACAGCGCTTTCTTAAAGCGCTGTCTAAAGTGGTCCTTTACCAGCTCTTTTGATAAAGTGCTTTTTAAAGAAATACTTTAGCAGCGCTTTTTAAAAGCGCTGTCTAAGGTCACATTTTTAGTAGCGCTTTTACTTATTATTTTATAAAGTTTCCGTGTTTTTTTTAAATTCACTTATAGCAGCACTTTTGTATAAAAGCATTATCTAATATGCGCTGTTAAAAATCATTTTTGGCTCAAGAATGCGCTAATGAAAAAACATTTATTTCCCCTTAACAAGTATAATTATAGATAAACACACCCTTAAAAGCAAAGAAACAAAATGGATCCTGTTGAGTACAACGAATATGAGGGGTGCTAATACCTTACCCTTTCATAATCGACTTCCTTACCCTCTCTCTCTCTCGGTCGCAAGACCATCTTATCCATCCTCTTGTGGTTTTCTCGATATTTCCCCTTCCTTCGGGATAAATAAAGTTCGATGGCGGTTCTGTGTTTTTTGTCGGTAGCTTCAAGGAGGGCTGTAAATAAGGGTTTCAATTTTCCCTAGTTTGAAAAAAAATTGAGATTTGGAGCGTGGAAATTTTTTGCAAGGTTTTCGTGTCCCCTCTTGTCTCAATGTGTACGACATTTATAAGGATAAGATTAGGTCAAGAAAGATGTGCTTGGACCTTGTATGAAACCTTTGATTCTTATTTGAAAATAGAATAAAATAAGCCAAAAGCATGGAGATTTGATACAAACATAGGTTCACACGGTTGGCAATGTAATCATGGGCCTCAAACATGTTTGAAACAAAAGTCTTTTAAGCATTGCACCCCCATTTGCTTTTTATTTGATTTAATTTGATTTTAAATAAATAAAAACCAAAACAAATAAAATAAAAAAACAAAAGGGTGTATAAAAAGACTCAGAGATCCATTATGAGGTCAAGAACACGTTTGGACTTTAAAAGATAGGCCCATTAGCCTATAAGTTCAAGTTTGCTCAATTTGGATTTCATGCATTTTCTCAGAATTTCCCAACATGTACCAATCATAACTCACTCAATTTTTGTCATATGAAGGTGATCTTGGACTTTTTGGAAACCTCGGGATGTCCCTTACAATCTCCAGGTTGATCAGTATTTCATTTGAAGATTTTATATTGATGTAAATTGCTTTGAAAAAAAGTGTCTTTTGTTGACTTTTGAAATGACCAGTAATGTTTTGGCCCATATCTCTCAAATGAAGCATTTTTTGGACTTGAGCTTAGAGAGACAAAGTTGTAGAGAATCAAATTTAATTCGAATTGAGCTTTGGTTGAGAAAAACATGATAAAGTATGTGATGTTATGCTTGATCAAAGTTCAGTTGACTTTTCCTTAAAAAAAACCCTAATTTAGCAACTTTTGACTTTTCGTGAATCTTGAGCTTTATCGATGAATCATGATCAACCCTTGATCAAATGATGAATGTGACTTCAAAATGTATGTTGACCAAAAATCTTAAAGTTTGACTGTATGTTGACCACAATTGACTTTTTATCCAATACAATTGATTTTTAACCATTTGAGCAATTGACTGAGCAAACTTGTGATGCAAGGCTTAAAATTTGTCATGAGGGTACCTTGAAGAAAATGAGAAATTATGAAATCCAGTTGAGGCATTATATATCCAATTTTCCCTGAGAGAAGCAAAACCCTAGTTGTAGGTCAATTGCTTAGGAGGAGGACTTGTCTAATCAATTCCTTGTGTAGTCTTGAGTAATTGAGAACCCTAGGTGCATGAGGAGGTATCTTGAATCAATTTGTCTTGAAAGATGAGAGGTAAAATTTTGGGGTACAACACTACCCAAGTTCATAACCTCGATTGGCTCTTCATGCAGTTGTATGGCTCTTTCTTCCTGCATTAACAGCCTAGCAAGCTCTCCAGGTACTTCATAATCTTTCTCACCTTCGCCCTCGCCTTGGTAGATCAGATTTTTGAAGTTATAATTGGAAATAAAAGAAATTTTATCAATGGTATCCAGGGTGGATATGGATCTGCAATTTTTTGTGTGGGTGTGTGTAAGAACACATAACTATTTTGAAAGCAATAAAATAAAAGAAAGACAAAGAGTGCAAAATTTGAATGCAAACGTCCAATGATTTATTAAATGGAAATATGTGGATGAAAAATGACAACCCTAATAAATGGACCATTGTGCCCCTGGTAAGGCACAAGGTTTAAAGTTATTGTTTAAATTACATAACCAAAAACTTGAAAGCAAGAAAACAGAAATTAGAATTTACTCCCGACTAAAGGAGATTGGTATAAATTCTGCACCCTTACAGTTGTTGAGTCCATTGCCGGTAGTAGGGAAAATCCAACTGCCTATGTCGCAGTCGCTATCAGTGTCTTCCACAGTGTTGACTTTATTTTTGTGAAATCCATTGTTGTTGATGTGGAATGGCAGTCTTCTAGAATTAGCACGAGCACGATGGAAATCCCTATGAGCCTCTAAGGTGAAACCCAAACCAAATTTATTGGACTTGTAAGGGATGTTGGGAAGCTGACCCCAACCAGTGCCACCACCTTCTTCTACCACAACCTTAACGTCTTTCAGATAAGCCATTCTTGGTGGAATCTTGGTAACCTTAGGAACGGTGGGAGTAGCTTTGTCAACAGGGGTTGTATGAGGAATAACTTCAAAACTCTGGCAAGGAGTCTCAAAGAATTCACCATCCATCTCAACATACTTGAAGGAATTCAAATGGCTCACCATGTATTCTTCTTTGCTGCAAACTCTAACGATTTTTCCTTTTATGGGATACTTCGACTTTTGGTGTAAAGTAGAAGTAAGAGTGCCTGCCCCATGAATCCAAGGGCGTCCAAGCAAACAGGAATAGGATGGACGAATTTCTATCACATAAAAAGTACAGTTTAAGACCTTGGAACCCACTTTGATTGGAAGATCAACCTCTCCATGAACCATTCTCTTTGAACCATAAAAAGCTCTTACCATAATGTCATTGGGTTTTAGCTCAATTCCTTCACATTCAAGTTTGCCTAAAGTAGTTTTCAGAAAAACATTCAATGAGGAGCCTGTGTCCACCAATACATGGGATAAGGTAGTGCCCATACACTCAATAGAGGCATATAGGGCATTATTATGGTTCCTTCCTGCAGCAGTTAAGTCAGCGTCAGAAAAGCCTAGCCCATTATCAGTTATCAAGCTAGCAACATAATTTTCGAACTGATCAGCAGAGATTTCCTGCGGTACATGAGAGGATTTCAGGAACTTTACCAGAGCCTGAGCATGGGCTTCAGAGCACAACAACAAATATAGAATAGATATTTTGGAGGGAGTCAGCCCCAACTTTTCAACAATATTATAGTCACTCTTTTGAATAATTTTCAGTACTTCCTTCATCTCTTGCTTAGAGGTATCTTCAGCAGTAACCTCTTTTAGTGCCTTAGTCTTGGCAAGCTCAGCCATATGTTCTTTGCCTCGAGTCTTAGTAGTTGACTTAGTAGCAGAAATACGTACTAGTGTGGTAACCTATTTTGGAGAGATCTCTGGGGAGAAGACTCTTCCACTTCTGGTAACTTTACTGGTCCAAACAATATTGCCAACATCGAGATCAGTAACTTCAGTATTTTCACTTTCAACAACCAGTGGTTCTTGCTTGATGCCATGGGAGTAGACATCGGCTCCATAATTCTAAGGGATAGCCTTGTTAGAGGAATATGGAATTTTCCCAGGCGCGGTAATGACCAGAGGAGAAACCCTAATTTCGGTAGTAATCTTCACAGGACCCCTACAAGTGATCCTTACAGGAGTGCTAGAAATTACAGACACGTCTTCAAGCTTCAGGTCTCGAGCCATACTCTCCACAAAAGGATTCTTCTCAAATATAATCGCACGGTCATCCTTTAGACATTGAATACCTTCTTTCAACAGTTTGCAGCCATTGGATTCAGATGCACAATAGTAGCAGTCTTTAATGCAAACCGGAAATAAATCCGCTTGCAGCAACTTCTTCTTAACAACCATCAGAGGAGTAGTCAAGTCATTTACAGTAGAAATATAAGAAACATTATTAATAACATTAATTCCCTTGTCGTGATTAGGCATAGGTGCAGTTATCACATTAGTAGTCTTAGGAGGGTCAAATTTGATCTCCTTAGTGTCAATCATGTCTTGGATCTTGTTCTTCAGAGCCCAACAATTGTTGGTGTCATGTTTAGGGTTGTTGGAGTGATATTCACACCTTGCATTGGGATTATAACTGGGGGAAGTAGTATTAGGATTCTGAGGAGGATCCTTCAATGTAATCATTTCTTCCTTCAACATGTGTTGCAAAGCTTGAGACAATGGCATGTTGATTCTTATAAATTGTCTCTTAGGTGAGACATGCCTACGCTGATTACTCTGTTGTTGTTGTTGTACTGGCGCGGGATTAGACATCAGCATTGCCCCCACAGATTGGTTGCAGTCATTCTTACTACAACCCTTCTGGCTGTACATAGCATTGGATTCTTTCATACAATTGTAAGACTTCTCCACAGCATTCGAATATTTAGCCACCTGAATTTTACCGCTTCTAATTCCATTATTAACATGTTATCTTGTTAATATCAGTTCAGTGAAACCGGCTAAAGAACTTCCAAGTAGGTGATTATAGAATGGACTTGTTAGAAAGCTCATGAAGATGTCAACCAATTCCCTATCAACAAAAGGTGGTTGAACTTTGCCTACAAGATCTCTCCATTTTTATGCGTACTCTTTAAAGCCTTCCTCATAACCTATGGATATACTCTGTAGTTGCAAGAGGGTTGGTGCTAAATCAAAATTGTATTGATACTATTTATAGAAAGTTGCAGCCAAATCTTCCCAAGTATGGATATTGGTACATTCATGTTGATAATACCATTCTAGTTGTGTTCCAGACAGACGCTCTTGAAAGAAATGCAACCAAAATTTCTTGTCAACAGTGTGAGGTTGAATTTTCCGAACATATGATCTCAAATATAGCTTCGGGCAAGAAACACTATCGTACTTAGCAAAGGTAGGAGTTTTGAACTTAGGAGGAATGACAACTCCTGAGACTAAACCCAATTCCTGAAAGTTAAACCAGGCACCTTCTGGATCTCCAAAGCTTTCAGACGCTCTTCTAATAGCTTATACTTCTCATCAGCAGGGGGATGTTGCTCATCTAGATAATCCTCTTCTTCTTCATCAGGAAACTTGTTAGAACCAATGTCACTTATTTTAGTTTAGACATTTTTACCATATTCATCTTGGTTTTTATCTTCATCCAATGGGATATCAAAATCTAGAGCTCGCTTGACTGGACCACTAAATCTCCTACCCATGTTAAGGATGCCAATTGGTTTCTTTGTCTTCTTCTTCTTCTCTTTGGCGATGAGCGCCTTCATTTCTTCTTTCCCCTTGGCTATGTTTGGGAACATCTCTTAGAACTGAGGATTCTGAGTCTGGAGATTTTTTACTGTCTGTTCAAGAGCCATTTTTTTGCTGAAATAAACAACAAGAAGATGAGAAAACTTGTCTTGGAAACCTGTTATGTAATGTTATGTATGGTATGTCGATGGATATGCAATGTCTTCAAGGATCTAGTGGGATTTAAATTTGAAATGTTGGAAATTGAATCTGGTTGCAGCTTTATCATTTGAAATATTAGAAACTGAATCTGGTTGCAGATTTGTCTGAAGAACTTTGAGTCTTCATTTTTGAATTTCCTTCTATAATAATCAAACTCATCATATCCAGTGGGTCATATCCTCTGACTTTAGTGAATGTACTTTGATCTTGACGACATATGGCTAGAAGAAAATAAATCCTCTTTCCCCTTGCTAAAAATCTGGCTTATAATAATCCTGCACCATAAATCCCTAAGATCCTTGAAATGGTTAGTAAAAATTCTATGTTGTGATGATATGATGCTATGATGTCATGTTCATGTTAGATAAGTAGAAAACACACACAAGTTACACAAGAGCCTTAGGTTTAAAGGCCTGTATGAAGTCCATAAATAAGTACCCTCCTCTATTGAAGTTAAGTTGGCTCAACATGTCCAAAAATAGTAATCGGGTTCTAGGAATCTCATATCACCGATCTTTCTCGCAGACTTTATTTTAGCACAGAAACTGGCTTGCCACCAGAACATTCTTAATGTGCGATCTCAATGATCGTAGTTTCGAGTATCAACCAACCTTAGACAGCACCAAAGTTAGTTATCTCACTACCTTCTAATGGCCAAGATGGGTCTATTAAGGTTCTAAAAGTCAATTAGTGTTAATGACACCACGCGACAACCTAATGTTATCCTCGAATGACTCAAGGAACAACAGTACAAACCAAAGTGTCACACTAACGTAGCCATCATATTATCCATATCGGGTTTAGGATCTTACAAGCAAATAAACCCAAACAAATCCCTTAAAATAAAGCAAGCAAAGAAGACAATTAAAGCAAGTAAAAGTGATCTAAGACTCTAAGGTAACCCCTCTTTTTTAACTAGTAGTGCCCAGCAGAGTCGCGAGTTCTATAATATGGTGGAGAACTGACTTTTTGGTTTTATCCAAATGTGCAGATAGTTAGAGTCGCCACTGAATTTTCTTTTATCCAATATTTAGGAAAGGTGAAAAGAAAAGGAAATACCTTTGATAGATTTTGAGTTCGAGGGGGTAAGATATGAAAAGGGAAGGTGTTAGCACCCTTTTCATCCATAATTATCTACAGGCTCTTAATTACTTAGCTCACTTTTTAAAACTCTCTTTTTGTGTGTGATTTGTTTGAAAATATTTTGAAATCGCCAAGAATGTATACAAAGTGTTATTTTTGAAAATATTTGTTTGAAAGTGTATTGTGAAAAAAAGTTTTGAGAAAAGTTGTGAGCAAGCAATTAAGAGTTTCATACCCACTAAAGTCTTTCTTATTATATTCCTTCTCCTTCAGAGATAATACTATCCATACCATTAGTTGGTAGGTAGCCCTATCTATTAGATATGAAGGGACAGGTGTAGGGTCATTTTGTGGTCATCGAAGGTAACATGTAAGTATACCTTAGAAATTCAAAGGGACTCTCGTCATATTATTCGTAGGGACTAAATCATTTTTCATAGGAAACTTGAGGGACATCGAGAAACTATGATCTTTTTATTGTAGGTACTATGATGATTTGATCGAGGGTCCTTTTCTAAAGTATCCCTACTTTTGAGGGACATGACCAATATTCGTAAGGCAACAAGAGTGAGTACCCTAGAGTTGCAAGTGAGAAGAGTGTTTGTTTTCAGTTATTTATCTTGAGATTAGGGTTTTCTAAGTTATTTTTAGTCTTTCCATACAAACCCTAATTACTAACAATTGAATATAAGTACGGAAGGTAAAGTGCGGAATGTAAAATCCTAAGCTATTACATGGCTTTGGGAGATGTACATAAGTATAAATAAGGCAGGAAATAAACCTACGCTTATTACAACCTATGAGTAGTTACATAATAGAAGAAACGTGGAAAGTAAATCTACGCTATTACATTTGGAACGCGTCATATACACTTGAACTAGGAAAATTAAACAAGAAAGTAGAAAAGAAAAAGTGAAATGATTTTATGATTTTTTGTGAAAATAATTTAAGTTGGTAATTAATCAAAACCTAAAATTCTAATTAATTTTAATATTTAAGGGAAAAAAAGGTTAATTAATTAATTAATTAAAACAAGAAAGTTAAATTTAATTAAAAAAAACTATACCTAATTAATTAGTATTAGAAAAAGTTATTTTAATGGTTGATTAAAAAAACAAATTAGGGTTAGGGAAAGAAAAATCAATGAAATTAGGTTAAAACAAGATAAGGGAAAAAAATTGCATGGGGTGGGTGTTGAACCCACGCCCTCTAGCCTTCTAACTGCCTTTCTTGCCACTAAGCCAAGCGCTCCTTGGTGTTTGGAAATAGGCGCTGAATAAAATATGTGAGACCTGTATAAATTGGAAAATAAAAAAAAGATTGCAAAAGGCAGGGATCGAACCCACGCCCCTACGTTCATAACCCAACGCCTTGACCAGCAGTTATACTCTCTCATCCATTCAACAAATGAAACATGTTAAATATAATATTAAAGTGGATCGGAGAGGCGTCGAAGCCCTAGCTCCAGTCGTCTTCTCTGATGAGGTGGTTTTGTCAACTTGCAAAAAGAACGCACATTAATGAACAAGAAGTACTCTACCCCACTAAATTGACCCTTGTGAATCCATTGGTTACCTTAGTTTTTGCTAAATCGTCCTGCATAATAAGATACACACAAGATAAGGCAAAATGGTTTAAACATGGTGATGAGATGTTATGGCGTTATGGACCTCATGCAAGGGGTCAATCCTGCATTGTTTTGTCTTAAGAACACATTAGAATTGTTAGTTTCAATCAAAGAATTATAAAAATTAAAATACAAATTTGAACAAAACCATGACACCAGAGATGAATGAGATGTAGGTTTTAGACATCTTTGATCATCAAGGATGATCCCAACTTACTCTATGGTACTTCAGGAATCAATTTGAGTTGATGGTTGGCCTTAAGGATGGTTGTACGATGAACTTCAAGTTTATCCTAGTTCTTGCAAATTTTAATCATCAAAACCTTATCTCTTGCCCATATTTTTTCGTCCCCTTTTGTCGTAATATGATGAGCATATATATAGGAAGAAATTAGGTTAAAGGATGGGCTTGGACATCTTGTAAACCTATCTTTGATTTTGTTTTGAAAATAGATTGGAATAACATAAAACCATGAAGATTTGATACAAAAATAGGTTCACACAGTTTTTTCATGATCTTGGGGCCCCAAACAAAATCAAATCTTAAGCCTTTTATGTTTTGTACATTGTTTGATATTTATTTGATTTAATTTTGAATTTCAATGAATAAAATCAAAAATAAAAGAAACAAAGGTTAAAAAAATTAATGAATGGACCTAGGAATCTCTTATGAGGTCAAGAACACTTTTGACTTTAAAATATAATCCCATTAGCCCAAAAATTCAAATTTGTTCATATTGGATTTCATGCATTTCCTCAAAATTTCCCAACTTGCACAAATCATAACTCTCTCAATTTTTGTCATATTAAGGTGATCTTTGACTTTTTGGAAACATCGAAGTGTACCCTACAATCTCTATGTTATTAATTTTTTCATTTCAAGACTTTATCTTGATGTAAATTGCTTTGACAAAAAGTATCTTTTTGTTGACTTTTAAAATGACTTGTAATGTTTTGACCCATATCTCTCAAATGAAGCATTTTTGGGCCTTGAGCTTAAAGAGGCAAAGTTGTAGAGAATTGAATTTCCTTCAAGATGAGCTATGGTTGATAATTTTCTGATGAAGTATGTAAAAGTTATGCTTGGTCAAATTTCAATTGACTTCTCCTTAAAAATCCATAATTTAGTAACTTTTGACTTTTGATGAATCTTGAGTTTTCTTGATGAATCATGATCAACCCTTTATCAAATGATGAATGTGACTTCAAAATTTTGATGTTAACCAAAAATCTTGAAGTTTAACTGCAAGTTGGTCAAAGTTGACTTTTTGCCCAATACAATTGATTTTCAATCATCTGACTAATTGTCTGAGCAAACTTGTGCTGCAAGACTTGAAATTTGGCATGAAAATTCTTTGATGCATATGAGAAACCATTAAATCCACTTGGGTAGTCTTGAGCAATTGAGAACCCTAGGATCATGAGGAGGTATCTTTAAAAATGGGAGAGAAAATTTTAGGGTACAACAATCATTATCATCATCACCATTAAGATAACTTTAATCTTCATTTGTATGTTGTTTGAGGTTTTCGCTTAATCTCTTCATCATAATATTTAATTAGAACATAAAACAAAAATAAGCACGATAAATATCATACATTTTCGATAAAACTCTAAAATCTCAAATAATGCACATACCGAATATAACTCTTGAAATATTTCCATATATTTCTCCCTTTCTTCTCTCTTCTCGTCTAACATCCTTCTTTGTTCTTCTAATTGCTTCTCAACATTTTCAATATTTTGTCTTTGTGCATTAAATTTTGGGCTTTCGGTACCTTTTTTAGACTCAAAGAATAACCTCAAGTTGGCACCTTCTCTAACACCACAGACACACCCACCATGCTCATCTATTCCGATTGCTTCTACTAATATGTCATGTCATGCCTTTGGAACAAATATGCCTTCGCATCTGTCCATATGCTTTCTTTGACTTTTTCATCCATTTTTTTCCAATCATCTATCAATATACTTACTTTTCTAGGTCCAAGGAACGCAACATAACTCTTAAAAATAGTGTAATATTCATAATCAACTACTCTAAAACGAATCAAACTCGATCGAAATTTTTTCACCTATTAAGTTGCAGACTAATGTGAATTAGGGCATCATTGTGACACCTCTTTGCGATCTTTTCGATTGAGTATCATTTGTTTGATTTTCATTCGCACAACTCTTATTTGTTTGAGTTTCTTCGCTAGTATTCGATGAAGAACTCGACAAGGTCGACATCTATGTTCAAAACAACAACCACAATAACAACCACACCAGTGGCAAATAAAATTTACCGTAGATGCATGGGGAAAATATTTATGTATCCTGAACATGATGACTAAGTAAATGATGTTGATGTTGGTGTTGTCCTCCTTCCTTATGGCAACAACGGTGTTGTTGTTATCTTCCTTCTCTATGGTTACAACTTGGTTGGTGTACTCTTCTTTCTGAATGTCACGATCGTGATGGTCTTGTCAACCTCCTTGACGATGATGACGAAAATGACATATACATAGTGAATAATGGATACTTAAGAGACAAGCTAGGATGAACAATGATATTTTGGTTGAAATCGTGTATTGTTTTACAGTATTGAACGTTAGGGTTTAGGGTTAAAATCATGTATTGTTTCGTCTTGTTTCTTTTTTCAATGGAAAAAAGAATACTGAAGAGACAAGATAATTAGGAATGTATAATATTATAAAGATATCACCATGACCAAAGCCAGCAACTGTTATGATATATTACTTTCATAGTGAAATTTCATAAAGAAGCGTTAGAGTTTAATTTACAATTAAAAATTTTAAATTAAAAAAAAACTATATCACAACGGTGGAACATACCAACCACAATCATAACCCTTTAAATTTTTTATTTAAAAATAAATATATAAAAAATGACTTAATACTAAAGAAATAATATATATATATATATATATATATATATATATATATATATATATATATATATATATATATATATATATATATATATATATATATATATATATATATATATATATATATATATATATATATATATATATATATATATATATATATATCAATTAGATTATATTACTCAATTGATAGTAGGAATAGATTTACTTGAATCTCATGGCATAGGGTTCAATTCCCATGAAAAAAATTTCATTTCTAAGCATTTACAACGTAAATAATTTTTTATTTATCAAATCTAACAATTATGCCATATTTTACAGTTAATTTTTAATATATTTATCAAATCTAACAATTAGTTTGATTGGATTCAATGCATGCATGTGAGTGAAAAACTATGAAGTCAATACATACAGCTTATAAATCCTTAATTGAATAGTCTGTCTTATATATTTTGTTTATGACTTAGTGTGAGGTGTACGAATAAACTCAGGTGCATGCGAGATACGTATCAGGCCAATATAGATTTCATACATTGTTCTTGATTCAATAAGTCTCCGAGATTCAACTTATTTAATATTATTGAATTATAAAGAAAAAATTAAAGAAATGGTAAAAGATATGGACTTTAGTGTTCATCGTCATCATATGTGAAATTTGTAATTTTTTTATAAGTTCATCATTTCAGTTCTCAGAGTCTAGGATACATCTTGCAAACCCTAGTTGGTGTGGTATTTTACTTGGGGAATTGGAAAATATATTAAATTTGTTGTTCTGTCACACTCTATTTATTAAAAATGTGATGTATATACTATTCAGTCTTGGCTTTCTCTTTGGCATTGATCATCATACTTTCCTTAAATAAGTAATTTACTTGTCTTTTTCCCCGTCTCTTCAAATAAAATATTACTAATAAGTGAGATTTTTCTATTTATATCTTCGACCACCATACAAAATAACATATCATATAAACAATAAGATCTATTCCCAGAACCCTTCAAAACTATCAATATTTTTCTCATGGTTATATTATGAAAAGTAGTCTTATTACAATTCGTCTAATAAGAGTAGATTTCTAAGTTCACCAAAAAAAATTGTTTTTGATTGAGTTGAATACTTTTTCAATTTAGAAATTTTTTGTTTGGATTCAAAATTAAACTTGTGAAAAACTTTAATTTAAGAATTGTGTGATTAAGTCTCAGTTTTGGTTTGAGATTAACATGTTAAAATCTCATTAATTATTGGTTTGCTTAGTATAAAATCTAGATTCGCTTCAAGTTAGGTCCGATGTTAAAAGTTTGATTCAGTTCGAGATTAGTTCGGTGGTAAAATCGCACATGTTCTTAATTAATTTGGTATAAAACCAAATTTCGGTTTACGAGTTCAGCCTGATGTTAAAAGCTCTCCAAGATTAAAGATCAACCTGTTAATGTGGTGTATTTGCAAGTGTACGGAATATCAAAATAATATAAAATATTGTCGAACCTTCAGAGACCAAAAGTCAATCATATCGCTATGTATTATTGCTTTGTAAATCTAAGACTATTGAAAAATATTTTAGTTGTAAAAGGACAAGAAATAAATTTTAGTTAAGAAAATGTTAATAAAAGTAACACCAGAATGTAATTCCCAATGCACCTTTGAGGCTCATATAAACTTTGGCGTTTATTTTTGGTTTAAAATATTTTTCGGAGGAAATACTTACTTAAACACAATGCTCACTTTCGCACAAGTGATGATAATGATATCTGAAACTTAGAAACAAAAATAGTATATCTAAATAACAAGTTGATCTTAATACTAAAGTGTGGCAGTTTCTCAATGCGAGAAACTACTGATTTTACACTACTAAAATTTCTGCCTAAAAATAAACTTCTAAGAACTTGGATGCTAACAAATCTAACAAAACTACCTATTTATAGTGTTATAGATGCAGAAGATGCAGTCCAATCATGTAAAAATCATGGGAGAAAATATAGGGAAAGTGAGGAAAGACTGAGCAAAAACGACAACTATTTTTCAGGAATTGAAGTGCATTGAGGACGCCATGCACCGTGGAAGTTCCCACTAGTACAAATTAAAGGTTGTGGCTGGCTAGCAAGGGATGGCGGGTGCCATAGGTCTTTGACTCGTATTTTTTCTCCTTTATTTCTCAATTATGGGTCCCATGCTATCTTAGTCATGGCTAGAACCGTGGCAGGCCCCATGGAGGTCGCCGCCAATGTATTTCTGCCGTATTTTCTTCGTTTCACACCGTTTTTATTTTGGTTCTTCATGTAACGACTTCTACCTGTAAAGTACTCCCTCTTTTCCATATTATAAGAGAAATTTACTTTTTAGATTCATTGAATAGTTAATGTATCTGATCTATATATAGACCAGATACATTAATTATTCAATGAATCTAAAAAGTAATTTCTCTTATAATATGGGACGGAGGGAGTACCTGAAACATGCATAAAATACCAACATCATACTACATACAATCATGAAATGTATATAAAACGGATAGAAATACATGTTTATCGAGTCGGAAAATGCTATAAGTTTCATGGTTATCAAACTTCTCCATACTTAAACCTTTGCTTGTGCTTAAGTAAGTTGCTACACATATGAACAAGCTTTGGATTATTTGCACCATATAATATCAAGACTCGGAAAAAAAATTAGCATTCAGATACTCATTATAGGCTACAAAGTCTACTTCGGTTAAGATCACATCGATATGTACTAACTTACACACTACGGGTATCGTAAGAACACAAATCTGCAATTGTGCGGTCATAAGCCTCATTCATATACAAACCAATATGAATCATGTTATTATGCTTAAGCCTAATCCACTCACCCTCCTTTTTATAATTTTCATTCTAGTGCAATCACATTAAGTCAGTTATCCGTACACACATATATTAAGGAAACCTGCTAGTGACAATGAACATTCTTTGCACGGGGTTCTGGTAACGAAGCGGTTCAACCCCTTTTCCCAACTACGGTTGCGAGGGAACATGCCAGAATCTGCCATACCAAGTCCAGCACTAGTGACCTCTGGACCAACTAACAACGAATGTTTATTATTATTTTTTGTAGGTTCAAAAACTGTTAGGCTAAACGTCCAGGCGACGATCACCTAACTTAAAAGGCGTATTCCAAATTTTGAATTCAGGATCACTCACTTATTTGAATTGACTTCCCTACGTAGTATGTGTTTAAGATGGTGTTGACAGCTGATATAAACTACTTAAGGACTATTAAAGGGTGAGAATTCAAGGTTATGACATAATAAGTACTTAAATTGGCCTCCATACTCGGGAGATTTAAATGATACCGATCTTGTTAAATTTTCCCAAGTCTCTATAATCTAACCTCAATTTAATTTGTAGCCTAATACTTTCTAATCGTGAAATGAACTTCAAAGTCAAATTTTTTTGTTATGGCTCAAGAAAATTTGAAAAATAAATAAACAGCAAAAACCACACATAAAGACTCGACACCACATGCATTAACTCTACTAACAACAATTAAAATAAAAATAGTAAAGTCCCAATAACACTAAATAAACTAGAAAACGATAAATCTACTAAAAAATGATAAAATAAAAAAAGTAAAGTTCCTCCCCCACACTTAAATCAAACATTTTCCTCAATGTTTTGATAAAAGTGGGAGAAAGGGAGAAAGAACTTGGAATGAGAACTCAGTGCCGACCACAGCCTCGGTTTCGACCATATCTTCAACGACCATGTTGAGGAGGAGGTGGCATGTGTGTATCATACATATAATGTAACAAATCATCCACCCCCATATGTAACATGTCATATGTTTGATTAGATCACCTATATTATGCTCGGTACGTCCTACATAGTCATGTTGCTTTTGTTATATCTACTGGATGTACGTCATCATTTCGATTTGTTGTCACTGTATATTTCTAATTAGATGGTCAGGTGCATCATCTATATCATCCCAGTATCATAGTTGAAAAAGGACGTCATCAAGTTTTGTTTTTTATAACAACACCGTCATATTCTTCTCGGGACTGATGTCCGGAAAAGGTACCTGCAGCATGGTTAGTAAAATGTGGTGCAGTGTGTGCAGGTGGATCAGGATTATGGGAAGATCGGTGTGGTGGTGGAATTAGTGCAGGAGAGCCTCGCTCTCTCCGGTCATACTCATCATTAGTAGCACTATCAGCAATGACATCCTCAGGAATGTCCATGGGCTCCGGTTCGGCCGCAGGAGCAGCATTTATGTCATTAGTCCAATTGGCCTCATTAAGCACAAATTTAAGGTTCAGGCAAGGTAAAACAATGCTAGCAATGTCCATGTTATGGACAATCAACAAATATTTTTCTTCTCGCCTAGCTCTCACAGATCGCATGTTCCTACAAAAGCGGATATCAAGGAAGCGGGTGGTAAAGGGTCTAAGGTAGCAAGCTTTGTATCAATCCCCAAAGCACGAATAATGGACGTAATCAATCCTCCAGAGGAAATGGCCCCTTTTTAGCGGTGCGAACCGCATGCATATAGGCTATTATGAATGGTGTCGAATTAATTTGTGTTGGTGCAAAAACAACATGTATGTAGAACATCTCTTTAGCATTTGTCTTATTAGTATTATCCCGACAAAACTGGTGTTTGCCATCATTTGGAGAAAATAGCGTATGGTCAGGTTATGTATTTGACATAATACATTACCCTAAACATATCAGTTGCAAACCCCGTTAACTGTATCCATAAATTTCCAGCAGTATACACCTAAACATTTTCCAATGGTGCTTCATAAACAACGCCCTCTCCATAAGGAAAATTCAGTGTTTCAATAATTTGATCAGTGCTATATGTGTACTCTATATTAAACATTCGAAATTGAACATTGTTGGAGGTGAAATTAGTGTCGGGTGATATGGTGTAAATAAGAGAGCTAATAAATTCTAAAGTTAATTCAACATAAGTAGCATCTCTACGTGCATAAAAATCTATTAGACTCGATTTATCTAGCATCCAATACAAACTGTCAAAAATCCCTAGACCACGTAAACAAGAATCGTCTACATACCTTATCGGGATAATTTCCCGATCCAGCAGAGCTTCATACTTCTTTCGTTGCCTCTCTCCATCTCTTCATTCCAAAAAAGTAAAATGTTGAAAAAAACTCTTGAAAAAACTCTAGAATTTCCTCCATTGTTCCATTGTGAGAAAGTAATTAAGAGTTTCTTACCTGCTAAAATCTTTCATTTTCTTTTCCTTCTCCTTTAGAGATAGTACTATCCATATCATTAGTTGGTAGGTAGCCTTATCTATTAGATGTGAAGGGACAGACGAAGGGTCATCATATGGTCATCATATGGTCATCAAAGGCAACATGTAAGGGTACTTTAGCAAATATATCGGAGGGACTAGATCTTTATTCGAGGGTATTTCGCTAAAGTATCTCCACTTTCAAGGGACATGACAGTTTATTCGAATACAATAAAGAGAGGTTACCCTAGAGGTGTAAGTGTGAAAAGTGTATTCAGTTTGATTATTTGTCTTCAATTAGATATTTCTATTGATTGATTTTAATATTTCCATACAAACCCTAAGTACTAGCAGTATAAAATATAGCAGGAAAATTAAAGTGCAGAATGTAAAGACGTAAGCTATTATAAGGCTTTGGAGCAGTTACATAAGTAGGAAAATGCGGGAAAGTAAACCCTAAAACTATTACATCCTATGAGCAGATACATAATAGAAAAAAAGTGTGAGAAAATAAATCTAAGCTATTATAATTAAAGAGTGAAACCTATACACTTTTCTAAGAAAATAAATAGCAAAAAGAAATAATAAAATATTTTAGAAAAATGTTTGAATGTTATAAAATCTAAGTTTGTATTTTTGTATTTCTATAGAAAATAATTTAAAATGATAATAGTAATTAAAATCTAAGTTCTAGTTGATTTTAATATTTAAGAAAATATTAATTATCCTAATTAATTAATAAATAAAAATATGTCAAAAATTTATTATTGATTAAGAGAACCCTAATTCTAATTAATTTTAATATTAAGAAAAAAGTTAAAATAATTTAATTAATTAGTAAAATAAAAAAATTGTCAAAAAGATTAATTACTCATTAAAATACTTAATCCTAATTTAAAAATAATTAAAGTTTGTTAATGATTAATTCGATAGTAGTTAGGAAAATAAGAAGAAATTAGGGTTAGTGAAAAAATGAAAGAAAAAAAAAAAGAATGTCTGGAGTGGGTGTTGATGATCTTACCACCACGCCACCTGTTGTTTTTTGTCAAACATGTGAACAACAATATAGATAAAAGAAGATTAAATCAGAAAATCAGAGATTAAATAAAATTGAACACACGCACTGGTGGCGAGGTCCCGATATTTGAATAGATGGATAGATGTGACACGCCTAGTTGGTAGGTAGCACCATATTCTCCGATGGTTCTAAACATTAAAACCTGTGAAATCAACATCAAATAACAAAACAAAGTTCCCAAATTGGCTAATTAAGAGGCTGCGAGTTCAATGGTGTGATTAGTTTCATATGAAACAGCCTGCAACTATAGACTCGCAGCTTTGAGAGCTTCTTGCCCCAACAATGGTGAAATGCGATTCTTGAATTATACTTCACAAGTAATGGACCAAAACAGTTCTAAACCTCATCATGAACATGTATGTATACACCAAATCATTCAATAATGCATGAATTAAGAGTTTGAGATTAATAAAGTTACCAAAATCGATGATGTTGAGGGAGAGAGCTCTAGCGTGATTCAAACTTGAGAAATGATATGGATGAACTCCCGGAGTCTTCAGGAAGGTGAATTGATGCTCAAAATTTATTGAGAATGGTTGGAGATAAGGGTTTTTTTGTTTGCCCTAGCTCTTGAGATTTTTGAGATTTTTTAGGGTTCTTCTTGAGGCAATTTCGTAATCTCTGATGGTCTGAATGTGTTCTCTATTTATACGCCATGAATTAGGTCAACAAACATGAATCAAATCTTTGTATTTTATGATAAAATATTTGATTCAATTTTTTTGAATGGAAAAATATCTTTTTGAGCTCAATCTTGTGCCAAATCCAATCTTCATGATCCCTCTGGATTTTTTAGCATGATTATGTGATATTGGACTCATGATTTGATTCAAAATAGATCTTCACACCGTGTATCATTTATTTGATATTTTAGTTGATTTATTTTTCTTTTAAATGAATAAAAATTAAAATAAAAAGAAATAAAATCCATCAAAAAATAAATGGATTTAGGAGTCTATTATAAGCTCAGGAACACGTTTGGACCTAAGAGATAAGCCCATTAGCCCAAAAATTCAAGTTTGCTCAATTTGTGTTTCATGCATTTTCTCAAAATTGCCCAACTTTCACAAACCATAACTCTCTCTATTTTTGTCATATAAACTGATCTGACTTTTTGAAAACCTCAATATGTCCCTTACAATCTTCATGTTGGTCATTTTTTCATTTGAAGATTGTATCTTGATGTAAATTGCTTTTACAAAAAGTGTCTTTTTGTTGACTTTTGAAATGACCTATAATGTTTTGGTTCATATCTCTCAAATGAAAAAAAATTGGACTTGATCTTAGAGAGACAAAGTTGTAGAGAATTGAATTTCCTTCAAGATGAGATATGGTTTAGAAATTTTTGATGAAGTATGTGAAAGTTATGCTTGATCAAAGTTCAGTTGACTTCTCTTTAAGAAAACCCTAATTTAGTTACTTTTGACTTTTGATGAATATTTAGTTTTCTTGATGAATCATGATCAACCCTTGATCAAATGATTAATGTTACTTCAAAAGGTTAATTTTAAAATTTTTAGTTTGACTGTAAATTGGTCAAAGTTGACTTTTTGCCCAATATAGTTGATTTTCAATCATCTGACTAATTAACTGAGCAAACTTGTGCTGCAAGGCTTAGAATTTGGCACGAGGATTCTTTGAGGCATTATAAGTCCAATTTTCCTTGAGAGGAGCGAAACCCTAGTTGTAGGTCAACTGCTTAGGAGGAGGATTTTTCTGGCTAACTCTTGAGAATTTGAGAACCCTAAGAGCATGAAGAATTATCTTGAAAAATGGCAGGGCAAATTGTGGGGTACAACATATACCCCTGTTCAATCTTCTTAAACCTGAAGAGTTAGATTGGCATGCTCGTCATTTGTGATCTAAAGGTGGAAGAGGATTAAACACTTAAGTGCCTAAAATTTGCACTCACATGTGCATGAAGTAACATTGTTGGTTGATTGTATTGCTTGAATGGGCTTTAAAGATGCCATTTGGAGAGGTGATAGAGTGTCGTGGGAGATGGGCTTATAGATGCAATCCAAAGTAATTGTTGATAGGAGTATCAGAATGAGTCTTTGCTTGACTATATCTAAGAAGTATACTAGAATAAATTTGTCTGACTGTATCTAGCAGATGTGATAGGGAGTGTCAGAATGAATCTTATGTCTCTGTTATATCTGAATAATGTTCTAGAATGAGCCTATGTCTTGACTGTATCTTTAAGAGGATTAGAATGAGTCTTCGTCCAACTGTAACCGAGAGGATCAGAATGAGTCTTCGCTCGACTATATCTGAGAGGGTCATAATAAGTATTCACCCGACTGTAATTGTTATCTATATTAGAATGAATATATGCCTGATTGTATCTATAAGAGGATTAGAATAAGTCTTTGCTTGAATATATCTAAGGTCCATGTTAGAATGAGTCTACACTTGACTTTATCTAAAGATATACCGGGATAAATATCAGAATGAATATATGTCTTGACCGTATCTAAATAGTATCTGGAAGATGTATTAGAATGAGTATCAGAAAGGATCTATGTCTCGATCGTAACTGAATTGTATCTATAATATGTATTGAAATGAGTCTACGCCTTACTGTATCCAAAAGATCATCAGAATGAATCGTCGATTGGTTGTATATGAAGTATGATAAACTGATGATAATATTTATTTGTTTGCGAGATAACCTAAAAGAAACAAAGTTAGTTTTATGCCATGTCATGATGTATGTAATTCATTGTGTAATGATGCTCTAAAAATAACTGAGAATGTGTTTTGTATGTGTATGCTATGATATTATGTAAATGATGTATGGGTGCAAGATGTCGGTAACGGTAGCTTCGTATAACATCTTTGGATGGGAAAATAAATCTGTGGCTCTTGCTGGGGAATGAAGAATATGAATATTTTATTTCTTCTAGGAAAGATTTTGCTGGGGATAATAAAGCCCTGACTGTTGCTGGGGATTCCTGCTTTTTGTTTGAGGACACTTCACTGGAGAGGTTCGACTTCTGCTTGGGGATATAAGAGTTCCAGAAAGATTGGTCGTTCAACGTTCTTTTAACGGATTAGATTCCTATATACCCTGACTGGGGACCAAAGGGATGGATAATCCTCTGATGTGCTGTCTAACCAAGTTCCAAATATGGATGTCAACTCTTCTGGGGAGATCAAAGTTGAATGACATCTAGCCGAGGAAGAGAATCCTGTCGAGGAATTGCAATATGGCAGAAATAAACTCTGTTGGGGAAATAAACCCTACTGGAGAAGAGAAATCTCGTAAACTATCTTAAGGGGATAATCTATGATGGGGATGAGCTTATAAAGATACTTCTGTAGAGATTTCTCTGTGGAGATTCCATTGTGGAGATTGGTGGATGACTTTAACATTATCCAAAATCCTAGAGTCTTTAGTAAATGTTAATCCTATTTTTATGCATATATTTTGTTAACAATAATCATGTTTAAATGCATATGTTCATTCAATGTAATCGTTGGACGTTTTTGCAAACAAAACAGAGAAAGTAAAATAATTTTGAAATCTAAGTGCATTGATTCTTAAAGTTTTCCTATAAAATGACAGTTTTATACAAAGAGACAGAAATCCTAGTAAGAAGGAATCAACGTAAGAATGAAGAAAGTGTACATACAAAGAAAAACAGCTATGTGGAAAAGATCCCATTGAGTGTCAACTCTGATATTGCCCATATATCTTTAAACATCTCATCCCTCATTGTTGGAAGAAGTTGATTGAATTAATTTGTACCATTTGAACTTCATGTTGATAACAAAGCTTGTTGTAAGTAGATGATTCAACAGGACATAGTTGTACGCTTTAATCCCTAACTTATGCATGTACCTCCCTTTCGGGTTTTCAGTCCACTAGAATACCCTTTTTTCGCCAAGCCTCCTTTTTAGGTTTTCAACTTGCGGGTTGTACAATTTTTATTTATATATCCATAATTTTTTTCCCGGACCCTTTTGGTTCACCGGGATGCCCTTATTTTTTCCTAGGCCAGTCAACCTAGCAGGTCTCTTTTATACGTAGTATTTTTTTACTATTTCCGCGTTCCTATGGTGATGAAAATCTTAACCGTCCATGGTAGTAAGTATTATAGCACCACCAGAAAATATATTTTTGATCACAAATTGCCATTTGTATGGGGAGTCCATTTGCCCCTGGGATCACCTTGTGGTAGGATGCTGCACTTTATTACCAAATTACCAAGCTTGTATACCCGATGTTTGACTTTCCTGTTAAAGGCTATGATCATGGGTTTTATTGATACAACTGACCATGACAAACAGTTGCAAGCCATTTTCCATCGATCAAATTTATTTGGTCTAGTCGAGTCTGAGTCCATTCATCTTCATCTAAACCTGCGTCTTTCATAATCCTTAGGGAAGGAATCTAGACTTCAACAGGTAAGACATCCTCCAAACCGTAGACTAGAGAGAATGGGTTAATCTAATTGATGTACGTACTGAAGTGCGATAATGATGAAGAGCAAATGGTAGCATCTCAGGCCAATATTTGTACGTCATCGTCATCTTTTGCAAGATCTTGATATTCTTGTTGGTGCCTTCCACTGCGCCATTCATTTTTAGTTGATATAGATAAGAATTATGGTGTTTAATCCTGAACAGCATGCATAGTTTTGTGATCATAGTATTGTTAAGATTGGTACTATTTTCCGTGATGATCCTTTTAGGGATGCCATACCGACAGATAAGGTTGTATTTAATGAACCGTGCCACAACATTCTTGGTAACTGAAGCAAATGAGGCTGTTTCAACCCACTTTGTAAAGTAATCAATAGCGACCAGGATGAAACGATGACCATTAGAAGTAGTAGTTTAATCTCTCCAATCATATTAATTCCCCACATTGCAAACGGACAAGGAGCAGTCAATACATTCAAAGGAACCATAGGCACATGTACTTTGTCAGCATAAATTTGGCATTTGTAGCACATTCTGGAATGATGATGGCAATTAGTTTCCATTGTAGACCAATAATAACCCGCTCTCAGAATCTTCTTAGCCACTGTATTCCCATTGGAGTGAGTAACAAAGACTCCTTCGTGCATATCTTCGATACTTTTCTCAGCTTCCTTCTTTTCTACACAACGAAGTAGAGTCGAATCGTGATTGCGCTTGTACAAAATTTTGTTACTCAAAGAACTTGGCAGAGAACCTCCTTAGAAATTTCTTATCATTAATAGATGCTCCTTCAGGATTCTCTTGAATCTCTAGGTATCTTTTTACTACGTGGTACCAAGGATTTTCCTCTACTCCATCATTATAAACTTCATAGCAATGTGTCGGTTCATCTAGTCTCTCAATAGTAATTCGAGGAGCTTCATCATCCCATATGACTTTGTACATAGATTACGAGGTAGATAATGCGTCTGCCAATTGGTTCTCTTCTCGTGGAATATGTTCAAAAGTGATTTCCTCGAAGTATGGAATTAATGTTAACACATGGTCTCGATAAGGAATGACATTTGGATGATTCGTATCCTATTCTCCCTTAATATGAATGATCACTAGGGCTGAGTCCCTATACACATTCAAAAATTTAATTCTCATATTGATGGTGTGAAACGGTGGAAGAACTGACTTGAGGTTTTGCGTTTGTGTTTGCAAATGTTTCGGTTTAGCAAGAGTCGCCACCGACTTTTTATTTTATCCTAAGGAAAGGTCAAAAAGCACAAGAAAGACCTTTGAGATGTTTTCTTGGGTTCGGGGAGTAGATTATGAAAAGGGAAGGTGCAATCACCCTTTTCATCCATGGTTATCCATGGGCTCTTAGTTACTTGTTTAGATCACTTGCTTTTGCTTTTCAATTGTTTGAAATGGTGTTTTGTGTGTGGTTTTGAAAGATGTTTTGAAAATAGGCCATCGTTGTGGCAACCTTTGTAATGATTCTTGTTTGAATATATACAAAGGTGTTATTGTCTTTTGAAAAGATTTCAATGTTTGAAAGTTTGATTTGGGAAATGTTTTGAAATTGTGTTTGTGTGCTTTTGAAAATAGCAAGGATGTTTTTGCAAGCTTTGATCAAGTAACTAAGAGTTGTCTATCCTATTTTACTCAAAGATATTTCCTATATGTTTTTAACCCTTTTGACAGTGTTGTTTCACCATTGCATTTGGTGAAAACCTTGTGTTAGGATGTTAAACGGGACAGGCGCGGGTCATCGTATAGACCATGATAGCAATTGCGTTAGGTGTCTTTGTCAATTTTCTGAGGGACTTGATCATTTTTGTTTAGGCAACCAAGATAGCGTCATCGAGGGACTATGATCTTTTGTTTTTGTTTTGCCAAAGTACACAACATGCATAACATGTCCTATTTTTTAGGCAACAAGTGGATTGTAACCCTAGGGGTGCAAGTGTGCATTGTGTATTGATTTTCATGCATATTTGTCTTTGATTAGGTCAAGCTACTTGTTGATTGGGATTTTTGCATACAAACCATAATTCTCTAATCATGGCATAATTGAAAGCGTAAAGTGCGAGAATTTAAAAGTCTAAGCTATTACAACATGATTATGGGGATGGGGGTACAATCTTTGAATGGGGGTGTGTTGTACCCCAAAATTTGCCCTCCCATATTCTTCAAGAAATTGCCAAGTCAAAGCTTCAAAATTCCCCAAGGGTTGCACAGTTCAAGGGTCTCCTAAAACAGTCAAGATTAGGGTTTTTATTCTGATCAAGAAAATGAAGTTTCCAAGGGCCCAATCAAGTCTCATATGCCAATAAACATGGTCAAGCATCCTCATACAAAGTTTCAAGACTTTCAGCACAAAATTGCACAGTCAAAAACCCTAATTGCACTACAGTCAACTGTAGGGGCAAAATGGTCATTTGGCAGTCAAAAGTTCAAATTCTTGGTCAACATCTCATTTTGAAGCCACAAACATCATTTGATCAATGCTTGATCATGATTCTCGAAGCTTGGCTCAAAAATCATCAAGATGCAAAAGTTTCCTTATTTGGACAGTTGAAAAAGTCAACTGTAAATTGACCAGGGCATAACTTCCACATGGATTATCAGAAAAATTCCATCCAAAGCTCATTTTGAAGAGAAAGACATTTACTACAACTCATCTTCATACTTCAAGTCCAAGAAGTGCTCTCACAAAGAGTTATCAATTTCAACATTATAGGTCATTTTCAAAAGTCAACAAAAAGGGACTTTAAGTCAAAGGCCATAACATGAGATTGGTAAATCAAAATGACATGGGACCAAAGGCATTGGTTAGAGGACTCAAAGACCTTTCCAAAATGTCCAAGAACATGAGAAAAGCTTAATAATTGAGCAAGTTATGCCTTGTGGAAGTTGGGAAATTTTTGGATATTTTGAAAAGTCAACATTGGTTCAAATGACCTAAAATTGTTAATGGGCCTATTTTTCTTCCATAATTCATCATCCAAGGCATGTGCACGACCATTTTGCCCAAAGGGAAGTTTTTCTCCATTTTTATTTATTTATTTGAATTTTTTATTATTAATAATTCATTTAATCAAATAAAATACATGAAAAATATAAAACCAATGAAATAAAATCTTTTTGTGCATGAAATATATTCAATAATTCGTGCATGATCAGATATGGAAGAATTGGAATTGATTGGATATGATTTGTACAAAAATAGCATGAAAAAAGATTGGAAAAAGATCTTGAAAATCAAATCTCAAAAACCATGAATGCAAAGGAGTTGGATTGTTTTTCTTGACCTAATTCACTCTATACTTAAGCCTGAACACAAACCTAATGCCAAGGACCACTAAGCTGCGCAAGAATCTGGAAATCAAACACACAATTTTTCTTAAAAATCTCAATTCTGAAAACACTTGTGCAGGACGATTCAAGGCGAAATTTTTATCCCATCACCTTCCTGAAGCTTCAAGGAAGGGTTTCTGATCAAAATCATCCATCATAACTGCAAGAATTGGTACAACGAACAGGACCTGTACACAAAAAATTTCATAGTCGTGCATCTCAATCCATGCATTTTTTGTGAATTTTAAAGCTTGATTCATGATTATCGTTTGATTCTAATGCTAACCCAATGATTTAATTTTGTTTTCGTGCCATATATGAAGATCTGCCATTATCAAATTCTAGGGTTTACAGGACTTGGAATTAGGGGTTTTAAATTAAGGAAAAATTGGCCTTCAAGACTTACACCATTGGAATCAGCGTGTCTGGACGATCTTAAACCCACCCTCGCGCTCAATTTATGAGCGTCACAGGGCTATTCGTTATTTTCGCAAAACGTGCCTAAAAGAACACTTAAAAAACGTTGCCTAATATGTTTATGTTTCAGGAACGAGGAAGAAGAAGATGCGTGGCCATCAACGATTGGCCTGTTTAAATTTTCGCGCGCGGAGGCTCCACTAACTATTATTTATTTTATATTTATTGTGTGTTGTTTAATATACAAAGCGCGCATCTGGAACGATTGGCAGGCATAGTGACTGGTAAACCAAAGGACCTGGGTTCGAGCCCCAGGTCCTCACCTCCTTTCACATTATTTTTCAATTCATAATTATATGCAGTTTCAGCCTAAGGGGCACACCATACGCTCCTCCATCAAGCCGTCCATACGTTCAACATCATCAATCCAAGGGCGTAGAATTGAGGAACATGATGCACCCTGGTCAACGCTTCTGCACGTGAGTAAAAAAGTCTACAAGGCCAGGAATTTAAATGGGCCAGATTGCTAAAGGCCTCACCTCCATATTAAGGGGCAGACCCCCTAGGTTTGCAATTCTTTCTACTTGATTTTTATTTTATTTTCTATTTTCCTTTTAATTATTGTTTTGTTCAATTAATTAATTATTTTCATTAAAAAAAAACAATTAAAAAATCAGAAAAGAGAAAAAATAATAAATATTTTTTATTTTTTGTAATTAAATTGCATATAATTAAATTTAGTTTTAAATTAGGTTTTAATTTTAATTCTTTTAATAAAAATCTAAAAAACATAGAATTAGGGTTCATATTAATTTTTTATCATTTTTTATTTTTTCTCCCATAATAATTAAATAATTAAATATTTATTTTTTATAATTAAATTGCATATAAATAATTAGGTTTAATTTTAGGGTAAAACTTTAATCTTTTTTTTTAATAAATTAAAATAACTAGAATTAGGGTTAGCATTTATCTTAATTAATTCTTTTTCATTAAAATACTAAAAAATCCCAAAAAAAAACAATTTCTTTTCCTTTTAATTAATTAATGTCACCTTTTAATTTAATTTTGCAAAAGGGTCCAACGCCCTCGTTTAATTCTTATTAATTCGCATATTTATTTTATTTCGTTTAAATATTTATGTATCTCTCCCGAAGCCATGTAATTAATCTGTCGCACTTTTAATTCTTTATTTTCTTTACATTCGTTATTTTTTCTGTCAAATCGGGTTCGAGAAATTTTGGCGATGTGGACCCGCGCCGTTTGTAATAGCTTAGAATTTACTTTTTGCAATTTTTAACTGTTAAATAATGGCATGAAAGAATGTATGGATAAAAATAAAAACAAACGTTAGATCACCAATACATGACAAAAGACAAAAATAATTGAAAACGACACACAAGTCACACACCACCCCTAGGGTACGCCTCACTGTTGCCTTGCCTCGAAAGGTGATCGTCGAATAGAGGATGTCTTAGTAAGTCCTCATGATCCGGGAACCTGGCATGAGGGTAGCTTCTAAGGTGTCTTCCCATTGCTCTGGTGATCACCATGTCCCGAACCTCGAATTGACCCGAACACCTCCAACGGTGGTGCTACCTACCTCTCAATGGTGGGATGTCACTACTTTAAAGGACATTTACACAGACGAATTCCTTAGGGTAGGTAGACGACTCTAGATACTTGATCTAATTTCAAAACAAATTCAAAAATAATTTTCACACCGACACCTTTTCAAAAAGCTTTCGAAAGCAATTTTTCAAACACTCTTGAGGACCGATACAAGAGTCGAATTGGAATTTTCAAAGAAACTTTTTTAAAACCCACAGTTGAAAAGCAAACAAACCATTTTTGAAAACACAAATGAGCAAGTATCTAAGAGCCCATGGATAACCATGGATAGAAAGGGTGCTAACACCTTCCCTTCCTATAACCTACCTCCCGAACCGAGAGCAATCTCTTTAAGGAATTTTTCTGTGCTTTTGTCCTTTCCATTTGGAGAAAATAAAAGACGGTGGCGACTCTTGCTTCCGCGACATTTCGCGAACCAGCGTTAAACAGTCAGTTCCAGATCCACCGATCACAGAACTGGCGACTCTGTGATCGGTGGATCTGGAACTGACTGTTTAACGCTGGTTCGCGAAATGTCGCGGAAGCAAGAGTCGCCACCGTCTTTTATTTTCTCCAAATGGAAAGGACAAAAGCACAGAAAAATTCCTTAAAGAGATTGCTCTCGGTTCGGGAGGTAGGTTATAGGAAGGGAAGGTGTTAGCACCCTTTCTATCCATGGTTATCCATGGGCTCTTAGATACTTGCTCATTTGTGTTTTCAAAAATGGTTTGTTTGCTTTTCAACTGTGGGTTTTAAAAAAGTTTCTTTGAAAATTCCAGTTCGACTCTTGTATCGGTCCTCAAGAGTGTTTGAAAAATTGCTTTCGAAAGCTTTTTGAAAAGGTGTCGGTGTGAAAAGTATTTTTGAATTTGTTTTGAAATTAGAGCAAGTATCTAGAGTCGTCTACCTACCCTAAGGAATTCGTCTGTGTAAATGTCCTTTAAAGTAGTGCCATCCCACCATTGAGAGGTAGGTAGCACCACCGTTGGAGGTGTTCGGGTCAATTCGAGGTTCGGGACATGGTGATCACCAGAGAAATGGGAAGACACCTTAGAAGTTACCCTCATGCCAGGTTCCCGGATCATGAGGACTTACTAAGACATCCTCTACTCGACGATCACCTTTCGAGGCAAGGCAACAGTGAGGCGTACCCTAGGGGTGGTGTGTGATTTGTGTGTCATGTTCAGTTATTTTGTCTTATTCATGTCAAGGTGATCTATGCGTTTGTTTTTATTTTATCATTCATTCTTGCATGGATTTATTAACAGTTAAAAAGATGCGGAAATTAAAAGTTCTAAACTATTACAAAGGCGCGGATCCACATCGCTAAAATTAAAATCCAAGACCCGATTTGACGGAAAATAAATAAAGAAATAAAATAAAGTGCGAGAAATTAAGTTTACAAGGCTTTGGGAGAGTTACATAAATATTTAAAAGAAGGAAATAAATAAAAATGCGCGAATTGGAATTAAAATTGGAAACGAGGGCGTTGGACCCTTTTTGATGAAATTAAATTAAATGATTAAACTAATGAAATTAAAGAGAAAAAAGAAATTATTATTTTTTTTTTGAGTTTTTGGTATTTATGTTTTTTATGTATTTTTATGAGAAAGATTAAATGAAATTAAAATATTAACCCTAATTCTAATTTTTTTTATTTATTAAGAAAAACATGTTAAAATTAAACCTAAAATTAATCTAATTATTTACATGCAATTTTGATTTATAAAAATAAATAATTAATTATTAGTGAAATTTATTTACAAAAAATATTAATTAAATAAATATATTTTGATTTTTATGACTTTTCTGTTTTTTACTATTTTTTATATTTTATGAAAATAAGTTAAATTAAAGAAATTAATTAAAAAAAAAAATAATTGAAATAAATAAAATAAGGAAAAGAAAGAAAATACAATACCTTGGGGGGTTTCTGTCCCCTTTTTGGAGGTGAATTGAAGTGGTTTGGCCATTTGTGTTCTCACCTCATCATGCATAAGTTGTTCTACTTTGGCCATTTGGCTTTTGGCTTTTGGCCATTTGCGTTTTGGCCTCAACGTTCCTTAATCTTCTCAGGATGTCTGTCTCGCCATGTATTGGTGTCATGCATATGTTTTTCTACTTTGGCCATTTGACTTTTGGCTTTTGGCTTTTGGCTTTTGGCCATTTGGCTTTTGGCCTCAACGTTCCTTAATGAACCTGCATGGGATCCTGTCTAAATCTGCAATGTTGAACCTCATGAACACATTAAATAAAATCATAAAAATTCAAATAAAACCAACATATGAAAAAATTTAATGTTTAGGCACAATATGGCATGTATGAATGATTATACCGTTTTGATCATGGAGATCAAATCAACCTTACCCTTACTGGAAAAGTAGTGACATGAATGCTTTTATGTCTTTTGGATCATGGAGATCAAGCCAGTCTTACCCTTACTGAAGAAGTAATAAGATGTTGGTTTGTAACTGAGATGGCTTGTTTGTAGTGAGAGAGGGATTTGTAATAAGAATTTCAAGGTTTTAGGGTTCTTGAAAGAGTTTGATATTCCAACAGTGTTGTGGCAAGGTTTTTTCTCTCTTTTTTCTCTTTTTTCTCTCCTCCTGGTTTGTGTGAAAAGAAGGTGATTATATAATGGAAATTAGGGTAAAGCAAATGGGCTTTGAATGTGCAATTGGGCCTCCAATATTCACTTGAATTCGTCACTTTCCAGGCTAAATCGCAGGGACTTAAGTGCATTTTTTGAAGTTGAAATGTGAAAACAAAATGTAGCCGGCATCGAGAACTAACTCCTGTCCGAAAATCGACTCAATTGGATAAAAGGTGAATTAGTTATGAATTTTTGAAGTTTCAGCTCAGATAAACTTATTTTGGGCTCCAGTGTCGACTCTGACACGTTCTTCAATAAAAAACTGGTATTGATCGGTGCATAATTTGGTCTCGACTTTTGAAGCAAAGTTGTAGATCTATGAGTCAGGGACCTTGTGTAAAAATATGAGTCCAATCCGATAAAAATTGACCGAGTTATGAATTTTCGAAGTTTCGGCCCAAATGAAATATTATTCAGCATTCAGGATTTTCAGCGTGTCATGCACTCTGAGCAAAAAATGAAGGCCTTTTGAACACCGTTCGAACTCGATACCTTCTGTGAAAATGTAGTCAACTCAATTTGTGAAATTTTGGCGCCGGAACCAGCTCGATACGATGAAAATCGACCAAGTTATGATTTTCTGAACATGACGCAAATAAACTTCTGTCACAAATTTTCTGCACGAAAATACTTGATAAATCCACATTTTTGAAGACCTTCTAATCGAAATTGGCTTCCAGCCGTGAGAGATGAAAACGTAGATAATGTCAAGACGGAATTTTGGCCACCGGAACGGGTTCAAAACGAGTCACGATCTTCAAGTTATGAATTTTTTAGCGCGTAAAAACTGCACTTTCAGCACACTTTTTCACTATATTTCTTCAAGAAAACTCACACATTCGGATACCTTCTTTAAAGAATTGACTCTTGAGCCGAACCTGAATTTAAGAATACGTTATCAGAGATATCTTGGCAAAAGAATACCTGAATCTGACGCGCCGGGTTGGACTTGTGAATTTTTCTTGAAATGTTTTGAGAAATATGGGAGGGCAAATTTTGGGGTACAACAGTTGCCCCTGTTCAATCTTCTTAGACCTGAGGATGCAGATTGGCTGACGTGCCTTTCGTAATCCGAAGGTGGAAGATGATTGAACACTAGAGTGCCCAGAAATTTGCGCTCACATAGTAATATAATGGTGGGAATGGGCTTACAAATGCCATTTGGAGATTGATGGATAGGATGATGGGCTTATAGATGCCATGCTAAGAGATGATGGGAGGTGGATGGGCTTATAGATGCCATCTGGATTTTGATCGCGTAAGAGATTCCTTAGCGAGAACTTGCATACCTGCAAAAGAAAAAAACGATACCTGACATGTTGCAGGATCTGGTTTTCGGATGCTTTGTATAGATGTGTCCTGACTGGTTACAGGAGCTGAGTCTGGATCTTCAAATGGCGATGAATGAACCAGGGATAGTTACTACCTCAACAGGAATGATGAGAGAACCTTGGATGACCTTAACCTTCAACAGTAGTTGTTGAGAGAATCTTGGTGGGAATTACCATCTTCGCAGTATCGGGGAGAGAACCATAGGAAATTATAATCTCAAGAGCGGACGTTTGAGAAAAACCTGGAGTAGAATTATCGTCTCCGCAGCATTGGGGAGAGAACCATAGGAAATTATAATCTCAAAAGCGGACGTTTGAGAAAAACCTGGAATGGAATTATCATCTCCTCAACATTGGGGAGAGAACCATAGGAAATTATAATCTCAAAAGCGGACGTTTGAGAAAAACCTGGAATGGAATTATCATCTCCGCAGCATCGGGGAGAGAACCATAGGAAATTATAATCTCAAAAGCGGACGTTTGAGAAAAACCTGGAATGGAATTATCATCTCCGCAGCATCGGGGAGAGAACCATAGGAAATTATAATCTCAAAAGCGGACGTTTGAGAAAAACCTGAAATGGAATTATCGTCTTCGCAACATTGGGGAGAGAACCATAGGAAATTATAATCTCAAAAGCGGACGTTTGAGAAAAACCTGAAATGGAATTATCGTCTCCGCAACATTGGGGAGAGAACCATAGGAAATTATAATCTCAAAAGCGGACGTTTGAGAAAAACCTGAAATGGAATTATCGTCTCCGCAATATCGGGGAGAGAACCATAGGAAATTATAATCTCAAAAGCGGACGTTTGAGAAAAACCTGGGATGGAATTATCATCTCCGCAATATTGGGGAGAGAACCATAGGAAATTATAATCTCAAAAGCGGACGTTTGAGAAAAACCTGGGATGGAATTATCGTCTCCGTAACATTGGGGAGAGAACCATAGGAAATTATAATCTCAAAAGCGGACATTTGAGAAAAACCTGAAATGGAATTATCGTCTCTGCAGCATCGGGGAGAGAACCATAGGAAATTATAATCTCAAAAGCGGACGTTTGAGAAAAACCTGAAATGGAATTATCGTCTCCGCAGCATTGGGGAGAGAACCATAGGAAATTATAATCTCAAAAGCGGACGTTTGAGAAAAACCTGGGATGGAATTATCATCTCACGCACCGTCGGGGAGAGAACCATAGGAAATTATAATCTCAAAAGCGGACGTCTGAGAAAAACCTGGGATGGAATTATCATCTCACGCACCGTCGGGGAGAGAACCATAGGAAATTATAATCTCAAAAGCGGACGTTTGAGAAAAACCTGGGCTGGAATTATCATCTCACGCACCGTCGGGGAGAGAACCATAGGAAATTATAATCTCAAAAGCGGACGTTTGAGAAAAACCTGGGCTGGAATTATCATCTCACGCACCGTCGGGGAGAGAACCATAGGAAATTATAATCTCAAAAGCGGACGTTTGAGAAAAACCTGAAATGGAATTATCATCTCCGCACCGCTGGGGAGAGAACCTTAGGAAATTATAATCTCAAAAGCGGACGTTTGAGAAAAACCTGGAATGGAATTATCATCTCCGCACCGCTGGGGAGAGAACCATAGGAAATTATAATCTCAAAAGCGGACGTTTGAGAAAAACCTGAAATGGAATTATCATCTCCGCACCGCTGGGGAGAGAACCATAGGAAATTATAATCTCAAAAGCGGACGTTTGAGAAAAACCTGGATAACTTCTACTGAGTCTTCATCAGAAAAATCTGTTGGGAGTCGATTTAGCTGGACTAGAGAAGGCCTTGGACTGGATAAGAAATCTTTGGAGTCGATTAACTGAACCGGTCTAGGTCTTGAAATATGCTTGAGAATTTAACTGCATCTTTCCTGAAAGGTAAAAGTCAGTCATATGCAGTGCAGGATATGGATCAAGCAATGATGTTCTCAACATAAATGAGATTTGTATGATATGATGCGTCTATGTATGCTATAATAATGTATGTGAATGTTTAGAATGTGTTTTTCGTCTAGGAAAGTAAATCCTTGACGGGTGCCGGGAAGTCACTCCTGGGCTGATGTTGGAGAATAGATTTTGCTTCCGCTAGGGATGATAGCTGCAAGAATACCGATAGGAGAAGATAACTCCGTTGGGGAATAAACTTGGCGAATGGAATAACTCTGCGGGGAGAAAAGTACTCTGATGATCCTGCTGGGGAGCAATACTCTGTGGGGAAAGGGGTACTTTGCTGTGCGTTGAAAATAACTTGCTGGGGATATTTTTGCTGTATTGGAAGTGCTGATAGACTTTGCTGGGGGTAAGAGAACTTCGTCGGGGACGCTCTTTCCATGGCTTTTGGCTGAGGATAACCCAGTTATATCCTGGTAAGGAAATAACTCTTTGAATAAAGCCGGACGACGCGTTCGTGCTCTGCGAGGGATAAGCTTCCAGAATCTACTGGGGATAAGCTTACCGCTTGGGGAGATGAATTCCAACTTTTCTGGGGAAATGGATTGGATTTTCCTGGGGAAGTTTTGATATGCTGGGGAAGTGATTCCTTTGAATGTTGATATGCCGTCGGGGAACAATCTTTTAGACCAAGACTGCCGGGGATGCTTGTTAAGAATATGCTGCTGGGGAAGGTTGAGATCTGCGGGAGGATACCCAACTTCCTTAAGGTTGATAACTTTTCTTGGAGAGAGTGTACTGCTTGCTGACTTACTCTCTAGGGAGTTGAGATGTACTGGTCATGTTCTTTAGCTGAACCCACTTTGGTACCTTGGAGGATGGAACAATTAGATTGCTTAGACAACTCTTTTATTGCCCCTGTTTCTAATGTTACCTGTAATTAATCCTTTGTTTCGTATGCAAATATTTATGAGTTAGCAAATTATTGTCAATGCATATATCACAAATTGAACCTTGGACGTTCTTCGCAAAACAAAACAGAAAAAGAAAAACAATTGGCACTTTTAACTGAAAAGTATATTTGTATTGATTTTGAATGGCCTGAAAATAGGCGTTTTGTGTACAAGAGGCTGACGTCCTAGTAAGAGAACGCCGCCGAACAAAAGAGTTTATACAAGTTTTTGTACAAAAGAAAATAAAACAGCTGTGTGAAATGAATGATCCCACTGGGTTTCAACTCTGCTATTGCCTTTATAACTCCGAGCGTCTCATCACTTGATGACCTTGGTTGAAGGTGAAGGCGACTGATAGATGCCGTCTGAACTTGATGCAGATACCGGATTCTGGATGCAAAGTGATCCAATGAGACATAGTATTACGCTTTTATCCCTAATTTTTGCCTGGACCGCCCTTTCGGGTTTTCAGTCCACCGAGATACCCATTTTTGCCAAAGCCGCCTTTTCAGGTTTTCGACTTGCCGGGTGTACAGATTTTTTCTATTTCATCCCTTCATTTTGCCCGAACCCTTTTGGTTCGACGGGAAGCCCTAATTTTTGCCTAGGCATGTCAGCCTAGCGGGTCTTTTTTATGCGTAGTATCTTTTTACTATGTCTGCATTGGCGGGGTGAGGAAGGTCGTCACCATCCATGTTGGTTAGAATCATGGCTCCTCCTGAGAACACATGTTTAACCACAAATGGCCCTTCGTACGTAGGGGTCCATTTTCCCCTTGGATCACTCTGAGGAAGGATGATTCGCTTGATTACCAGATCCCCAACTTGATATTCCTGTGGTCTGACCTTTTTGTTAAACGCCCTGATCATCCGTTTTTGATACGTCTGACCATGGCAGATAGCAGCAAGTCTCTTTTCATCAATGAGGTTGAGCTGATCAAGTCGTGTGTGGATCCAATCATCCTCGTTCAGATTTGCATCCTTCATTATCCGGAGAGAGGGTATTTGTACTTCGATCGGCAAGACTGCCTCCATACCATAAACCAAAGAGAAAGGAGTTGCCCCGGTTGACGTCCTGGCTGAGGTACGGTATCCATGTAGAGCGAATGGTAACATCTCGTGCCAATCTTTATAAGTCACTGTTATCTTCTGCACTATTTTCTTGATGTTCTTATTTGCTGCTTCTACAGCCCCATTCATCTTCGGTCTGTAGGGAGAAGAATTGTGGTGCTGTATCTTGAACTGCTCGTAGAGCTCAACGATCATCTTGTTATTCAGATTAGTACCGTTGTCTGTAATAATTCGTTCAGGGACACCGTACCGACAGATCAGGTTATGCCGAATAAACCGTGCCACAACAGTCTTGGTTACCGTAGCATAGGATGCTGCCTCGACCCACTTCGTAAAATAATCAATCGCCACCAGGATGAAGCGATGCCCATTAGATGCCGTAGGTTTAATCTCGCCAATCATGTCTATGCCCCACATTACAAACGACCAAGGTGCAGTCAGAACATTCAGGGGAACTGGAGGAACATGCACCTTGTCTGCATAAATCTGGCACTTATGGCATGTCCTGGAATGTTGGTAACAGTCAGCTTCCATTGTGGACCAGTAATATCCTGCCCGAAGGATCTTCTTAGCCATAGTGTGTCCACTGGAATGTGTACCAAAGGTCCCTTCATGTAGCTCTTCCATGATCCTTTCTGCTTCAGTCTTATCCACACAACGCAGTAAGGTTGAATCATGGTTTCGCTTGTACAATATGTCGTTGCTAAGGAAGAACTTTGCTGCGAACCTTCTCAGGAACTTCTTATCATTGATAGAGGCACCTTCAGGGTATTCCTGAGCTTCCAAATATCTCTTTACTTCATGGTACCAAGGCTTCTCAGTCACCAATTCAGTCTCGAGATCACAACAGTATGCCGGTTTGTCCAGTTTCCAAATGATGATCCGGGGAGCCTCATTATCCCATTTAACTTTGAACATAGAAGACATTGTAGCTAACGCGTCCGCCAACTGATTATCTTCTCTTGGAAAGTGTTCAAAGGTTATTTCTGTGAAGTGGGGGATCAAGGTCAACACACATTCTCTGTAAGGAATCAGGTTTGGATGTTTCGTATCCCACTCTCCTTTGATCTGATTGATCACAAGAGCGGAATCTCCGAAGACACTTAGAAATTTGATCCTTAGGTCGATCACAGCTTGAAGACCCATGATGCACGCCTCATACTCCGCCATGTTATTGGTACAGTTGAAACATAGCCGGGCAGTGAGTGGAGTATGAGTACCTTGAGGTGATATGATTATGGCGCCGATACCATTTCCCAAAGCGTTGGAGGCTCCGTCAAAGTGCATAGACCATCGGGATCCTTCCTCAGGTCCTTCATCCGGTCCAGGTACTTCACAATCAGTCACTATCATGATGCTTTCATCTGGAAACTCAAAGTTCATGGACTGATAGTCATCTACAGCCTGATGTGCCAAGTGGTCCGCCAATACACTTCCCTTGATGGCTTTCTGGGTTGTATACTGAATGTCGTATTCTGTCAAGATCATCTGCCATCTTGCAATTCTCCCAGACAGAGCAGGCTTTTCAAATATGTACTTTATAGGATCCATCTTTGAGATCAACAAGGTAGTGTGAGTCAGCATATACTGTCTCAGCCGGCGAGCAGCCCATACCAAAGCGCAGCAAGTTTTCTCAAGCAGTGAGTATCGGGTCTCACAGTCGGTAAACTTTTTGCTAAGGTAATAAATGGCATGCTCTTTTCGGCCAGACTCGTCATGCTGTCCCAGCACACACCCCATTGAGTTGTCGAGCACTGTCAGATATAGTATCAGAGGTCTCCCTTCAACCGGTGGCATAAGGATAGGTGGTTCTTGGAGATACTCTTTGATTCTGTCAAAAGCAGTCTGACATTCATCGTTCCAACGTACTACCTGATCTTTCTTCAGCAACTTGAAGATTGGCTCACAGGTAGCAGTCAGATGTGAGATGAATCGAGCAATGTAATTCAGGCGTCCTAAAAAGCCTCTGACCTCTTTCTCTGTCCTAGGAACTGGCATCTCTTGAACAGCTTTGACCTTAGCAGGGTCCACTTGAATTCCCTTATCACTTACCACAAAGCCTAGCAACTTTCCAGATCTTACCCCGAAGGTGCACTTATTCGGGTTCAACCTCAGCTTGTATAGTTTCAACCGGTCAAACAACTTCTGCAGATGATCTAGGGGCTCTTCCTCAGCCTGGGACCTTGCGATCATGTCGTCAACATACACTTATATCTCATGATGGATCATGTCATGAAATAAAGCAACCATGGCCCGTTGGTAGGTTGCCCCAACGTTCTTTAGTCCAAAAGGCATGACCTTGTAGCAGAAGGTGCCCCACTGAGTAACAAATGTAGTCTTTTCCATGTCTTCAGGTGCCATCTTGATCTGATTGTAACCTGAAAAGCCATCCATGAAAGAGAAAACCTTGTGCTGAGCTGTATTGTCAACAAGGACGTCGATGTGAGGTAAGGGAAAGTCATCCTTGGGGCTGGCCCTGTTCAGATCCCTGTAGTCGACACACATTCTGACCTTACCGTCCTTCTTAGGTACCGGCACCACATTAGCGACCCACTGAGGGTAAGAAGTCACTGCAAGGAACCCAGCATCAAACTGTTTCATAACCTCGGCTTTGATCTTCTCCGACATCTCTGGACGCATACGACAGACCTTTTGCTTAACTGGAGGGCAGTCTTCCTTAGTTGGCAAGTGATGGACCACAATATCGGTATCCAACCCGGGCATGTCTTCGTAGGACCAGGCAAAGATCTCCATATAATCATGCAGCATTTGAGTCAACCGTTGCTTCACTCTGAGCTCTAGGTTGGCACCAATCTTTACCTCTTTCCTGTCTGCCTCAGTACCCAAGTTTATTGTTTCCACTGGCTCTTCATGGGGTTGAATTGCCCTCTCTTCTTGAAGCAACAGTCTTGCAAACTCGCCAGGCACTTCGCAATCATCTTCACTTTCGTCTTCGGCTAAGTTGATCGGATTTTCGAAGTCATAACTGGCAATAGCAGAGTCGTTACCAGTGAGATCCAGAGTGGATTGAAACCTGTATGAGTGAGTGTGTGTGTAAATACAGCTGTTTTGAAATATATGTAAAAGAAAGAAAGACAGAAAAGGAGCATAAGATTTGCAATGCGAGAAAACGTCCAAGATTTTCATTCATGATATATGAAATGACAATTTATATGCCCTCACAAATGAAACCACGGTGCCTCGGGTAAGACACCGGGCCACATAGTTTATTTATTGTTTATTACAAATAACGAAACAAGGAAATTTATTACTGCGTCACAAAGGTAACAGGGGTATGGTCCTTAGCAATCCAATTGGTCAATCCGCCTTCGGTTGTCGGGTAGATCCAACTATTGAATTCCGCTTCATCCACTTCGTCTTCATCCCCAATAGCATTTACTCCATGAGCAGGCAGGGGAGCTGTCACTACATTGGGCTTCTCAGATGCCTCAAACTGTACCTCCTTGGCGTCAATAAGGTCCTGCAGCTTGCTCCTTAACGCCCAACAGTCATCAGTAGAATGCCCCGGGCTATCTGAATGGTAAGCACAACGAGCATTTGGGTTGTACTTAGGAGATGCAGTATTTGGAAACTTCGGAGCCTCTCTGACAGTCACTAAATTGGTTGAGAGCAACTGTGGCAAGATCTGCGACAAGGTCATACTCAACCGGGTGAAATCTATCCGGGGTCTTTCAGCCCTTTGAGGATTGGTCGGCCGAGGAGCGGCAGCAGGCTTAGCAATCGTTACCGCACTGACAGATTGGCGGCGATCAAATCTTTCTGATCTCCGGGAGCCATATACAACACTAGCCTCCTTTTTGAAGGGTTTCTTCTCAGAACTAGACGATGCACCCTTCGGAATCTTTCCAGACTTCAACCCAGCCTCAATTCTCTCTCCAGTCAGAATCAGATCAGTGAACCCTGCAGACGAATTCCCGATGAGATGGTTGAAAAATGGCCCAGATAGGGTCCCCAAGAACATGTCTACCAATTCCCGATCAGTCAATGGTGGCTGCACCCTACCAGCGAGGTCTCTCCACTTCTGAGCGTACTCCTTAAAACCTTCACTTGAACCTAACGACATACCCTGGAGTTGGGTACGTGTAGGGGCAAGGTCGGCATTATATTGATACTGCTTATAGAAAGCAGTAGCCAACTCCTCCCAGTTACGAACCTTGGTCCCATCCAGCTGATAGAACCATTCGAGATGAGTCCCTGAAAGACTCTCCTAGAAGAAGTGGATCCACAAATTTTTATCCGCGGAGTACGGTTGAATTTTCCGAACATAGGACCTGAGATGTAGCTTGGGACAAGACGCCCCGTCATATTTAGCGAAAGATGGCGCTTTGAACTTCTGAGGGATGATCACACCAGTAGACAAACCCAGATCTCCGAAATCCAGCCCCGGTACCTGTTGTATCTCCATAGCATTCAGCCTATCCTCCAACTGCTTGTAACGGTCTTCTGCCGGAGGGTATTGCTCTTCATCAAAATCAGTCTCGTTGTCGGAGACTACCGGACTAGGAACCCTTGCCTCTTGAGGAGTACCTTTGCCAACAGAAGAACCAGCCTCTTCATGCTGCAGAGTATTGCCAAACCTTCGGCCCGAGTTGAACAGAACAGTTCTTCTCTTCTTCTTTTTCTCCTTCTTCGGGAGCAGAGCCTTCAGCTCTTCTTGGCCTTGAGCCAAACCCTTGATTAATTCCTGAAACTGCGCATTCTGCCCCTGAAGAGCCTTGATGGATGTCTCAGTTGATGACGAGTCAGGATTCATGATGCTGAAATAAACAGCGAAGAACTGTAAGCAACCTGAAAAGAAGAAACCTGCTATGCACATGATGAATGATATGTGTTTATGCAATGCATTCAAGGGTTCGAAAGTTCAAATTTGTTGTAGACAAAAAGGAACACACGTTATCATTAAGGAAATAATTGTTTAGTACATTAAGGCCTCATGGGCACAAATTACAAAAGCAAATCAATCCCAAAATATACTACGCATCCTCTTTGGAGCTATGTAAGTGTTGAGATTCCTCTCCTCATGCAACAGGCGGGTGAGCTCCAAGACCTTCTTTTCACTGGCATGTAGACTGTTCTCAAGAGAATTCCGTTCTTCCTTAAGCTGGATCCAGCTCTTCTGCATCTCTTCCCAGGATGTGGGCATATCAGGGTGCTGAATAGTGTAGGACACTTCTCCTTCCAAGACTGGCTCTTTGATTACTGGGAGCATATGAGGATAGGGCATCACTAACTTCTGGGAGCGGGCTCGTACCCACTTGAGATAAGGTTCCAACGGGATGGAGTTCCTGTGCCCCAGTGTCTTGCTGTCTATCCTACTTGGCATCCTCCAAGCTCTGATAAATCTCTGGCGAAGTCCTTGAGTATCGTTGTCGAAGTCAAAAACTATGTCAGGAATTAACATGTCATGAGGACCATCCCTCCGAGCATAACCAAACTGTCTCCAAGCCAGGCATGGGCTGTAAGTAATACCTCCTCTGATTCCAAGTAAACGATCATTAGGGTACTCCCCGCAACAATCAATGATAGTGACATCTTCTCTGGACCTAGGGCACCAATGTATATCTGCATGTGTAAGAGTCATCAACCGTTGTGACCATCTCAAACCCCGCTCATTCTTCAAAACTGATTGTGGAAGGTGCGAAATAAACCACCTTCCCAGGAGAGGAGTGCAACACATAAGGACACCTCTTTTTCTCATGGTTCGAGTGTAACATGAGTGAAGGATGTCCCCCAGCAACGTAGGTATAGGATTCCTGGACATAAAGATCTGGACAACACTGATATCTATAAGCTGATCTGGGTTAGGGAACAACACCAAACCATAGACAAGGAGGGCCACCACTTCTTCAAAAGCTTGTAGGTCAAGGGAGTTCCAACATTCATGGGCCTTTTCAAACAGAAATATGGCTAAGAACCCTTTGATGCCACTTCTAACTTCCCAATGTCCCTTGAGGTCAGATGACTGCAGGTGCAAGGCTTTAGCAATCTCTTCAAGCTTAGGTTCCTTTTCCGTACCGTTGAAGGGTAGCTGATCAAGGATAGGGATCTTCAGGAGCCGGGAGAACTCCTCCAATGTAGGTACCAGCTGATAATCCAAGAAGGTGAAACAGTGATGCAGAGGGTCAAAGAATTGGAACAGGACCTTTATCATATCCTCCTCAATGTTGGTGTTGACCAAGCTGATGAGGCTTCCATATCTTTCACTGAATGATGAGTTCTCGGGAATCCTGGATATAAGTTCCTTAAGCTGAGGAGGGATCTTTACAAGACTGACTTGAATTATCTTTCTACGAACAGTTTCCATGTCCTACAAAACAAGAACAAAGATGAAAATTCGAACCCCTGAAATGGTTAGTCAATGCATATGATGCTGGATGATGTCATGATGTTATGATTAAGCACACCACAAATATTTACAAAGACAAACATGTAAGGCACACAAGGCACACAAGACAAGCCCTTAAGGTTTAAGGCTAGCATGGGGTCTGGGTAGTACCCTTTTGAAGTTGGTGGGTTCAACCTGTCCTATCAAAGTAACCGGGTTCTAAGGGTCCCAATATCACGGGATTGCTTTCATTGTTCATCGTTTCGATTTAGCCACTGAACTGGCGACCGAAATATTCCAGGAAAGCAACCCTCAATTGAGTGTAGTATCGAGTATCAACCAACCTCGGACTGCACCAAAGTCAGTTATCTCACTACCCTAAAGAGGTCAAGATGGTTCAATTAAGGTTCCTAAGGTCTGTTGATGCTTCACGACACCACGCGGAGGCCCCGTACTCTCCTTGACTGAACTCAAGGGTTACCGGTACACACCAAAGTTCCACATCAACGTAGCAGACTGTTTCAACCATGTCGGTATACCCCACACAGTTCCCTCACAGCCTTGTTGCTACTTTCTAAGAAGGTATCCCCCAGATCCGGGTTAGGATCTATAGAACTCCCAAGCAACCCACAATTTAAAGCGCACAAGGAAAACAATTGAAAACATAGTTATGAACTAGCCCTAAGGTACACCTCACTTTAAGTTTAGTCCCCAGCAGAGTCGCCAGTTCTGTGATCGGTGGATCTGGAACTGACTGTTTAATGCTGGTTCGCGAAATGTCGCGGAAGCAAGAGTCGCCACCGTCTTTTATTTTCTCCAAATGGAAAGGACAAAAGCACAGAAAAATTCCTTAAAGAGATTGCTCTCGGTTCGGGAGGTAGGTTATAGGAAGGGAAGGTGTTAGCACCCTTTCTATCCATGGTTATCCATGGGCTCTTAGATACTTGCTCATTTGTGTTTTCAAAAATGGTTTGTTTGCTTTTCAACTGTGGGTTTTAAAAAAGTTTCTTTGAAAATTCCAGTTCGACTCTTGTATCGGTCCTCAAGAGTGTTTGAAAAATTGCTTTCGAAAGCTTTTTGAAAAGGTGTCGGTGTGAAAAGTATTTTTGAATTTGTTTTGAAATTAGAGCAAGTATCTAGAGTCGTCTACCTACCCTAAGGAATTCGTCTGTGTAAATGTCCTTTAAAGTAGTGCCATCCCACCATTGAGAGGTAGGTAGCACCACCGTTGGAGGTGTTCGGGTCAATTCGAGGTTCAGGACATGGTGATCACCAGAGCAATGAGAAGACACCTTAGAAGCTACCCTCATGCCAGGTTCCCGGATCATGAGGACTTACTAAGACATCCTCTACTCGACGATCACCTTTCGAGGCAAGGCAACAGTGAGGCGTACCCTAGGGGTGGTGTGTGATTTGTGTGTCATGTTCAATTATTTTGTCTTATTCATGTCAAGGTGATCTATGCGTTTGTTTTTATTTTATCATTCATTCTTGCATGCATTTATTAACAGTTAAAAAGATGTGGAAATTAAAAGTTCTAAACTATTACAAAGGCGCGGATCCACATCGCCAAAATTAAAATCCAAGACCCGATTTGACGGAAAGTAAATAAAGAAATAAAATAAAGTGCGAGAAATTAAGTTTACAAGGCTTTGGGAGAGTTACATAAATATTTAAAAGAAGGAAATAAATAAAAATGTGCGAATTGGAATTAAAATTGGAAACGAGGGCGTTGGACCCTTTTTGATGAAATTAAATTAAATGATTAAACTAATGAAATTAAAGAGAAAAAAGAAATTATTATTTTTTTTTTTGAGTTTTTGGTATTTATGTTTTTTATGTATTTTTATGAGAAAGATTAAATGAAATTAAAATATTAACCCTAATTCTAATTTTTTTTTATTTATTAAGAAAAACATGTTAAAATTAAACCTAAAATTAATCTAATTATTTACATGCAATTTTGATTTATAAAAATAAATAATTAATTATTAGTGAAATTTATTTACAAAAAATATTAATTAAATAAATATATTTTGATTTTTATGACTTTTCTGTTTTTTACTATTTTTTATATTTTATGAAAATAAGTTAAATTAAAGAAATTAATTAAAAAAAGAAATAATTGAAATAAATAAAATAAGGAAAAGAAAGAAAATACAATACCTTGGGGGGTTTCTGTCCCCTTTTTGGAGGTGAATTGGAGTGGTTTGGCCATTTGTGTTCTGACCTCATCATGCATAAGTTGTTCTACTTTGGCCATTTGGCTTTTGGCTTTTGGCCATTTGCGTTTTGGCCTCAACGTTCCTTAATCTTCTCAGGATGTCTGTCTCGCCATGTATTGGTGTCATGCATATGTTTTTCTACTTTGGCCATTTGACTTTTGGCTTTTGGCTTTTGGCTTTTGGCCTCAACGTTCCTTAATGAACCTGCATGGGATCCTGTCTAAATCTGCAATGTTGAACCTCATGAACACATTAAATAAAATCATAAAAATTCAAATAAAACCAACATATGAAGAAATTTAATGTTTAGGCACAATATGACATGTATGAATGATTATACCGTTTTGATCATGGAGATCAAATCAACCTTACCCTTACTGGAAAAGTAGTGACAGGAATGCTTTTATGTCTTTTGGATCATGGAGATCAAGCCAGCCTTACCCTTACTGAAGAAGTAATAAGATGTTGGTTTGTAACTGAGATGGCTTGTTTGTAGTGAGAGAGGGATTTGTAATAAGGATTTCAAGGTTTTAGGGTTCTTGAAAGAGTTTGATATTCCAACAGTGTTGTGGCAAGGTTTTTTCTCTCTTTTTTCTCTTTTTTCTCTCCTCCTGGTTTGTGTGAAAAGAAGGTGATTATATAATGGAAATTAGGGTAAAGCAAATGGGCTTTGAATGTGCAATTGGGCCTCCAATATTCACTTGAATTCGTCACTTTCCAGGCTAAATCGCAGGGACTTAAGTGCATTTTTTGAAGTTGAAATGTGAAAACAAAATGTAGCCGGCATCGAGAACTAACTCCTGTCCGAAAATCGACTCAATCGGATAAAAGGTGAATTAGTTATGAATTTTTGAAGTTTCAGCTCAGATAAACTTATTTTGGGCTCCAGTGTCGACTCTGACACGTTCTTCAATAAAAAACTGGTATTGATCGGTGCATAATTCGGTCTCGACTTTTGAAGCAAAGTTGTAGATCTATGAGTCAGGGACCTTGTGTAAAAATATGAGTCCAATCCGATAAAAATTGACCGAGTTATGAATTTTCGAAGTTTCGGCCCAAATGAAATATTATTCAGCATTCAGGATTTTCAGCATGTCACGCACTCTGAGCAAAAAATGAAGGCCTTTTGAACACCGTTCGAACTCGATACCTTCTGTGAAAATGTAGTCAACTCAATTTGTGAAATATTGGCGCCGGAACCAGCTCGATACGATGAAAATCGACCAAGTTATGATTTTCTGAACATGATGCAAATAAACTTCTGTCACAAATTTTCTGCACGAAAATACTTGATAAATCCACATTTTTGAAGACATTCTGATCGAAATTGGCTTCCAGCCGTGAGAGATGAAAACGTAGATAATGTCAAGACGGAATTTTGGCCACCGGAACGGGTTCAAAACGAGTCACGATCTTCAAGTTATGAATTTTTTAGCGCGTAAAAACTGCACTTTCAGCACACTTTTTCACTATATTTCTTCAAGAAAACTCACACATTCGGATACCTTCTTTAAAGAATTGACTCTTGAGCCGAACCTGAATTTAAGAATACGTTATCAGAGATATCTTGGCGAAAGAATACCTGAATATGACGCGCCGAGTTGGACTTGTGAATTTTTCTTGAAATGTTTTGAGAAATATGGGAGCGCAAATTTTGGGGTACAACAGGGTGTATTTGACAAGAAATATAAATCCTAGTTTACTATTACATCCAAATTGAATTCAAATGCATAAAAAATAAATGGACAATATTTAAATGAACAAAATAAATATATCAAATGAAATGAATTATGCAAAAAAGGGTTTTTATTTATTTATGTATGTAAAAATATTTAATGTGGAAAATAAAGAAATAAATAAAAGATTTATTTTATTTGGTTAAAGGGTAAAACCCTAATTTTCTTTAAGAAAATAAATATGTTAATTATTTTATTTATATACAATAAAAACAAAATATTATATGTATAAAAAGTAAAAAAGGTATTTATTAAGTATATTTAATAATAAAAGTAAAAATGTAATATTTTATATTTTTATTCTAAAATATCTAATAAAATAAAAGTGTATATACATATATATATATATATATATATATATATATATATATATATATATATATATATATATATATATATATATATATATATATATATATATATATATATATATATATATATATATATATATATATATATATATATATATATATATATATATATATATATATATATATATATATATATATATATATATATATATATATATATATATATATATATATATATATATATATATATATATATATATGTATATATATATATATATATATATATATATATATATATATATATATATATATATGTATATTAATTATATTAAATATGTACAATATAAAATAAAATATGTACAAAATAAAGTATATTTAGAAAAATATTTTTTAATGTGAATAAAAATAAAGAAAAAAATAAAAGTATGATTTATATATTATTTCTAAGTTTTAATAAATAAGATAAAAGTATTTAAATTGTTTTCTATGCTAGAAAAATAAAAATAAAATGCAAAATAAATGTGAAAAAAATTATGAAAATATTTTTGAGCATTTTTTATATTTGGGAATAAATAAATAAATTCAGAAATGAAAATAAAAATTAAAAAATATAAAAGTACAAAAAATTGGGCCAGGGGGTGCAAAAAGGAAAAAGGGGGGTGTCAAAAGCAGTCAGGCCAAGCCCAACCCAAAACTTCATCTTCAACCTCTGGCTTTTGAATAACGCGCGCGTGCCCTGTACAAACTACCAGATCATGTATACGAGCTCTATTACAAAAACACATAACATCAAACTTGTAGAGAATTTCAAGACGATTCCAACCATATAAACAATTTGTCTTAACTCTCAAAGACCAGAGAGAATTTCTCTGGCCCTAAAATCTGACCTAGTTTTTTCAGCATGTTCATGGATGAAATTCTCTTAACACACTTAATATAAATAAAAACTGAGCATATGTACAGCTTCATGGAAATGAATACTACGTTTTTTATTCACAAACCTAAGGCTAAATGTTCCTAAATAGAGAGATAGGAAGTGGACAAAAACCTATTTCAGTTGACTTCCTGTAGGACAATGTAGAGCTTTTCAACAAGGCTTGAGATATCTGGGAGCTTGCTTGGACTTCACTTGACCTTCTCCAATGGCCTGCTTGCCTTGGATGTACTTGAATCAGCCTATAGAACTTAACCTGCACAAGCTCAAAATGAAAATGGCAAACTCTGTAAATGGAGTTACAGTTGGTGTTTGAGGTTTGGGATAGCTTGGATGAGTTGAATTGAAGGTGTTTGAAGCAACTTGGGGCAAAACGCACGAGCCAAATGAGCTATGGAACTCAAGTTGCAGATTTTGCCATGTTTTGCCAAGGGAATGTGATTTCTGGTTATGGGGTGTTTAGAGGCTCAAGCAATCGTGTTTCTGACTCATAGGGATGTGAGAAAGATGTTCAAAATGCTTGCATAAGTTTATCTTGGTTGATGTTCAAGTTCTAAGGTTTTGGACAAGTTTCTTGTTTTTGAAGTCAAAATGTGTGAAGTGATGAAAATAGGCATGTACAGGCTACCCTTATGCTTGCATACTTTGCTCTTGGCCCATCCAACTTGTGGATTTGATTTTCTCTCTGAGATATGGACCAATTCTCAAGGGATTGTGGTTTGACATAAACCATATTATGGCAAAAATGGAAATGTGCCTTTTTCTACTTAGGGCTTAATTTTGAGTACAATGTCCAAATGAACAAAACAATGGCTTAGACTGATGGATTTGCATTAAATTATTGAGTGTGAAGTGGTTTAGAGGCCTGTAAACTAGTGTAAGGCATGCTTACTTGAAAATGCAACTTGTTTGAACATGAATATGCCATGGATGAAAAGTGAGTTTTTGCCAACTCCAAGCCTTCGATTCTCCCTAACCACAAATGTGTTTGAGGATTTCTTGGAAAATTTGGAAAGCTTGCAACATTCTATATAATCCATCTTTGAAATGCAACTTTATATTCCAAGTGGAACTATGTGAAAAATGACCAATAAGATAGGTCAAAATCCTGCCTAAACTAGGGCAAAATTTCACTAATTAAAAGTTATAGGGACCCTTGTTCCAAAAATCATAACTTGAGATCCAAGCTTCTTTTGAGAAAACTTTGTGAATAAAAGTTGTAGACTTTATGGAGGAATACAACTTTCATGTTGTAGGTTTTGTTTGAATCCAATTGCATCATGGTGAAAATGTGGGGCAAAGTTAGGAAAAATTAAGAAAATTTCATAACTTAGAAAAATTCTAAGTTATGAAAATTTTCAATTTTAAACTCTAATTTGTAATTTTGGGTTTCTTGATGAACAAGTTTCATATTTTGACACATCTTGATGAAAAATGACCCTTGGCACTTGATTTTGACCAAATAGTCAAAGTTTGACTTTTAAGTGTACAGTCAAATTTTGATCAGTTGACTGGAAAATTCATCTGTCAATCCAATGCATTTTGGATCTTTTGAACTTGTTGAATAGGTCAATATGATTCCATTGAGTCCTTGAGTCTATGGTTGAACCTAATTTGCCATTGGCTAGGTCAAAAAGTAAAAAATTGCCTTTGTACAGTCAAAACCCGAAAAATGACCATTTTGCCCTTTTGGTGATATGATCAAATTTCTTGTGGAATTATGGTCCAAACTTGATCAAATGGTTCATATGAGTTCATAATGTTGATGTGGGTCAAAATTCATGAGGTTTAACTGTAAATTGGCCACAATTGACTTTTTCCCCAATATAGTTGATTTCTAGGTCAACTGTCCAATTGATTGGGCAAAAATTTGATTCAAGGCTTGAAACTTGGTGTGGGCAAACTTATGGGTCCAATATGAAGTATGAAAGTCACTTTGGGCATTGTAGGTCAAATAATCCATGTGCAAATTTAAACCCTAATTTAGGTCATCAGTGCAAGGAGATGTGTTGACAGAGCAAACCCTAGCTTGATCTTGAGTCCAAAGAGCCTTGTGATGAGAAAAGTTGACAGAATGAGAGGGAAAATTTTGTGGTACAACAGTTTCCCCTATTCAATCTTCTTGAACCTGGAGAGTTAGATTGGCAAGTTTGTCTTTTGTGACTCGAAGGTACAAGAGGATTGAACACTAGAGTGCCCGTAAATTTGCACTCGTCAAAATGTAGGTTGAGGGAATGGGCTTAATGATTCCATTTGGAGATGGTAGAATCTTGCTGGAGATGGTCTTAGAGATGCCATCCAAAACTTGTTTGTTGAAAACCAGGAGAATGAACATCAGAATGGTATCCGTGTCTGGAACGTATCTGAGTTGTATCTGGAGATTTGATTAGTATGAGCACAGGAATGGCATCCGTGTCTGGAGCGTATCCAAGTTGTAACTTTATTTGATTCTTGAACAAATATCAGAATGACTGCCGTGCCTGGAACATATCTGTATTGTATCCAAAATCTGAAGTCCGAATAAGCGACAGAAAGACATCCGTGTCTGGGATATCTCTGGGCTGGGGAATAGGTTTGAATGAGTGATAGAATGGCAACCATGTCTGGTGTGTATTTGGACTGTATCGGAAGTTGAGATTTGTATGAGCAGTAGAATGACTCCCGTGTCTGGAGTGTATCCGTACTGTAATTGGGATCTGGATAAGTGACAGAATGACTTCCGTATCTGGAATGTATCTGAACCTGAAGTTGATAGTTGAATCTGAATGAGAAATAGAATGGCTTCCGTGTCTGGAGCGTATCTAGTCTGTATCTGATTGCTGAAGTCTTAATGAGTAGTAGAATGACCGTCGTGTCTGGGGTGTATTTGTACTGTATCTGAGATCTTTGAATATTTATTAACGATAGCTTTTAATCTTATCCTGAAAGGGTAAAATGTTAGCTAAAACACAAAGTTATGTTGCATGCCATGTATGATGCAATAAAATGTGTTCTATGAACGTTCATGATATATGAATGTGATGTATGCACAATGTGAGCTGATTAGCTGTCTTGGTGAGGAAAATAAATCCTTGATAGCTAAAGATAATGAAATCTTTGACTGTTGCTGGGGAAGGTAAATCCTTGACCGATGCTGGGGATTCAAAAAAAAAACTTTGATTGTTGAAGATGAGAAATCCTTTGGACTACTGCTGATGATCTTTACTGGGGTAATTAAAACTTGGAAGGCTCCATCTAGAGAAATGAGAACAAGAAATTTTTGCTCCGCTGGGAAATAACTCTGTGGGGAGAATGCTTATCCTGTCGGGGAAATCAGGAGCTTGGTTTATATGCCAATCTACTGGGGATTCCTGTTTTGTGGAAAAACTCCGCTGGGGAATCGGAGGAAGTTGGATAGTATTCCACCGTGGTTTAAGATTTGAAGTTTTGGACTCCGCTGGGGAAGAAAGTTTAGAGTATTCTGGCTCCGCTGGGGATAAGGAGTTTGGAAACTTAGTTCTGACGGTGATATGTATTTAATTCCGCTGAGGATTTTGAACCTTAACTCCACTGGGGATATATATTTCAAGGTTTTAGCTCCATTGAGGATCTGAATGACATACTGTAGGGGATTTCTTCTGTAATAGCCTAACGACGTTCCCCTATGCTTTCGACCTATCAGTAATTATCCTTTCTTATTTTGTTTTATTTGTAAGCAGTGATTATATTCAAATGCATATGCATTTTTAACAAACCATTGAACATTTTCAAATAAAACATAAGTGTAAAAAAGAAAGGAAAGGCGAACAAATTTCTGCACTTTGAAGTATCTTTGTATTAACTTTTGTAAGTATTTTCATACAAAGGAGACAGACATCCTAGTAAGAGAATGTTTTCGGAAAATTGAGAAAAATTTTATACAAAGAAGGATGGCTATGTGTAACAATTCCATGGGGTTCCCATTCTGCTACAACCTTCACAACTATATGCATCTTGTCCATTCGTTGCTTCGTCCGCGGATGATTGGATTGATCAGAAGATTGGAGTTTGGTCGTGAAGAGATTGTCCTTAAAGTGATCCGACGAGACATAGTCATACGCTTTAATTCCCTAACTTTTGCCTGGACCGCCCTTTCGGGTTTTTGATCCATCGGGAAACCCTTTTTTACCCAAGTTGCCCTTTCGGGTATTCAACTTGCCGGGTGTAATTTTTTTTTATTTATCCCTAATTTTTGCCTGAACCGCCCTTTCGGGTTTTCGATTCACCAGGATTCCCATTTTTGCCCAAGTCGCCCTTTCAGGTTTTCAACTTGTCGGGTCGTTTATGCGTAGTATCTTTTGATTATGTTTGCGTTCGCAGGGTGCGGCATGTCGTCGCCGTCCATGGTGGTCAGAATTATTGCCCCACCAGAAAAGATGATCTTGATCATAAATGGTCCTTCGTAAGTAGGAGTCCACTTGCCCCTGGGATCACTTTGCGGCAAGATGATCCGCTTGATTACAAGATCTCCGACTTGATATACCTGACGTCTGACTTTCTTGTTGAAAGCCTTGATCATCCATTTTTGATACGTCTGACCATGACAAACAGCAGTAAGTCGCTTCTCGTTGATCAAATTAAGTTGATCAAGTCGGGTCTGAATCCAATCGTCTTCATTTAAACCAACATCCTTCATAATCCTCAAAGAAGGGATCTGAACTTCCATAGGAAAAATATCCTCCATGCCATATACCAAAGAAAAGGGGGTTGCCCCAGTTGAAGTACGCGCCGTGGTACGATATCCATGCAGAGCAAACGTTAACATCTCATGCCAGTCCTTGTAGGTGACTGTCATCTTTTGAATGATCTTCTTGATATTTTTGTTCGCGGCTTCAACAACACCATTCATCTTTGGCCGGTAGGGAGATGAATTGTGATGTTGAATCTTGAACTGTTCGCACAGGCGGTGATCACAATGTTGTTAAAATTTGTACCATTGTCTTTGACGATCCTGTCGGGGATACCATACCGGCATATGAGGTTCTTCTTGATGAAGCGGGAAACCACATTCTTTGTAATAGAGGCGAAGGAAGCTGCTTCGACCCACTTGGTAAAATAATCAATAGCTACCAAGATAAAGCGATGTCCATTGGATGTCGTAGGCTTGATCTCTCCAATCATGTCGATTCCCTATATCGCAAATGGCCAAGGAGCTGTTAGAACGTTGAGAGGAACTGGAGGGATATTTACCTTGTCAGCATAGACTTGGCATCTGTGACAAGTACGGGAATATTGATGACAGTCAGCTTCCATGGTAGACCAGTAGTAGCCTTCCCTTAGGATATTCTTAGCCATCGTATGTCCGCTTAAGTGGGTGCCAAATGTGTCACTATGTATTTCAGTCATGATCAACTCAGCTTCAACCTTGTCCACACAACGAAGTAGAACACAATCATGGCTGCGCTTATATAAGATACCATTGCTCAGGAAGAACTTGGCAGCAAATCTCCTTAAGAACTTTTTGTCATTGACTGAAGCTCCTTCAGGGTATTCTCGAGTCTAGAGATACCTTTTGATTTCATGAAACCAGGGTTGTTCCACTACTTCTTCGGTATTAATCTTATGACAGTGCGCAGGTTCTTCCATTCGCTCGATGGTGATTTGGGGAGCCTCATTATCCCAGTTGAGTTTAAACATGGAAGACATTGTAGCCAGAGCATTCGCTAGCTGATTTTCTTCTCGCGGGAAATGCTCAAAGGTAATCTGCTCGAAATGTGGTAACAATGTCAGGACATGTTCTTTGTATGGGATAAGATTAGGATGTTTAGTGTCCCACTCTCCTTTGATTTGAATGATAACCAAAGCTGAGTCCCCAAATACAATCAGAGATTTGATTCCCAAGTCAATAGTAGCTTTGAGACCAAAGATACAAGCTTCATACTCGGCCATGTTGTTGGTGCAGCTGAAGCAGAGTCTAGCAGTGAAAGGTGTATGGCAACCTTCTAGAGAAATAAGTACTGCACTGATACCGTTGCCAAGTGCATTTGAAGCACCATCAAAGTACAGGGTCCATCGGGATCCTTGTTCAGGTCCGTCATATGGTCCGTTATCTTCAATGTTGCCCAATGTCATAATGTCCTCGTCAGGGAAGTCGAACCTCATAGATTGATAATCTTTGACGGCTTGATGTGCTAGATGGTCAGCTAGTACACTCCCCTTTATAGCTTTTTGGGTTGTGTACTAAATATCATATTCAGTCAGGATCATCTGCCATCTATCAATTCTCCCGGATAAAGCAGGCTTCTCGAAGATGTACTTAATCGGATCCATTTTAGAAATCAGCAAAGTGGTATGTGTCAACATATACTGTCTTAGCCGGCGAGCAGCCCATACCAAAGCGCAACAAGTTTTCTCGAGCAGTGAGTGGAGAGTCTCACAGTCGGTAAACTTTTTTGCTAAGGTAATAAACGGCATGCTCTTTTCGGCCAGACTCGTCATGTTGGCCCAGTACGCACCCCATTGAATTATCCAAAACAATCAGATACATGATTAAAGGCCTTCCTTCGACGGGTGGCATCAAGATAAGAGGTTCCAGTAAATACTCCTTGATCTTATCAAAAGCAACTTGACAATCATTATTCCATTCAACCACCTGATCTTTCTTCGACAGCTTGAAGATTGGCTCACAGGTAGATGTTAGGTGAGATATGAACCTTGCAATATAGTTTAAGCGTCCCAAGAAACCTCTAACCTCCTTTTCAGTGCGGGGGCAGGCAGTTCTTGTATAGCTCTGACTTTAGCAGGATCAACCTCGATGCCTTTGTTACTGACGATGAATCCCAAAAGTTTACCGGACCTGACTCCGAAAGTGCACTTGCTAGGGTTCAGTCTGAGCTTATATTCCTTCAATCTGACAAACAGCTTTTGCAGATGGTCGAGGTGTTCTTCTTCTTTTTGTGAAGGGGCTACCGTGTCGTCTACGTAGACTTCGATCTCATGATGTATCATGTCATGAAATAAAGCTACCATGGCTCGCTGATAGGTTGCCCCAACATTCTTCAGTCCGAATGGCATCACTTTATAGCAGAAGGTACCCCACTGCATAACAAAAGTAGTCTTCTCCATGTCTTCGGGGGCCATTTTGATCTGGTTGTATTCCGAGAATCCATCCATGAAGGAAAATACCTTGTGTTGAGCTGTGTTGTCAACCAAGATTTCAATGTGTGGTAGTGGAAAATCATCTTTGGGGCTAGCGCTGTTTAAGTCTCTATAGTCCACACACATTCTGACTTTGCCGTCCTTCTTAGGTACGGGCACAATGTTAGCAACCCATTGCAGATAGGAAGTAACAGCCAGAAAGCCAGCATTGAACTGTTTCATCACCTCAGCTTTGATCTTTTTGGACATGTCGGGCCTCATTCGGCGGACTTTCTGTTTCATTGGTGGACAATCTTCTCTTGTAGGGAGACGGTGAACCACAATATCTGTATCCAGTCCCGGCATGTCTTCATAGGACCAGGCGAAGATTTCAACATATTCATTCAACAACTGCACTAACCGCTCTTTGACATTTGGCTCCATGTTGGCACCCACTTTAACCTCTTTCTTGTCTTCCTCTGTTCCCAAATTGATAGTCTCTAGCAACTCTTCATGGGGCAGAATAACACTTTCCTCTTGTTGCAAAAGTCTATCTAACTCACCAGGCTTCACAGTCTTCATCACCTTCGTACTCGGCATGATTGACCAAATCTTCAGAGTCACCGAAGGCCAAAGCAGAATAGTCACCCATGGAAACCGGAGTGGATGGGTACCTGCATTTTGTGAGTGTGGGTGTGTGTAAGGGATAGCCATCCTTAAACAAAATAAAATGTAAAAGGAAAGAAAATGAACACAACAGTTTATAGATGAAAACGTCCATGATTCATTAAAAATGGCATATGAAAATGAAGAATAAAAAATCCTTACAAATGGACCTATATGCCCCGGGTAAGGCATAAGGTGAAAATAGTGTACGAATTGTTTTAATTATTACAGACCAAACATGAAATGTTCAAAGATAAATTACTGATTGATGAAAGTAATGGGAACGAAGTCTTTTGCCTCTTAGTTGTTTAATCCTCCTTCAATGGTTGGAAAGATCCAATCTTCAAAGTTGCCTTCTTAATCATCATCTTCTACGGTATGAACTCCATGGTGAGTGATTTTTAAGGGTGGTCCTCCATCCCAGGAGCGACGCACAACTTTCTGGCCAGTGGCAGTGAAACCCAATCCGAACTTGTCTGTCTTGTGAGAAAAATCTGGTAGTTGACCCCACACCGTACTTTCTCCTTCCTTGACTACAGCCTCCGCGTCTTTAAGGGATGACATCCGAGACACATGCTTGGAAATGATAGGCACATCCTTGTCTTTGCTACTGTGACTTCAGGAGAAACATCTTCAAAGTGTTGGAAAGGTGTTTCTATGAATTCGCCATCTAACTCCACATAGCGGAAAGAGTTAAGGTGACTTATCATATACTCCTCCTCACCATGAACCATTATGATCTTACCCTGGACCGGATACTTTAGCATTTGGTGTAGAGAAGAAGTGACTTCCCCAGCGTTGTGGATCCATGGCCTTCCCAACAAGCATGAATATGAAGGACGGATGTCTATCACATAAAATGTAGAGTTGAAAATTTCTGTACCCACTTTGATTAGAATGTCCACTTCTCCGTGAACCATCCTCTTAGAACTGTCGAAGGCTCTAACAACGATGTTACTCGGCTTTAGGGTCAAACCTTCACAGTCCAATCTATCCAATGCTTTCCTTGGTAGAACATTTAAAGATGAACCGGTATCAACCAGAACATGAGCAAGTGTGGTCCCCCTGCACTCTACCAAAACATGCAGCGCATCATTATGCTTTCTTCCCTTAGCGATCAAATCAGCATCATAAAAACCAAGACCATTGTCGGCTGTAAGGCTAGCCACGCACTCTTGAAACTGATCTGCAGAAGTTTCTTGAGGCACGTGTGCCGTCTTTAAAAATTTGATCAAGGCTTTGGCATGAGCCTCGGAGCAGAGTAAGAGAGCCAGCATAGATATTTTGGAAGGGGTTTGCCCCAGCTGCTCTACGACATCATAGTCGCTCTTCTTGATTATCTTTAAGATTTCTTCCATCTCTTTTTAGGTGGTCTCGGGGATAACCAAAGTCTGAGCCTTCGTCCTGACAGGCACTTCTTGGATCCCCTTACCTTTATCAGTAGTAACAACAGAGGGTCTAGCTTCGGGAACATCAATTTCTTCGATTACTGGACTTTGCAAAGATGGCTTGACAGGCACAAAAGCTCTTGAGGGTCCGAAGACTTCCCGTGGAAGAGCAATCTACGGAGAGAAGATTCTTTCGCTACGAGTTATCTTGCTTGTCCCTGCAATATTCCCTATATCAGGGGTTTCATTATCGGAATTCTCTTCGGATGATTCGATCTGCTTGATACCATGGTAGAAGATCTCTCCTCCGTAATTCCATGGTATCATCTTGTTGGACTTATACGGGATAGGCCCCGGCATGGTAATCTTCAGCGGTACAAGCTTTGGATCAGGCGTAATCTTAACAGGACTTTTGCAGGTCTTGGAAAGATTGTCAGAGATGGTGATTATGGCAATGTCATTGTTTGAAGTAACAAGGGTTACAGGAGTAACATGAGTGATAGTAGCAACAAGAGTCTTTTGAAAGAGGATCTCTTGGGTATCCATCAGGCGTTGGATGCCTGATTTCAACAGTGGGCAGTCGGTTTGCATGGTTGAACAGAAGTAACAATCTTTTTCATAGCCTGGGAATATCCCGGCTTTCAACAAATTCACTTTAATCATTGGTAACTGAGTTATTAATTCATCAACAGCGGTAACATGAAGATCTTCCACAATGGCATAGACATTATGACCATGTTTCGGCATAGGAGCGAATATCACATTAGGTTTTTCGGGAGAATCAAACTCTACTTCCTTGGCATCTATAAAATCTTGGATCTTGTTTTTAAGAGCCCAACAGTTGTTGGTATCATGCCCTACGCTGTCCAAATGGTATGCACATTTTGCATTGGAATGATAATAAGGAGAAGAGGTATTGGGGTTTTTCGGCGCTTCTTTCAAGTTGGTAAGGTTCAGCTTTAACAGATGAGGGAGGACTTGAGCCGGTGTCATATTGATTCGGGTGAATTGTCGTTGTGGCCTTTCTACCCTTTGCTGATTAGCTCTTGGTTGATTGCTGCGAGGTTGATCGGCTGAGAAATTTTGGATCATCACAGCCCCCACCACGGGTCGGTGTTCCATTCTCCCTTGATTTCTCTGGGCATGAATAGTAGAAACTTCCTTCTTGGCTGGGAAGGTCTTCTTAATAGTAGTGGAAGCAGAGGCATCCTTCTGAATTTTACCACTCTTAATGCCAGCTTCGACCCTTTCACCGGTCAGAATTAATTCGGTGAACCCTACAGATGAGCTCTCGATCAAGTGATTGAAGAATGGACCTGACAGAGTCCCTAAAAACATGTCAATCAGCTCTCTATCCGACAAAGGTGGCTGCACCCTTCCAGCCAAATCCCGCCACTTATGGGCATACTCCTTAAATCCCTCATTAGAGGCCATACCCATACTCTGTAGTTGAGTACGAGTAGGCGCTAAATCTGCGTTATATTGGTATTGTTGGTAGAAAGCAGCAGCCAAATCTTCCCAGTTATGAACATCAGATCTCTCAAGTTGATAGAACCAGTCCAATTGCGTACCCGATAAGCTATCTTGAAAAAAGTGGACCCATAGATCCTTATCAGAAGAGTGGGGTTGGATCTTTCTGACGTAGGATCTCAGATGCATCTTTGGACAGGACAAATCGTCATACTTAGCAAATGTAGGTACTTTGAACTTGGGAGGAATGACGATCCCAGCAACCAACCCTAGTTCTTCGAAATCTAGCCCAGGTATCCTTTGCAACTCCATGGCTGCCAACCGATCCTCAAGATTTTTATACTTATCATCCGCCGGAGGGTATTGCTGTTCAGAGTAATCTTCATCCTCTTCCTCTTCTTCTTCAGCTTCATATTCGGAGGGCATTGCAAGTCCTTTTCCTTTACCAACCCCTTCGTCAGACGTCGAGGTGAATTCCAGAACTCTCCTAGCATGATGCTCAAATCTTCTTCCCATAGTGGCTACCCCAACTCTTTTCTTTTTCTTCCTTTCTGGTTCCTTCTCTTTCTCTAACAGTGCTTTAAGATCCTCTTCACCTTTGCTAAGGTCATGAGGAGTTGTTGGAATTGCGAATTCTGTGCTTGCAGATCTTTAACCGTCTGCTCTAAATCCATCTTGCTGAATTAAACAGCAGAAAGATAAGGAAACCTGGTATGAAGACCTGTTTATGCATATGATGAATGATATGTTATTCATGTAATGCATTCAAGGATTCAGAAATTCAAATTTGTTGCAAACAAAAAAAGAACACACGTCATATTAATAAGAAGAAATTTGTTAGTACATAAATGCCCCATGGGCAAAATATTACAAAGCTTCTTAATGTAAAAAGACGTTGCGCATCATCTTTGGCGCTATGTAAGTGTTAAGAGTTTCCTCTTCATGAAGTCGGCGGGTAAGTTCCAAAACCTTCTTCTCACTGGCATAGAAGCTGGCTTCAAAAGTATTCCGCTCTTCCTTGAGTTATATCCAACTCTTTTGCAATTCTTCCAATGATGTTGGCATGTCTGGATGTAGGAGGGTGTATGGAACCTCTCCTTCCATAATAGGCTCTTTGATCACTGGGAGAATGTGAGGGTATGGCATCATAAGGTTCTGGGCGCGGGTTCGTACCCACTTGAGATAAGGCTCAAGGGGGATGGAATTCTTGTGTCCCAGTGTCTTACTATCCACTTTGTTGGGCATCCTCCAAGCTCGGATAAACCTTTGTTGAAGTCGTTGTGCATCGTTGTCGAAGTCAAAGACCAAGTCAGGGATCAGCATATCATGAGGGTCATTCCTCCGGGCATATCCAAACTGCCTTAGAGCTAAACAGGGGTTGTAGGTAATGCCTCCCCTAATACCAAGTAATGGGACATTGGGGAATTCCCCACAACGATCAATGATGATGACATTTTCTATAGACCGAGAACACCAATGAACATCAGAATGTGTGAGGGTCATCAACCGTTGTGACCACCTTAAACCCTGCTCATTCTTCAAAACTGTTTGGGGAAGGTGAGAAATAATCCACCTTTCTAGGAGAGGAGTACAACACATGAGAACACCTCTTTTCCTCATTGTTCGTGTGTGAAATGAGTGTAGGATGTCCCCAAGAAATGTAGGTACAGGATTCTGAGATATGAAAATCTTGACAACATTCACATCTATCAGCTGATCAGGGTTTGGGAACAAGACCAACCCATAGATGAGAAGTGCTACAATCTCTTCAAAGGCTTGCAGATCTAGAGAGTTCCAGCAGTCTTGTGCCTTCTCAAATAGAAACTTTGCCAAGAAACCCTTGACACCACTTCTGGTTTCCCAATGACCTTTGATATCAAATGGTTGCAAGTGTAAGGCTTGGGCAACATCTTCATGTTTTGGTTCTCTTTCTGTACCGTTGTAGGGTAGTTGATGGAGAATAGGAATCCTCAGGAATTGAGAAAATTCCTCCAAAGTAGGTACTAGTTGGTAATCAGGGAATGTGAAACAGTGGTGTAGGGGGTCAAAGAACTAGAAAAGGACTTTCACCATGTCTTCTTCAATGTTGGAGTTGACCAAGTTGAGGAGTCTACCATGTATTTCACTGAAGAGAGAATTCTCTGGAATCTTGGAAGTAAGCTCCTCGAGTTGAGGAGGGATTCTCACAAGGTTGACTTGAATTGTTTTCCTGCGAAGAGATTCCATGACCTACAAAACAAGAACAAAGATGAAGATCCAAACCCTTGAAATGGTTAGTGGATGCATATGATGCTTTATGATGTTCATGATGTATGCACAAACATATGTACAAACAAGTCACACAAGATCCTAGTTTCAGGTTTGCATGGGGTTTCATAGGTAAGTACCCTCTTAAAGTTAGTTGGCTCAACATGTCCTATAAATAGTAACCGGGTTCTAAGGAGCTCAATATCACTGGATTATTTTTTGTGTTCATTGTTTCAGTTTAGCCACTTAACTGGCGACTGAAATATTCCAAGAAAACAACCCTCAATGAGTGTAGTATCGAGTATCTACCAACTTCGGACTGCACCAATGCCGGTCATCTCACTACCCCTAATAAAGGCCAAGATGGTCAAGTAAGGTTCTAAGAGTTTGTTAGTGCTTTATGACATCACTCAGCGGCCCCGTATTCTCTTTGATTGACTCAAAGTCTACCGGTACTCACAAATATGTCGCACTAATATAGCTATTGCTTCAACCATGTCGGTATACTCTGCACAGTTTCCACAACGTATTGCTATTTACCTATGAATGTTCCCCAATTATGGGTAGAGGACTTCAAGCCCAAACAATAGAACCAAATGTAAAGCAATCAAAGCAAACAAGATAAGCATGCTAAGGTGATCTAAACCCTAAGGTTACTCCACTTTTAAGTTATATTCCCCAGCAGAGTCGTCAGTTCTGTGATACGGTGGGAGAACTGACTTGAGGTTTTGCGTTTGTGTTTGCAAATGTTTCGGTTTAGCAAGAGTCGCCACCGACTTTTTATTTTATCCTAAGGAAAGGTAAAAAAGCACAAGAAAGACCTTTGAGATGTTTTATTGGGTTCGGGGAGTAGATTATGAAAAGGGAAGGTGCAAGCACCCTTTTCATCCATGGTTATCCATGGGCTCTTAGTTACTTGTTTAGATCACTTGCTTTTGCTTTTCAATTGTTTGAAATGGTGCTTTGTGTGTGGTTTTGAAAGATGTTTTGAAAATAGGCCATAGTTGTGGCAACCTTTGTAATGATTCTTGTTTGAATATATACAAAGGTGTTATTGTCTTTTGAAAAGATTTCAATGTTTGAAAGTTTGATTTGGGAAATGTTTTGAAATTGTGTTTGTGTGCTTTTGAAAATAGCAAGGATGTTTTTGCAAGCTTTGATCAAGTAACTAAGAGTTGTCTACCCTATTTTACTCAAAGATATTTCCTATATGTTTTTAACCCTTTTGACAGTGTTGTTTCACCATTGCATTTGGTGAACAACCTTGTGTTAGGATGTTAAACGGGACAGGCGCGGGTCATCGTATAGACCATGATAGAAATTGTGTTAGGTGTCTTTGGCAATTTTTCGAGGGACTTGATCATTTTTGTTTAGGCAACCAAGATAGCGTCATCGAGGGACTATGATCTTTTGTTTTTGTTTTGCCAAAGTACCCAACATGCATAACATGTCCCATTTTTTAGGAAACAAGTGGATTGTAACCCTAGGGGTGCAAGTGTGCATTGTGTATTGATTTTCATGCATATTTGTCTTTGATTAGGTCAAGCTACTTGTTGATTGGGATTTTTGCATACAAACCATAATTCTCTAATCATGGCATAATTGAAAGCGTAAAGTGCGAGAATTTAAAAGTCTAAGCTATTACAACATGATTATGGGGATGGGGGTACAATCTTTGAATGGGGGTGTATTTGACAAGAAATATAAATCCTAGTTTACTATTACATCCAAATTGAATTCAAATACATAAATAATAAATGGACAATATTTAAATGAACAAAATAAATATATCAAATGAAATGAATTATGCAAAAAAGGGTTTTTATTTATTTATGTATGTAAAAATATTTAATGTGGAAAATAAAGAAATAAATAAAAGATTTATTTTATATGGTTAAAGGGTAAAACCCTAATTTTCTTTAAGAAAATAAATATGTTAATTATTTTATTTATATACAATAAAAATAAAATATTATATGTAAAAAAAGTAAAAAAGGTATTTATTAAGTATATTTAATAATAAAAGTAAAAATGTAATATTTTATATTTTTATTCTAAAATATCTAATAAAATAATAGTGTATATATATATATATATA